>OX579652.1:5563527-6084104 GCA_951230895.1 Carpatolechia fugitivella | reverse complement strand
TTTTATATGTTTATTCACAAGTCTTACTTTGTTTTAATATTAAATAAAAACATACAGCACATCACAAAACGAAATACACACGAATATAGGAACAAATCTCCAATCATTTAAAATATTAGTCGTGAATTGCGCGCGAGTCGGTGGAGGATGCGAGCGACACACGTCCGCCTAGCATCACGTTTCGGCCGTCACTGTCAGGCGCTGCGAATTAGTGAAGGAGACAAGATTTGAAGTCGCTCGGAATTATTAGCGTAAGTGACAAGTAACAATTTTTTAAAATTTTGAATTAAAAATGGATCAATATCAAGAAAATTTACCTAAACGGATGAAGTTAATTATGGTTAACATTTAGAGACAAATTTCAGTTGGTTCGTGGCTTTTAATAATCATTTAAAACATTTTAAAAATTTTGGAAGACTGAACTTTATGATATAATTTTATCGGATGAAATTATTTCCATCGTGTTTTCATTTTTACCAACGGACTATAAATATCATTAACATTACTATATACATAGTTCAGCTACAAACATTGCGATTTACGTCAAATATAGCTTAGATAAAACATGGAAAATTCGTGACAAGCCCCTTAATCCAGGTTATAAACTTTCTCCATTTTTAATTTCATCCCAATCCGTTCAGTAGTTAAGGCGTGAAAACGGAACAAACATCCAAATATATTTTCACATTTATAATATTATAGGTAGTGTGATGTGAAGTGATACCTATTGAATCATTTTTGTCAACGATCAATAAGGGAGATCTTCTTTTTTCTTTTTCTTTTTATCGTGTGCGAGGTTAAGGAAATAAGAATAACATTTTAAGAGAGAATTTTTAAGGAAGTATTTAGTAAAAAAATACATACCATGGATTGGTCTAACTAGCACAAAATTTCAAACATTTGCTTATTCTATTCCGGTTGTTGACGTAAATGTAAATAAATTCAACGTGGACAGCAGGAATAGACTTAGCTAGTAACACTTCTGTCACAGTTGAATAAAAAAAAGAAAAGGTAAGGTTGCCTATTTCCGCATCTGCATCAAAATCTTTATTCTTTATCCCACTCTGGCCAACGTCCAAAATTTCCTAATGGAATTTCGTCCGTCTGTGACCGACCTCTCGAAAACCATCGGCTGTAGTGCACTCCGATGTTAAAATCATGTGCCGATTCATACGAAAACATACCTTCACTAAGAAGCTCTTGGAATAATGTTTGTTTTATTTTCCAGTCGTTGCCAAAATATTTTTGTGGGAGTTGTTAATTGCGCTAACTAATATTTTCGTAGAGACTAGAAAGGAGATTCAGCTCTACAAGTTGGACTGAGCAAATGTAAACATTGCTAGGTACAACTAGTGGCTCTGTGAGCTGTAGACCTCGCGAGTCTACCTATATATATATCTCTTTATATTTATTTTTATTTTTTCTTCACAAACGTCCCCAAGCCTTTGAAATTTATTCACCTTATTTTTTTTTATAGGTATTTTTTGTTTTTTATTTGATTCTTTCTTATTTTATTTTTTTATTGGTTGAGAAATGTGACCTGTAGAGGAAAACAGCCTCAGCGGTAGACCTTGTAAGCTGGCAACCCCCATAACATAACTCCGTCATTTAAAAAAAAAACAAAATACTGACTCGACAAAAAAATCGCTTTATTTATCAAACCTGCTCACAAAATTTCACGAAACGCGACCTTTAGAGTGGAACAAACAGACAGATAGACAGACAGACATACAAAAGCAATTGTGGCCAAGCTGAAACGGCGACGATTCGCTCGCTCGGTCAATAACTAATTTTGACTTATGAGTAAGCATATAAGTCTATGGCGTTTGGAGATAGTGTATGTATTACGTTTATTATGGTTATTTTATGTCTGTTTTTTCAGCTCACATCCGTCCCCACCGAAGATCTCGGGATAATGGCGCAGCTGTTGGCACAAAAGAAATCAACTTTGTTTTTCTTTATAGTAATTTATCGTGTACAAATCGATAAGTAGAAATTGATACCAAAGCGATCACTTTGGTCTCAAACAATTGAAATGAAGGGTTCTCTTGTATATACGAACATGCTCAAGCTTACCCTAAATTAGGGCAATTAGGCCGTAGTCGACCAGCCTAATTTATCTAAATTACTTACACAAAAAAAAACATTAGTCAAACAGAGATACGAGCATTTCGCAACAGGCAGAGTGCAACACTTACATTATTGCGCAAACTTAACATATATACAGAGTGATAAAATATTTTACCTAGTTGGACGATTTTATAGCTCACTCTACTAGCACGGCAGCACAGTAAGGCAGTAAACGCGAAGCATAGAAGGAAATGATGCTCGTTAAAATTTCAATCTCCCGCGGGGGGTAATGACAGCTCCAGTCATTACACGGCGCTATGGACTGCAAACTTTTACTTCACTCTTAATGTTTGAACTGCAATTTAGCTAGTAATAAAATAAGCGCAAGAAGCGTTTTTGAGCTAATAACGATCTATTAGTTTTTAAATTAAATACAGCACGTAAGGTGAGACCTACTTTATATTCTTTACAAGTCTAGTGTATGTGAGCTTTCACATAGAAGTGAACTGGGTGCAAAAAAAGGTTAGTTGCTTAACTAACCACCGGGAAGTACGTACGTAAGGTATGTCGACCATAATTGTTACGAGCTTTGTCCGACCTTAATGTCTATCAGCAGCTTAAGCTATGAAGTCAAAGAGTGCTAATATAATGCAAAATTCGCAACATGCAGAAGAAAGTAGCCATTCCATCACTTTCAATGCGTTTCAGACGAAAGACCTTTTATAATTACAGTACGAAGAGAATCTGCCCCTTTTATAGTAAAGAAAGTAAGTAATGGTAAATGTGCGAAAACGAGCGCGTCTCGCCATCAAACTGTGAAGTTTGGTGAGTTATTTACGTTAAAAATGTAACCTTACATTTATTTAAAAAAATATATATTATTTATTATTGATAATAGGAGACGTCTCAGTTATGTTGCCCCGGAACCTGTTTTTCAGACGCCCCTTTTGTCTATGGTTAGTGAAATTATAAACGTGTATGTTTGTGTTGTGAATATTTGTGTGTATGAGACAGAACCGGAGAAATAAGTGATAAAATAAGCTATTAATAGTATTATAACCAACGTAATCGATAAATATAATTATAAAAAAATAAATATAAAAATAACCTTTTACAAACCAGAACAAAATAAAAAAAGGAAAATATGTGTCTACTCCTTTCAAGTCTCACCTCCGAATGTCTTTATTGAAGATTCCTTTGCCTCCGTAAATTGCGTTGGCAGTTTGGCACAAAGACATGTGCCCCATAGTGCACCCTTCACCGGAATGCACATAACTCCGCCAATATCGCGTCGCCTGGGACCTTTGGAGGAAGAAAAATAATGGCAGTGCTACGAACTCCGTTGATTCTTTTGGGATGTTGAGTTGAATTAGATGAATTAAAGATTTTACTATCTTTGTCAATAAAGCTGTGAGATCGCATTTAGGTTTAAGGGCTTTTACTTGCATAAAATTTCAATTGATTCAAAAGATAAGATACCTTCTATCTTTCATTCATTCGTTATTAATATTTCAGCGGAAAAAAAAAAAAACTATATATTATTTTACGTTGAAGTGGTTTAAAAATACGTATGATAAAACAAATTTACGTCATTAAAGTGTTAAAATAAATACAGTGACAAAAAAGCTGTATCGTAACGAGCAAAAATAAACGAAGCAAGGTTAGCATGCCCGTTAACAAAACAACCTAACTGAAAAGATAGCTATTTAGCGAATCAACTAGCGTCACGCAAATGTACAACTACCCACATGATGAGACCCGACATAGTTCGATGCCCCCACGGGTGGAATGACCCACGCAGAATGACCCACGACGACGAATTATCTTTTTCTAAATCGCTAGCACCCTCATTTATGGTATAATCGAATGGGTGGGACGCGCTGAAATGTGTTAAGGTGCTATTGTCTGGGTCAATGACATGAGTTTGGCTTAAGCATGAGTAGTCAAAAATTTTGCTCATATTTGTAGTTTTTGAACCGTAGTGTAATACAAGGTTTAAACAACAATCTTTAAAAAAATAAAACCGCATTGCTACGTGGCTACGCCGTAGAAGTTTCGTAGCTTTTTCGTAGCAATTGACGTTGATGTTTTTTTTAATTATCTCGCTTTTTTATTTTATTTAACACTACAACACGTATGGGTGTCACAAAAAACAAAGCAAAAGAAAAAACAGTATTGAAAGGGTCGAGTAGGTACTTGTAATTTTAGAAAATAAATTTCAAGTAACGAGGGATACAAACAAAAATTTAACCGGCTAAGTACTCCAACAGCGCCATATCAATAGCAGCTACTTCAGCTTACCACACTGAAATAAGCTGTCTGTTTCACAAAGCTAATCGAGTACCCAGGAGAGCCATCCGACGCACTAGGTTCCTTTGAGCTCGGATATTGTCTTATACCCCAGATCGATAATGCAATGTAAGTTGTTTATCTAGCTATTAAATAAGTTGGCCGGTAGACAGTTGTGCATTTTTCCGAGAAAACTCCTTGCACTTCTACCAGAATTTGTTTTGTTTTATCGAATGGATTTTCAGCTTATATTGGACGAGGTATGTGAGTAGTTTTCGAATACATAATTATATAATATTCGTACCTACGTAGTTATGCGAGTCTTCCCATGCAGTCATTTTATTATGTTCTTTAGGAGTAAGTGCTTCGAACATTGACGTCGACAGTTACAAATTTTCTAAAATAGTTTCAGAAAGCGTAACCGAGTCGTTTTCAGCAGAAAACTGCGTCAGATAAGGTGGCATTGGCCGAAAGACGATCTCAAACAGTTTTAGAGAAGCAAGCCGTACTAAAATCGTATTTTTATTGATACTCACCTTTCAAAGAATATTATGTGAGACATAAATGTTCAGCTTTCATTCTTTGAACTTATTTCAATCTTTAAAGTTGTGTTTCTACACTCTTGCACCGTTTGTGAATTATGAATGGAAAATAAAAACCATTTAAAGCAGAAATCCGTCATTTAAACGCTTTTCACAAGTTTTACAAAAAATTGTAGCTTCTTACAAAAAATAGATAATGTTATTAGGTATACCATAGAACACGTACAAACTCATCCATAATATTATATTAAAATAGAATCCAGAAACAAAATCTGGAATTGGACCCAGGATCTTTGCAGCGTAAAGAAAAACTCTTCACAACGTCCGTGATAGAGATAGGTACCACAACACCTTGTACGAGTATACTAGTATTTTAGATAGCTAAATATACCTATTATTTTTATAAATGGAAAGACGAACTCCCAAACATTTCTGAACCTCGTTTGTTTGTTTCCAAACCAATAATATTAGCCTTTCACAGTAAAGTTACTGTCATACAAAACACATAAAAGCCAACATTTCCCATACAAAAGTTTACTCACTCCTTTGACGTTCTCCCCGACTTGTTTGCGACCAAAGGGAGCCTTAACGGTCTTATTTTCCAAAAGTGTTCCGATGTAAATAAAATTTCCTCTTTTATGCTTTGATGCTATCTCCTTTACTGAGTTTTCTGTGGCTCAATATGCGGTTCCTTGGATGCTTTTCATAATTTTAGGATTTATACAGGAAGCAAAGTACTATGTTATGTTACTAGAAAACATGAGATCTAGTGCGAGTACTCTGAACTCTTCTATTGTATTATACTGTTCTCTTCATCTTCTACATCTACTAATATGATGCAATAATTGATAATGATAACAGCACACCTTTTCACTGCAGAGCTTTCGTTACCTCGAGCTAGACTATTCAGTAGAACCACGTTTGTTAGAGATAATCAAGACAGTCTTTCTATTTCTTTGGGCATCTAGGGCTTCCACCCTATCCTAAATCTAAACCCTTTATGCATCACTAAATCAATAATTATAAATTATATTATTATTATTTAGTTTATTGGATTATTATTTTTATTTTAATTGATTATAATTATTTACAGCGATTATACTTTCCTGATTATCGGATGCTAACTACCGGTCATTGCTGTTGCAGTACTAATATTATTTACCGTTCCATTTGCGTACCAAACGCAGCAATGTAGGTAAATCGAATAAGTTACTGATCTAGAGAAATTTAGTCAATCCTTTATAGGAATATTAATTGGCCTAATTCTTAAATTTGAAACCACACGAAGAGAACTGATTTTAAACTGTTAATTAAAAAATATTTTCAGAAAAAGGAATTTCTAGTGGATCTTTCGCCTCCAACATACAACCAAGCTTAACCAACCTTAAACGACCTACATATTTCAGCGTCTTGACATTACGAGTATCCGAATCAGCGTGCTAGGTTGCTGTTAGCTAGCACCACCCCATTAGTTTCTGGTAATTGCAACATTTTTTACTTTCTACGGAATGAGCTGGAAATATCCTCTGGTCTCATTTCCGGTTGAAGGTTTCTAGGTTAAACGAATTTTTAATCTTTCTCTTTTAATACTGAAAATAATTTCCACTGTATTTGACATTGTGAGACAAAAGTGTAGGTACGATTTATGCACTCTCATACAAACCTAACATAACACTCTGTTAATTTTTCTTAAATAAGAAAGATTCGAACACCATGATCGCATTATGAACATAAAAACTTAGGTACATTCCTTTACAATAAAGTAGTTTCTACAAGTTAAGGTAACCTTTATTTGATCAATTTAAGTTTTCAAATTAAAAAAGTCGTGTTTCAATAATATCTGAATAGATACTTCAAAAGATGAACCATGCACCAATTTTCAAGTTAGATCTCCAACTGATCTCCATATGATGTATTTTCCTTATTATCCTATCTCATCCTTTTCAAGCTGCTTAATTTCAAACCCAGCTGAAAGTAATAAGAAGTCATTGCACCGAGGGGGCATGAATAAAATAACGGTAATTCTTGTTCGGTCCAATCTTCGTGGATTCCACTTGTTAGCCTCTTATATGAGCTTCGTTCATTGAGGATTTGGGTGCCAAAGCGAAGGGCAATTACATAAAATGTGGGGTTAACAAAACGACGGCAGAATATCGTCAAGCTTCGACATCTGATTGTTCGTGTAGGTTATTATTTTACTCTTACATTTTATTATTTTACTTTTAGGTTAAGGTAAGGTTTTATGTTAAGTGAGATCGTGAGACCAGATTAAATGGTTTCGTTTATTCGGTCGACAACCTTCACGTACCTCGTCATGGAGATGATCACGTCCACGTCTAAATTCTCCAAATCACGAATACACAGAGCTGCCACATGGTGCTTCATCACCAAATTCCAATTGAATTCTCTGGCAACTCTCTTGTTGACTTAAGCCACAACGAAAATCATTAAAAAGCATTGAACGAAAATTTTCATGTGTTAAACATTTTGATAGCGATCGATACACAATTTTCGAATGGACGTCACAGTGAAGAAACAAATGACAGCCTCGCAAATTAAAAAGTAACATGTTTCCAAAGAGTTCCATTTACGAATTACATAATTGTTTTTTCATTATTTTATTGTAAGTGGCCAGATCCAGAGACTTTCAGTATGCCCACTTAGTAGGTAAAAATTAACGTAACATTAATTATATTTTAGGAGCTTATTGCACGTGAAAAAGAAATACTTACCTACTTAATTTTTAAAAATAGTGGTAGTGCTATATGTATAATATTAAAGTAGGTATGTGGAATCCGTAATTCTCATGTCGCATGCTCAACAACTGTAATCCACCCAACGAGCACATACTTAGTCCCCTCTTAAGGTATTGCGTCACTATCACAAATAATGTCCCCTGGTGGACACCCTCTTACGTTGTCAAGGAGCACTGGAGCAGGTATAGAATTACCAACAAAATTAGGGTTCTATTCAATGCGTCGCCACACAATAGTGCCTTTCTTCCAGTCTAAAAGAAGTATATAATTGGGGTATCCATCACCAGACCCTTACGGTGAAAAATGTAGAGGTGGAAGATACAATACTAAATTTTGGTATAAGTAGGGACACACTTAGCAATCCTCTGAAAAGAAAAGTTTTCTATTAGATACCTACAATCTGTGTCTAGATAGCTAAAAATAATTAGGGTGTCGTCAAATTTTGAAAAAAAAAAATAAGCTTGATGGAAACCTAAAAATAAAAAATAAAAATTTTTGTTTTCGGCTGGCTAGAAAAATCATAATAATTTTCTTGAATTTCGGTTTCGAAAGTTATGGAAGGGACTTAATACAAAAAAGGAATTCGTTATGTGATTGATTTATGCATGGATTACTAATGTCAAACAAATCGATGTCCGCAGACAAAATAAATATCTCGATAAGTAAGTACTTACCTATAAAATATTGTATAATATCGTGACAATTCAATTCTTCCAGTGACTGAACTCACTAATGATTCTTGCATGGTTTTGAAAATCACAGCCATCCAAGCCCCTATCCTATAGTTTGAAAAATTTAATATTTGAAAAGTAATTATTCATAAAATCAAATCAACGGCCCGTTACAGTCCACTGCTGGACTAAGAGCCTCCTCCACTTAAGTGGAGGGTTTTGCCATAATCTCCATGCTTGGCTGGCGGGTTGGAGATCGCAGATTAAAAGGTTACTGTATCAGAGAGCGCTGCTGCCCGTTCCCTGTTCAATGTGTAGTCCCTAAGTCGCCTCTTACGACACCCACGGGAAGAGTAGGGGTTGCTGACAAATGTATTCTACACTGCCGTCACCACACGGCGAAATTGAATTATTCATAGTTTAATATAGTAAATATCAGATTTTTTGTGTAGGTGTGCTTCATTGAGCAGCGTGGACCGACGCAGATTGAGCGGAGGCATCAAGCATCGAGGGAGGGTTGAATAGAATCACAGCCTTCAAAAAATAAAAATCATTCATAAGCTAGGAGTTCGCATTAAAAAAACAATCTTTGCTGAGAAACTTTAGTATTTTGGAAGCATTGGCTCGTCTGAGAGATAACCATAAAAATCCAATAAATTCTTGTTTGATGTTGTTTAAAAAACGCCTCAATAAATTTGAGAACTGCATCGCTTGCGAGCGATATCTCTCTGGCCAATGAAAAAGTTTTAACGTTCAAAATATGATGGAATTTCTGCTGAAGTGAACAAGTCCTATATTGTAAGCACAGAACAAGTAATTTCATGAAAACTTGTTTCATTGTATAGTACTCACTCCTACTTATACAAATTTGTATTCATCGTCAAGGTCGTACATACTCCATCGTTTATCTAAGCTTAGGTGTCTTATATTAGTAGAAAACAGTTTAAAAAAAATGCATTGAACTAAATGCATGCATTAAACTATTATTAAACTATTATTGAAATAAATGAAATTATTGAACGTTTTAAAAATTGCCACGAGGTAAGGTAAAATTATTTAATGTAAATTTATTTTTTTGCTACATGAAATATGATTATTCATTTCTACCAAAAACAATATCTTTCTAACATTTCTGTGCATCTGGTCTGCAACGAGTTATCATAAAATGTGAAGTTATTGATAGTTTGCTCATTGCGTCTCGTTGCTCTTTCGAATCACTTTAGTTTCCGGGTTTCCGTTAGGTACTACTTCTTCTCATAGTATGAGATGTATCGACGACGGACCTCAAACTCTGGTAAATTATTGGCCGCCAAAAGTCTCTGATAATGTTATGTATCAACAGTTAATATTACCAAACGAAATGTTAAGGTGCTGATTGAAAGTCAGTGTTGTATGCAAGTAATGCATTTTTATTTGTGACGTTAATGCTGAGACAGAGACACCCATTCTTATTTATCATACTGCTTACTTTAATTCGTACCTTAGTGATTGACGTGCATTGAGATTTTTATATTATTTTCTTTAAATAATCCTACAACTATTACACTCACCGGCACATCTAATCGCCCACCCTTGTATTTCGGGTTAATTTTTAACTACGCTTATTGTTACATTACAATTGATTTGTTGATAATTTTACGATAAATTAAACACACTTAAATAAACGTTAAATTAACAACTTTTTAACTGACATCAGCTGTAACTAATAGAATTATAAAGAATCACGAGTATTCCCTGAAATTAAAAGTGGGCGGTTAGATGTGCCGGTGAGTATATATTAGTAGCTAGCTAACCTCTTGTAAATAATACAGAAGATATTTAACTTCAACAAACTAAGTACCTAGATCATACGTAGGAAAGTATTGAAGTAATATAAACGGTAAGAGTTTCGATGATACGTGAGCTCGGAATTCACTTAGGACGGAAAAATTACAAAATAAAAAATCCCCGATAAGTAATGTTATTGTGTTTTCGTATCTTGGCAATTTCCCTTGCGTTTCGTTTGAAGATAAGTACCTACTTGATACCCTCGGATGTATTGAAAATGATATTTATGGGGAGAGAAGGGTACAGAAGAATGGTACAGGTAAGTACGTAATCCAAAATGGGGGATTATAAGTTTCTTAGTTTGAACAGCAGTTTTCTTTTGTGAAACCATTGGAAAATGGCCCGACAGACGTAATATGAAAAATCTTATTTCGCTGTAGTCTGATAAGTAAAATTAATACTAGTCTGTTTTGAGGTTTATTGCTTCGTGGTTTTCACTCCTTACTACATAGTAAATATTTTTAGATTTTCGTAAGATTTAATTTGATTAAAAAATATTAAATTACCCCAGCTAGAGCGTCGTTGGAGGTGTAATGGAGGCCCACTGCATCTCGTCCGGAAGACGCGGGATCGAATCGCATCACGCCACGTATCGATTTTTAATAACGTAAGTCTTCATCTTCTGGAAAAGAATGTGTAATTTATTGAATCCTGTGAAAATCCTTAAAGATTGTGGTGAAGTCGAGTAACCAGCTCTGGACTATTCAAGCTTGAGCCTCTCAGTAGGAACCTATAAGAGCTTGTAACAATGTTTATCATGTAAGAGTCATTATTAAAGCTGGCCCTCTGGACATAAACAAAACAAACGCTACAAAATTTTCATGCAAAATATTTTAAAAGCTCTCCGCGAAATTGGGAGTTTAATCCAGCGTAGGTACCTACTTGCTCGTTCCGTGTTCCATTCCACACGATAATGGGCTGTGCGTCCGGATCGGGCTATTCGGGATTAAAAACGCCGTTAGCGTGAAATGAAACACAAATATTTACGTCACTCTTACGGGCGTGTTCATGGATTGTGGGAACTAATAAGGTTCTGTTCTATTAGAATTTGGTATACACCTACTTAACTACACTTACTTAATACGAACGACATAAAAATAACAGTTTATACTTCTTAGGATGTCTTGGGTTAGTTTCGTGTAGTAGAGATTATGTAGTTGACGAAAAAACATATCGACAAGTAGTAAACATTGTAAACCTTTTTTAAACTTAACAGTTGTACTAGCTAGCTGACTACCAATGACAATAATTAAACTTGTGACTCTACTTTTAATTAACTGAACATGCATTGTTGACCATACCCCTGTACCGTACCCCTGGTGGTATGGTAATAGTGATACTCCTAATCTCCGGGCGATAATTTCATCATCTGTGGTACCTGGTACCACAAAGCAAATTGTATATGTCACCGTAAGACTGTGAACGCCGTTAGCTTATAATCTTACTCGCGATATTATAAACTTACGGAAAATTGTTTACTGACACCAACCATTTACAATTTAACGTATTATTTCCCCTCAGTTTATAATCTAACGATGTCAAACCGTCAAATTGTGAACTGATTAAAAATTGGCATGCGACGGAACGCACCTTGCACGCGGCTGTCATTCTGTAGTCGTTAAGTGCGTTGCCGACCAATCAGGGGCTGTTCAAAGATAACTATGTTAACTAATTGTTATAAGCGTACAAATAAGTTAACAATTATACCGTAGATAGTTAAAGACCGTCATTGAAACTAAAAAATTGCTGTCCTGTTCAATTATTAAAAGGCGCTTTCGCCCTTTCTACAAAACACCGACGATATATAATATTTATATATAACCTTGGGGATGCCTACGTCCAGCAGTGGACTGCAATAGACTGATTGATTGATTATAACCCACGAAACGATGAAGAAGACGCTGTGTATTCGTAAAGTACACTAAGTCTCATCAAAAATGTCTAGGGATTAACTTAATTTCTTCACAAAACATAAAATAATAGTAAAACGTTTATGTCTTCGTAGTGTACCTATATAGAACTGTCTTTACTCTTTCAGAAATTTGAGGAAGGTAGAAAATAGATTGAAACTAATCACTGAGATAAACGGTTTACTGTTATTTAATTTTTGGTGAAGAAAAGAAGTTAATCCCTAAACACTTTTGATGAGTGTATTTACCTTACCTACTCTATAGGTACCTGGACAACAACTTACAATAGAGAAAAGAGTTCTAGCATATCTTCCTCAACAATTCCCTCTCATAACAAGCAAACACAAAATAACGAGGCGAAGTCCGATTTCGAGCAATTTTAAAATGCTCTGGTGTAGCTTTCTCGAGGGCGGATGTCCGGTATAGCAAACGAGAGCATCCAATAAGAACACGTCATGATCATATGCAAAGCTTGAGAGCGGTTCTGCTTGCTTCTGTTGGGTTATCACAGGTTCTCACTCGATCCTCACTTTTATGAAGATAATAAAAATTAAGCCAGAGCTAAAATGATAATTTAACGCAGTTTTGAAAAATAATAGTAATAATTTAAAATTTAGGCATTCCGAAACTGATAAAGAATTAGAATCTCACGATTATTTTTAAAGTCGATACGTGTTTTCAATGCAAGGTGTTTTTGCTTTGCTGTCTGTTTTCTTAACAAGATTTTTTGTGCTTTGTCGCAGTGTTCAAACTGGACATAATACTATTCTCATTAGACTTACCCACGGAACACAAAACACAAAGCTGTCTTAATACGTTGTTTGTTTACCACTAAGTATACCAGCAGATATCCTTGTCGCGAGGGGGTGCCGGAGATGAAGATTTCATAGAAATCTTCGCGGACAGTAGGCGTATATCTTAGAAATTAGACCAAAGTTTTTTACTAAAGATTATTGCCTAAAACTAAATTAAATACTTACGCCGTGTGGAGACGGCAGAGTAGAATACATTTGTCACCAACCCTTACTCTTCCCGTGGGTGTCGTAAGAGGCGACTTAGGGACTACACATTGAACAGGGAACGGGCAGCAGCGCTCTCTGATACAGTAACCTTTTAATCTGCGATCTCCAACCCACCTGCCAAGCGTGAAGATTATGGCAAAACCCTCCACTTAAGTGGAGGAGGCTCATAGTCCAGCAGTGGACTGTAACCGGCCGTCGATTTTTTTCGATTTGAAATTAAATACTTACTAGTGTAGGTATACTAAAACGGAGAAACAAAAAAAAAACACATTTTGAAATTCTAGGCCAGTTTGACTCGAGTTCATACAGGTACAAAGCAAATCGTGCCAGAAGTAACACTGCATGTTGTCCACACGGGGCCAGCAATATTTCCGCTAGCAAATGAAGCTATTCAACTGAATAAATAACGACCAGTTTTAGCAGAATAGACGACGAGACAGATTTTATAGAAATTCAATAAAAGTACAGGTATATAAATAATACTAGCTCTGCTATATTAAATAGGTACTTAATTCTCCATTGAAATACTTTGTCCAGTTAATTCTCATAGGTTTCCATCAGGTTTCTTAGAGTAGCCAGAACTGGACTTATATTTGTCGATTTTTTTTTGTAGTTTTTTTTTCCTAAAACTAATATTTAAGTATACTATAAATAGTGTATTAAAAAGGAGCAACTCTTTTATAGATAAATACCTCAATTTAAATTTAAAAAGAGCGTCGTCGGTGGTCTAGTGGCTAGGGCCATCCGGGAGACGCGGGTTCGATACCACGTACCAATGTGTTCGAATTCATATGTACGTTTATTCGACGCTCTTACGGTGAAGGAAAACATCGTGATGAAACCTGCACGCACACTCCTGCGAAGAAATTAAAAGGTGTGTGTGAAGTCGACCAACCCGCACTAGGCCAGTGTGGTCGACTAAGGCCTAATCGCCCTAATTCAGGGTATGTTCGAGCCCCTCGTTGGGGACGTATATGAGCTGTTGATGATGACCTCAATTTTGAAACAACTTACGCCTAGTAATTTTGGTATGGCAACGTATTGCTATCATTATTTCGGAAGGCGGTACTTGGGTTTTTTTTGGGCCTTTCATTTCAAATTCTGTGCAAATGCAGCTGTATTTTGGGCAATTAAAGTTATTCAGCTGATCAGTTTTAGCAGAATAGACCACGAACCACATTTTATAAGAAATCTATAAAACGAAAATACTTAGGTACCTCTCTTTAAGCCGCGTTTCCATTATGCAAGTAGCCTGCATGCAAGTTGCAAGTTGCATGCAGCTTGAGTAATGGAAACGTAAACTTGCATGCAAGTAGTTTTGAACTTGTAAACATAATGCGCAAGTGACGATTGTCTGCGCAAGTGATATGCAACTTGCATGCAAGTTTCAAATTAAAGTTTACAATACAAGTAACTTGTACGCAAGTGTGACGTCATACTTGCATGCAAGAACTTGCACAATGGAAACGCGCCTTTATTCTTCATGGTATATGCCTAAGATCCCTTTCAATAGAATCCGGCAATAATGTAAACAAATCAATTTAAACACGATTATGTATGATTGTTTACTCAATAAATTTATTCTTTTTCCGTAATTATTTACATTTGAGTATCAATCCTGCTGTACCGCATTAAATGCTGGAAACTCTACTCTCGAAGTTGTTGACGAATATATATACCTGGGACAGGCAGTCCGATTAGGCAAGTCCAATTTTGAGAGAGAGGTCAGTAGACGGATCCAACTAGGTTGGGCAGCGTTCGGTAAACTACACAACGTCTTCTCGTCCAAAATCCCTCAGTGCCTGAAGACTAAGGTGTACAACCAGTGTGTGTTACCAGTGATGACTTACGGCTCTGAGACGTGGTGCTTCACAAAAGGACTTTTTCAGAGGCTCAGTGTCGCGCAGCGAGCTATGGAGAGGGCTATGCTTGGTATTTCTCTACGAGATCGAGTCAGAAATTAGGAGATCCGTAGAAGAACCAAAGTTGCTGACATAGCTCGTAGGATAAGCAAGCTGAAGTGGCAATGGGCAGGCCACATAGCGCGAAGATCGGATGGCCGATGGGGCAAGAAAGTCCTTGAATGGAGACCACGTACTGGCAAGCGCAGTGTGGGACGGCCACCTACGAGATGGACCGACGACCTGGTGAGGATCGCTGGGTCTCGTTGGATGCAGGTGGCTATGGACCGGTCGCGCTGGAGTGCGATTGGAGAGGCCTATGTTCAGCGGTGGACTTTAACAGGCTGATATGATGATGATCAATCCTGATCATATTCACTTTTCAAGGAACCATACATTCTTCTTACAATCATTTCGCCCCCTTGTTTTGGAAAGTTAGTATAAAAAAATTATCTTGTTTACATTATTGCCGGATTCTATTGAAAGGAACCTATGTATTCAGAATTTAAATATTTTGCTTTCAAGATTGTTAAATAAGTAGCCTCAATCGATCGTTACCAACTTGGGAGGTCAATTATGGAGAAGCGCATCGTGTAGAGCGACGACGCGACGTGTAGCGGGGCTTGTAGAGATGTGTGGCGGGGCTTGTAGAGATGTGTAGCGGGGCTTGTAGAGACGTGTGGCGGGGCTTGTAGAGACGTGTAGCGGGGCTTGTAGAGACGTGTGGCGGGGCTTGTAGAGACGTGTGGCGGGGCTTGTAGAGACGTGTGGCGGGGCTTGTAGAGATGTGTAGCGGGGCTTGTAGAGACGTGTGGCGGGGCTTGTAGAGACGTGTGGCGGGGCTTGTAGAGACGTGTGGCGGGGCTTGTAGAGATGTGTAGCGGGGCTTGTAGAGACGTGTGGCGGGGCTTGTAGAGACGTGTGGCGGGGCTTGTAGAGATGTGTAGCGGGGCTTGTAGAGACGTGTGGCGGGGCTTGTAGAGACGTGTGGCGGGGCTTGTAGAGATGTGTAGCGGGGCTTGTAGAGACGTGTGGCGGGGCTTGTAGAGATGTGTAGCGGGGCTTGTAGAGACGTGTGGCGGGGCTTGTAGAGACGTGTGGCGGGGCTTGTAGAGATGTGTAGCGGGGCTTGTAGAGACGTGTGGCGGGGCTTGTAGAGACGTGTGGCGGGGCTTGTAGAGATGTGTAGCGGGGCTTGTAGAGACGTGTGGCGGGGCTTGTAGAGATGTGTAGCGGGGCTTGTAGAGACGTGTGGCGGGGCTTGTAGAGATGTGTAGCGGGGCTTGTAGAGACGTGTGGCGGGGCTTGTAGAGACGTGTAGCGGGGCTTGTAGAGACGTGTGGCGGGGCTTGTAGAGATGTGTAGCGGGGCTTGTAGAGACGTGTGGCGGGGCTAGTAGAGACGTGTGGCGGGGCTTGTAGAGATGTGTGGCGGGGCTTGTAGAGACGTGTGGCGGGGCTTGTAGAGATGTGTAGCGGGGCTTGTAGAGACGTGTGGCGGGGCTTGTAGAGACGTGTGGCGGGGCTTGTAGAGATGTGTAGCGGGGCTTGTAGAGACGTGTGGCGGGGCTTGTAGAGATGTGTAGCGGGGCTTGTAGAGACGTGTGGCGGGGCTTGTAGAGACGTGTGGCGGGGCTTGTAGAGATGTGTAGCGGGGCTTGTAGAGACGTGTGGCGGGGCTTGTAGAGACGTGTGGCGGGGCTTGTAGAGATGTGTAGCGGGGCTTGTAGAGATGTGTAGCGGGGCTTGTAGAGATGTGTGGCGGGGCTTGTAGAGACGTGTGGCGGGGCTTGTAGAGATGTGTAGCGGGGCTTGTAGAGACGTGTGGCGGGGCTTGTAGAGACGTGTGGCGGGGCTTGTAGAGACGTGTGGCGGGGCTTGTAGAGACGTGTGGCGGGGCTTGTAGAGACGTGTGGCGGGGCTTGTAGAGATGTGTAGCGGGGCTTGTAGAGACGTGTGGCGGGGCTTGTAGAGATGTGTAGCGGGGCTTGTAGAGACGTGTGGCGGGGCTTGTAGAGATGTGTAGCGGGGCTTGTAGAGACGTGTGGCGGGGCTTGTAGAGATGTGTAGCGGGGCTTGTAGAGACGTGTGGCGGGGCTTGTAGAGACGTGTGGCGGGGCTTGTAGAGATGTATAGCGGGGCTTGTAGAGACGTGTAGAGCGGGGCTTGTAGAGACGTGTAGAGCGGGGCTTGTAGAGATGTGTAGAGCGGGGCTTGTAGAGACATGTAGCGTGGCGTGTAGAGACATGTAGAGCGGGGCTTGTAGAGACGTGTAGAGCGGGGCATGTAGAGACATGTAGAGCGGGGCTTGTAGAGACGTGTAGAGCGGGGCTTGTAGAGATGTGTAGAGCGGGACTCGTAGAGACGTGTAGAGCGGGGCTTGTAGATATATGTGGCGGGGCGTGTAGCGAAGCTTGTAGAAAGACGTGTAGCGAGGCTTGTAAAGAGACATGTAGCGAGGCTTGTAGAGACGTGTAACGGGGCGTGTAAATGACGTGTAACGGGGTTTGTAGAGACGTGTAGCGGGGCTTGTAGAGATGTGTAGAGCGGGGTTTGTAGAGACGTGTAGAGCGGGGCTTGTAGAGACGTGTAGAGCGGGGCTTGTAGAGACATGTAGCGGGGCGTGTAGCGGAGCTTGTAGAGAGACGTGTAGCGAGGCTTGTAAAGAGACGTAGCGAGGCTTGTAGAGACGTGAAGCGAGGCTTGTAGAAACGTGTAACGGGGCGTGTAAATGACGTGTAACGGGGTTTGTAGAGACGTGTAGCGGGGCTTGTAGAGACATGTAGCGGGGCGTGTAGCGAAGCTTGTAGAGACGTGTAGCGAGGCTTGTAGAGACGTGTAACGGGGCGTGTAAATGACGTGTAACGGGGTTTGTAGAGACGTGTAGCGGGGCTTGTAGAAAGTTGTGTAGCGCAGCGTGGAGAAAGACGAAGTTTCCCTCAAGTATGATTTTGTAAAAACCTAGATCTGCGCGCGTTATACCCAAAAGCGAATTGTCCAGATAGATAAGTGAAATACTAATAACTATTCATCCATCACGATATACCTATATGGATTTATGATACGACTGAAAAGATTTTTGGGCCGAGGCAGCGTAAATAAAAAACAACAACTTTGACAAGAACTTACGCTATTTTTATTTCAAATTCATTATACTTAATTCAATAATTATAATTAGCTTCAGGCGGCGGATGGTGCGGGGGGAACGGTGGATGTCCATACGGGGGCGGTCCCCGCGGAGGGAACTGAGGTCGGAAGGATGGAGGGGGCGGTCGCCAGGGTGGAGGAGGTCTTGAACCTGGCGGGGGGGGTGGACCAAATCCTGGGGGCCCAAATGGTGGAGGAGGGAAGTGGTGGAACGGCGGGGGCGGCGGTGGAGGTCCAGGCGGGGGCGGCGGTCCGGGAGGCGGCATAGAAGACGGCGGCGGCGGCGGTGCGGCCATCGGGAGCGGGGGCGGCGGCCGCATGGGGCCCGGCATGGCCTGCGGGGTGGGCGGGGGCGGGGGCGCCATCAGCACTGGGCCCATCATCGTGGGGGGCGCGTCCGCGAACAGCTGATGCGGACGGTCCGCGTGCGATAACGGGTTCTGGGCGGCGAGTAACCTGGGGACGACAAGGTTTTGTTAAGAACAAGAAGATATTTTAACTGGAAGTATTTTAGAGTGTATTCCAAAACGGGTAAAACAATTTATTTAATATCAGTCTGTTTTATTTGCACTAGTGTGATTTGAAGGAAGTGAAAGTGAAATAGTTAAGTGATTCCTGCACATTTTTTGATTGCACTCTAAATGGTCCTACTGTTGAGCTTCTGAAATCTGGAGCTCACGGTAGCAAATCAATGTCTTTCGAAGGGTTTTACCAATAAACATCTTTAGGGACGCTCAATATTAGCACCATTAGTTCCCGTTTTGACCCCACGACACACAAAACAAACATACAATAGAAACATATAAAATAGACAAAGATAAAAATAAACAGACACGCTTAGCGCAGATCAGTAGCCAACACAGAGAAAAGCAACCCTGTAAAAGAGTAAACACGCCAGCAACCAGCAATTAAATTTTGGGCCAGTGCATAGGTACATGCAACTATTGCTGCAACAGAATACATCTTAACCCATTGCTTCATACGAAGGGTACAGTCATGCCCCGCGGTAGCATACGCGCTATTTGTAGATGGCGCCACCGTCTTAGGCAGTAAAAAAATATCTGCACCAGCAACATTGCTCAAATTACGCTTTGCATTGCTTCCATTTACGTCAAAAGAGCTCCGAACCCTAGGAAAAAGGAAATTTTGTTCCTAGTCCGAAGCAAGCAGGAGCCGTAAAACATTATAAAAAAAAATTTAACGTCACGTCTAAGTGGCTTATCTAGCGGAAGAAAAAGGCAGTACGATTAGTATTTTGTCGCTAAGTTGCCCATGTGTGATGGCACTTATTGTTTCCGTTGACTGACTGACTGAGTACCAGTCCATTGCGGAGCATTCGAACTAAGTTTGACTTAACTCTCATAATCTTCAGGAGTCTTGTATAATTCCCTGAATTAGGGCATTAGTAAGTCAAAAACCCTGACATAGTGCGGGTTGGTCAACTCCACACACAATTTTTTTACTTCTTTACAGGTGTGTGCAGGTTTCATTGCGATAATCTTCAGCGTCGCATAAACATACACACATCAAAAAAAAATTGTAATCACTAGCATAAGCTAATATAATTTTTTAAATTTTACTTTTGCAAACAAAAATTCTAACTTGTATGTTTTCTTTAAATAGACCCTGTTTGAATTTAAAAATTAAAACTAGTTTTATTTTTTATTAATTAATCATAATGTAATTGTAACAGGAATTTTAAAGATTTCGATTTTTCAAAGTGATCACAAACTGGTCGCAAACTTTTTTTGATGTGTTTCGAAAATTCAAAAACACTTGTGGAAGTGGTGGGGATCAAATCCGCATCTCCCAAAGCAGCCCTTGCCAATACACAATTGATGCTCTTTGACTTTTACGTTATTTCTAGAAAATATATTACCTCTCCGCAGCAGATCCGTGTCTTTCTCCCTTGACATCCTTCTTGAAGGCATAAGACACTGATATTGGTCTATTACACAAATACTGGTTGTTCATTGCTTCAATAGCAGCATCTGAAGCTTCGAATGATGCGAAGTTTATGAACGCAAAAGCTTTAGAGTTTCCTGTGTCTGGGTCTCTCATCACCTAGAAATTAAAGACATGATTGAAAGACTATACTAACAGACAGACTAAGAAAACACGAATCAGCTAAAACATGCATCAGTAGGAATGATCTATACATAAAATTTAATTGTACCCAGCTGATGGCACACATGATCTAAGTGCAACTTCGAGGTATGTGCTAGTGCTGCGAAATTATGGTATGGTGAATAAGCATGGTCAAATTAAGTATTACTTATACTGTACAAACATACAGACAGACAAAGTTATCTGGGTAATAAAGATATTATTTTATCATACTTTCACAAGGTAAAGATTACGATTTCCTTTTGCAGTCCCAAAGACCATTGCGAGGATCTGTAATAGTTCGAAAAGATAATTTAAAAACCTCTTAAATAAAACAGCATGAATATAATATACCTTTGGTGTCTGCAGTATAACTCCAAATGCTGAGAAAGTGTCGTAGAGCAGCTTCTCATCAACCTCAGGGTCCAAGTTTCCAATGAAGACATTGGCACCCACATCCAGATTCTTTTGATGCGCCGAAGCTTTGTTCACGCGCACTGGTTTGCCATAAAGCTTTATCATATTCATCACCTGAAATGTTAAGTTGTTATTTGTGAAATTGGAACTTCTAAGAAATTATTAGATGGGTAATAAATGATTAAAAATTAATGTGAATATTTGCTAAACTTATTATCCAGAGCAAATATTTTGTCTTGAACTGCAATACCCTTTAATTTCAAAGCTTATGCACAATGTTTCAAAATCTTGTACACATTTTGGGTAAACCTAAGAACCTTTGATTTGAATGCAGTAGGTATAATATTGTGAATTCTCAGTAAAAAGTCAGCATGATAATTTTGTATAGTTACAGAGAAATTTAACTCCAAAGTGAATCCTTTTTCTATACTGTGTAAGTCTTCTAACTATTAATCTTATGCTGTGTATAAAGGTGTACAACACAAACCTTTATGGCATAATCAGCATCCTCTTCCCCCATGAACTCCACAAAGCCATAGCCCTGGTGTGTCTGGGTGACACGGTCCTTTGGCATGTGTACATTCACTGGAACATACACAGAGTCATTTAAAGAGCAAGAAGTCTATATTATTTAAAATAAAAAGTTATTTAAAATGTGGAGAAAAGCAGGGCACAGCCCCGCCCGTTAACAATTTGTACCTACTGCAGAGCACTGAAAGAATTTACTGTATTGTAGTAATTTTTGCGACGCCCTAAATTCCATGCTTCAGAAAGCATGTTAAACCTTTGGCCCCGGCTACTTCATTTCAAATAACATTGAAAAAAAGACAAAAAAATATGAAGTATGACAGAAAAAAGGTTATTCGTGACACTTGTCAGCTAATCGATATTGACATATGTTTAGAAATGTATCTTGTAAAAGATTTTTCTAATGTTATCTGAAACAGGGCCAACGTCAGTGGCCATTAGTGGCTCTATAACACTGACACCAGGGTTTGTAGTCGTCAACCTTACAACTTACATGGTAAAAAAAAAGATTAAATGTCCCAGAAGGATCATGAAGATATTGATGTAAGTATGTAATCATTTATAAGTCCCAAGTGCATCCTCATTCTATCATTAATTTAACCAAAATAAATGAAATAGCATGCAATTAAATTAAACATAGTGCTGGCTTGAGGAGTTTTTAAAATTTTATCAGTATTTATGATTATTATACTTACCAACTGGACCAGATTGTACGAAAAGCTCCCATAGAAGACTCTCCGAGACTCTATCGTCCAAACCACCAACGTATATCGTAGCATCTGCGTAATAAACATTGAATTGTATTAGTATTGTGTACCACGCAAACAAATGTAAAATTAATGTTTTTACAAATGATATTTTGGAAAGAGAATTATGAAATGAGAGAACCTTGTTTGTATTGTAGAAACGCATACTAAATTGGCCGATATGCCGAGTGAAACGCCAGGAAAACTAAAATGCTAAATGCATTATTATAACCTTAAAATGTCATGGTACCGAAGGAACAACGGGTTTCATGAAAACATTACGTTGTTATTAAAATTTATTGAAATCACACAGACATAGTATGAGTGCAAGCAATATGTTTATATAAAATTTACCTTGATTTCTTTCGGCGATTGGCCCCGCTGCCATTTTTTTCCGTTGTTTGACAGTTTTATTTTTTCTGACTGATCACTGACTGGCAGCCAGGGGGCCGTTTCACGAAGCTACAAGTTACAAATTACAAGTACAATTCGAAGTACATTGCGTAGACAAAAAAATAAAACGATAAGGCCGTTTGTCCACCGCCGCCGTCACCGGACCGTCAACGAGAACGAGATGACGGCGCTGAAGTAGCGATACATAGACTACTATAGCCGTGTGTCCACCGCACGTCCGTCACCCGAGCACCGTCATCCCGGCTGCCGAAGTATCGATTAGTTCAGCGTGACCGCTAGAACTCGGCACGGTTTTATTTTATGACGGGCCGATGTGCCGGCAATACAAAATACGTTCGTTCTTGTCCACACACTACCGTCGCACCGCGCCGTTCGCCCGGTTTTAGTTTTATCTATCATAAAATTGTACTAAAATGGCAAAAAATTCAAATACTATTACTATTCTATACATCGAAGTTGTAGAGAGTAAAGACTGTTTGTGGTATAAAACAAAGGATGTATCGAAAGATAAAATTTTGCCTACGCCTTCGAACGTACAAAAGCAGAAGAAGCAATTGTCGCCGGTTGAAACTAGCCATCCTTCTAGTTTGTTTTATTTCTACGGAAAACGCGACTACCACGCACGACAAAACTGTAGGACTGAGCCACCGATATCGGGCGTTTAGGCGAATTGGCTACGCAATGAATGTCAAATTGTAACTTGTTACTAGTAACTTGTTGCTTCGTGAAACGGGGGGCGGCGGCTGAGAACGACCCAATAATTAGTGTCTCAAGTTGCACAATTATTTGAAAACGCATAACGCTACCAGTGTGGTAAAGCTTTTATTAAATTGTCAACCTTGGATGGAGCTGGCAGTACAAAACAGAATCAGTCAGTCAGTGAATGTCAAATGCAGGAGGTGGATGAACGTGTCTTTGTTTGTTTGAAGAAATTTTCGTCTAAGCCGCTTTATTTTTCGTTCGTAAAATGCAGAGTGCTTCAGATGTCATATCTTCTTTATTCTGGTTCAAAGATGACGGTGACGAGGAAGAACGAGAGCCACAGATAATCGAACAGTTTGTGCAAAATGTCGAGGATTTTAGTTCTCAGTACGGGAGTGAAATAAGTGTTTCTTATACTGCGTTCAATCTTCGCGGGCCACCTTCCAACTTTCCGGACTATGGAGACTATCCACAGGCCTTCGTTATGGTAAGCAATGATATTTAAACAAATTAGTTACCTACTAGACAAGCTAACAGTCCGTCACAGATACTTTTGCATCTAGCTATAATATTGGTTAATTTGAGCTGTTTGCGCTCTGAATTTTACTCTAGAAACCTTCATTCCGGCCTGAATTTAAAGCAGCTCTCGCCTAAAACATTATTTTCTGCCTTGTTATGTAAACAATTTAAAATATTATACTATTCACATATCTACATAGAATGCTGGAAGATTGTCTTGGTTGCAAACCGTGGGCACAGCCTGGCACCAAAGCATCTTTGATAAGTAATGTATTTTTTTTTCTCCAAGGATTAGACCTCTTTTAATCCTTTATGGTATTTTGTTACTTATAGGTGCAGACTTATTAGCACTAGCTGTCTGCATTGTGTTATGTTTTTCCCGTGGAAATAAGACTTCTTCCTGTAAAATCTAATAATTTAATTTATGTTCTATTAATCTAGGTACAATCTATCTCAATTCCAAATTTCATCCAAATCCGTTCAGTAGAACAAACATCCCAAATATCCAAACATACTTTCACATTTATTATATTAGTATGGTTAGTCTATTTATTTGCTATATAATGTCTTATATTCTTCCAACAATTAATATAATATAAGTAATGTTTTAATTCCTTATACTATGAATTTATTATTAGGTAAAGTAGTTAATATGCCACTGACTTAGGCCAGCATTATTTTTATGTGAAATGAACAAAATTTTAGCTAATTGACCTGTAGCTGAATCTTAGCTATGTACTACACTCAAAGTCCACTAGAGTAACTGTTTAACTGTACATTTTTTATTGTTTTATTTTTTATAGCAATTTTTTCAAGAATTTTGGGTAAAAATTCAGAATTGTTAATGTAGCAAATAATTTTTAATTACAAAATTATTTAAAAAACAAAGTATAAATTATGACTGATTTTTTTTCGTAAGTTTAAAAAAAATGGATACAAATTCAATTTCAAAATTTTCATTGACAGGATGTTACATTTCTTAGATTTGTCATACATTTTCTAGGTGAATTTTTGACATAATGTGCAGATTTTGTAAAGAATACACCTCAAGAAAGTCACACCTTTGGTGTTGTTATTAATTTTTTTTTGTTTACCTAGAGAACCTATGGCACTTGGTGGGATGAAGCACCGTCTGCTCAAGAAGACTACATGCCTCAAAATTGCAGCATTATAGGCAGCCAGGATTTTGTGGGTAGGTATGATTATTTTTATCAATATTATAAAATGCGAAAGTAACTGTCTGCCTGTCTGTCTATTATACTTTCTTTCAGAGTTTGAAGTGATAATTATCATTGATATTATCACGATAATTATCTTGATAAAAATACCTTGATAATTTTCATTGTTTTTTTTTTTATATAAATCTAAATAAAGAACTCTAATGCCACTAATAACTTGTTTTTGTAAGTTCCAGCAATAAAACAGTTTAATGGAAAACTACATATTTATTATAGGTATACAAGCGATCCGCCCGCGGCTACGTTCGCGTTGTGTCATATTTTCCCGTGGGAATAAGACTTTAAAAAGGAGACCAAGTGAATGAATCATAATGGATAATTATCCGATAATTTAATTGAATTTTGGTATAAATATAGTTTAATACCCAATGACGGACATAAGCTACATTTTATCTTTGGAAAAGTCTTACGCCCACAGTAAGATTGCTAATTCTAATAGCACCATCTGTCGTCATCGCTCGGAAAAATACGTGTATCTCCTGTATACATAAGAATTAGCTTATCAAAATGGCGCTGTTAGCTTTAGCTGTAGTTTTAGAAACGAAAAATCCACCATCAACGCGGGCCTAGATGCGGGCGGATAGTTAGTTCTTATTAAATATAAAAAATAATTTCACTTCATTTCATAGTTTTCAAGGAAAAATAACAAAACACATGTCTTTTTTATTTATATTTCATTTCGTCATCACTATACAGAATCTGCTTTATATGCATATATTTTATGATTCAGTATGGCAGATTATTTTAATATATTAAAGTATTCAAAAATTTATGTGTCCAACATGTCAGAGGAATTTTCCAGCTTATTTATAAAACAAGGTGTTTTATTTTGTCACTATTGCAATAATTTCCAGGTAACAATGATTTAAATTATTATACACATGCTGTGACTAAAACGCATTATGATAAAACGCAAACGCATTAATTAATTAATTAATTATTATGTTATGGTTTTATTTCTATTTACCTACCTATTTGGTAAAGTTTTCAAAATACAAATAAATGTATTGGAAAAAAATCCTCAATTGTGGACTATTCCTGTGCTAGGAGTAATAAAGGCTGTAGTTTTTTGTTATATTCGTAATAAATTACGTATCTTTTTTATCCCAGAAATTCTTGACTCTTGATTACCTACCGATTATTACCTACAGTAGGGCAGGAGCCCTAAAGGACTTTTTAATAGTTTTTTCTCTGGGCTTCTTAGAGCCTTCTATTTTACAAGAAGTCAAGCTTGTTTCGCCTTGTCTTACGTATTATCCGGCACACGGAGTCAAATACTTGTCTCCGTGATCCGGTATCACAGTTAGGCCTTCCGCCCGATAGGAGATTGTTTTGTCTAAGGTTTTTGATAAACATAGACGTCTAGTTATTTTCATATCAGCTTTTAATTTCTTCATCAGCGTGTGTAAGGACTTCCAACGCATGTTGGTCAAATTAATAAATGAATTCTAAATTAAAAAACACAATCACGTGTTTGGGTTTCGGCCGCCGTCGTAGTCTGGACTGGATGCAACTACCATAGTCACAACCTAAAACACTCATGACTCTCTCATGAATCTTGCTTGCTTGAATCTTGTATACCTTCAGAAAAACAAAAAATCTAGGTGTGTTATCGTACGCGAAGTTCAATGTAATTATTCCTTGAATGGCAAGTTTCTCTTTTGTTGACAGAAGTATCATTTGAAAGAGCAGTATATCCAATGGAAGTCTCAGTGTTTGAGACTTACAACCCTGGAGCCCTAGTGCGCATCTGGGCTTGGGGACCCACTTCCTGGGTTCTTCTTTGGGAGGGAGAACCGGAGTATGTCGGAGATACTCCGCGAATATTCAGCCCTCCGATACGTACTATGAATTTCCCCACTAGGTAAGCTACATTTTTTTTTATATTGTGATTTATAATAGTGTCTTATTGAGTTATTATATACCTAGTCAGGTCATAAATTCTGTCACATGTTTAATATAAAATAATTGAAACAAGTTTATTCATTATGTAACCATTTATATACCAAAATGAACTTAACAAAACATAGATTCTTATGACACTAAAGTTTATTCAAAATGACCTCCGTGATTTTGAATACAGGCCTTCAATCTGCGCGGCCAGTTGTCTATCGCAGCACGAACGAGGTCCATGTCAATATCGGCGGCTGCCTTAATCAAGGATGTCTTGAGTGACTCCAAATTGGGATGAGGCTTTGAGCACGCCTTTTCCTCCAAGTGTTGCCATATCTTGTAATCTAGCGGATTCAAATCTTGACTGGAGGAGGGCCAGTCTTCGTGCCGGATGAAGTCGATTTCACGCGCCGCCAGCCAGTCTTGTGTGCTCTTCGCTCTATGAGCTGGCGCCGAATCTTGTTGGAATACCCAGTGCCTGTTATTGAACATGGTATGAGAAACAGGTTCCACAAGGTTCGTCAGGACTGTATTTTGATACACAACTGCATTCGTTTTTACACCTTTCTCACAAAAATGTACCTCTGTTAAGCCCCAATAAGACACTCCCAACCATACCATGAGCGAGGATGGAAAATGACCTCGTTGGACACGCGGAATACGGTTGCTCGCTTCTTCACTACTGTGTGCGTACACCTTATCATTTTGTTTGTTGTAGCTCTCTTCTACGGTAAAAATTTTTTCATCCGAAAAAAGAATTTCCCGATATTTTTTTCCCGCGTACCGCTTCAACAAAGCGCGGCATCTCTTCAGTCTCAGGTCCATTAGACGAGCATTCAAATGATGTCCTGTTTTTCTTCGATATGCCCGAAGCCCTAAGTCTTCATTTAACACCCTTTTCACCGTGGTTCTGCTTAATCCCATCTGAAGGGCCAACAGTTTCTGCTTACGTTTGGGATTTCTTTGAATTCGCGCCTTCACAGCTTTTATCACTGCTGGAGTCCTAACAGACCGAGGGCGACCACTTCTTGACCTGTCATCTACACTAGAGTCTTCATTGTATCGTTTGATGGTACGATAAA
This sequence comes from Carpatolechia fugitivella, assembly GCA_951230895.1. NCBI lineage: Eukaryota > Metazoa > Arthropoda > Insecta > Lepidoptera > Gelechiidae > Carpatolechia > Carpatolechia fugitivella. Next base: position 6,056,325 of record OX579652.1, on the reverse strand, counting down.
CGAATCTTTTGGTTATATTCAAATTTTTCAGTATGTCAAAAATTTTAATTGGCGCGTAACCGCAACGATGCAACGCAATAACTGCAACAAGGTCTTCTGCGTCCACTCCATATTTAAAAATGAGTAAAATTCTAAAAAGTATACATATTTATTTTCATGAACAATTCGAAATTCGAATTCAATAAACTTTTTTGTGGCCAGCATTCTAAAAGAAAAGTTTTTTCTGTGACAATACTTATGACCTGACTAAGTAATTACTTTGTATTTTAATTTTAAGTGGTTTTATAATATTATAACAAATCGATTGTGAAGATTATGAGATTGCACGCGACATTTATTAAATATTATCATTAAAGCGAATCTTATTTCTAGGGTGCTAAGACTGGAGTTCAACCACAGACTGCTGCCGTACTATACAGAGCTTGACGCCGTCCTGCTGAAAGGCAAAGAGCCCACAAATATGGTTCGGATGAAAAACAATTTCACTTATTCTTCCCTCTTTTACAAGAAAACTCAACCGGTTGTTGAGAAAGGTAAGTCTCCCATTTTATAAAAAATATATAATTTTTTATGTATATCTGGGCCCCGTTTCACGAAGCAACAATTTACTAGTAACAAGTTACAATTTGATATTCATTGCGTACTTAATTCGTCTAAACTGTAAGGCCTTATCGTTTTAAACTCACTGTCTACACAATGTACATCGAATTGTACTTGTAATTTGTAACTTGTAGCTTCGTGAAACGGCCCCCTGGTAGCTACACTACCTACCTATCTAGTTTTATTTTGCTCGAATAAAATGCTTGAACTTTTTTCTAATAACCCTTTCTTTACGATGTTACGACTGTTTAACGGTAAGTAGTTAGGTACCAAGAATTACATACTATAAGTAATAGGTATTTTAATTAGTCCTATAGGTTGACATTATAAAACGTTACATCATCGCATGGTTTCTTGACAATGGTCATGGTTTGCTGTGTGCTGGTTGAAAATCAGTGTTACAAGAACTTGTTCTTGAGTACTTGTGACAAATGCTGAGTCCAGTACCTTTCATTGCACGATGTAAACTTAACTATTAACATCATCATTTGTGTGTACTTTTTCATTCATTGCATGTATAAATTATTTTCTTTCTTATTTTCTTGATTGTTTTTTCGCGAGTTATTCGATTTGAAATTGTGTCGTTTGACGATATTGAGCGTTCAAATCCTTATTTTAAAATCCATCTATCCTTTTTCTATAAATAAAAAGGGGCAGGAGATAAACGCATAATGTTTTGAATGAATGAATGATAGCCTTAAATGTCTTTACCTCTGCTCTCTAGATCAACGCTTGTACAATAGTACAATCAATCAACGCGTCTATAAGGTACGAAATCGATATTTGAACCTGTTGTGGTTTGATACTATTTAGAAATAAAATGTTCGTCTTCAATGTCGAGTTTTATCTTTAATAGGCGAAAAGGTCGGACGAATTTATCGTAGATATAAACAACTTCTAACGGATCAACTTCTTATAACGGATCTAAGTGATGTAATAACATCCTATGGAAATAAACAACTTCTATTTGTCATAAAACACAGTTACATGTAGGGATGATGTTTAACATACCTAAATTTACTAATTACTTTCTAAGAATATAATACGGGGATTCACCTGGGGTACCTACTGGTGACCTGAAACACAGACATCCGTCTATTTCTTGAATTATTATATAATCAAAGTGAATAAGCTTAAATAAATCTTTAATATTATTATATATTATGTGGGTACGTCTGCGCGCCGAGATTACGTACCTTTTCGCTTCTAGTTGAAAAACTCAATTCTTTGTCATAAGTGAGTTTCATTCATTGTTCCATTTCGTTTTACGTTTAAACTTAACTGACTTACTTAAAGGATTTCATAAAAGAAACATGTTCTCATCTCGTCGTTTTTATTAAGCTAACTCTCCGATAATTAAATAAATATATGGGGACATCTCACACTAGGCTATCTGATGCCAAAATAAGCAGAGCTTGTACTATGGGTATCAGACAGCTGACATAAATTACTTAAATAGATAAATACAATACTTATATAGATAAACAACATCCAAACACAAGGCAACCACAACTGCTCATCACACGAATGTTTGCCATGGGCGGGATACGAACCCGCGACCCTGTGCTTAGACCAAATCTAGGCATACTACCGACTAGGCTATAGGGCCGTTATTATTCTCACCACGTTTTCTGATTTTAATAATTCTTTTTTGATATAAATCGGGCAAGTGTGATCCCATATAAAAGTGAAGAAAGGATCCATGAAAAAATCCGTCACTTCTCCTTTCAGCATCTTGAGCATCTGCTCGAAATTATTGGCGCAAAAAGCTTATTTTGAAGGATTTTTATTTTGTAAAGTTATATAATATCTAATTTATGTACATTTCACATTACACGTGACTTGGTTGAACCGAGAAGAATTACCGAACAGAAGGTATGTTAGTGTTATTTTGTGAGTTTCCAACGTTTACATTTGTTCGTTTCGGATCACATAACGCGTCTAAAACTTTTAAGGCTGCCCCTTCACATGACGTCTGAAAGTAGCGATGTAAGAGCGATACGAGTATGTAACAGTGAGTAGAGTAATAGATTTGCCCATGCGATACTGGATACTGCAGACTATAATTCCGTAGTAGACTTATTAAAATACCTAGGTATACTCAATTTTACTCTATCGGTACCTTTCTGAAAGGAAGCGCTATTCCGATGGAAATATTTATGAAACTGAAATAAACTGCGTTAGTAAAAACACTTTCTTCTGCCTACAATAATACATTTATTCTGTCTACAATAATACATTTATGGACACATGGATAGAAAAAAATGCTTTTTAATAGTCGACGATCCGGTGGTCTGAGTTCAAATCCCGGTGGAGGATACTGTCACGTCACTGCTAAAATTTATTATTTTTGTGATACTATCTCGCTTCTCGAGCCCCTCAGTGGGGACGTATATGAGCTGTTGATGATGATGAGCTCGCTTCTCTTAGAAAATTGCAGACATTGATGAGTTTATGAGGCGGTTATCGACCTCCCACAGTTTGACTGAAAATGATGATTCAAATTGTGCTATAGCTTTCGTTTATAATTGGAACGTTATTGTTGGAATCGTGGCAATTATCGTTCGTACCAAGATTTACCTTTCTGCAGCCTAGCCCTCACCCTTAGCCATCACTCCTCGGTTATACTACCTGTTGTAGCGTTAAAAAAAGAAAGCTAGCTAACCTGTGGTCGACGACCACAGGCGAAACGTGAAATATAGGAGAACGGAGAAAGAGTTAGTTAAATTTGTCCGAACGGTATAATATAAATTTAAAAAGGCCTAGAAATTGCCAAGCATGAGCCGAGAGTCGAGTCCAGAGGGGACTCCGTCGATATAGTGTCGCTGAACTAGTGTTGTGTTGTGGTGTGTCGATGCAGGAAGGTGTACCAAAACCGCGGAGTACCCCGAGAGAGTATAGCCAAACGGGAACCAAAAAAAGAGGGCCTGAGAAACCTAAAGGGCCTTTTTAGAATTTGTAAAAGGAATTTAAATTTGGCAAAATCCGCATACAAAATTACAAGACAGATACAAAAAAAAGCTAAAAAAATGATGGGCAGTATCCCAGGGGGGACGCCGGAGCGCGGGTCTGCGGCACTCAGCTGGCACGGGCGCGGGCGCGCACAACGCAGGGGTCCAGGCACGTCCAACGCCCGGTGGCCTCAGGGGTCCGGAACCACGGCGAGAGAACGAGAAAGGCACGGAGGGACCCTCGTGTGTGTGCCGCAGAGACCGGAAATACACTGTAAAGATGAGTTGTCGTATGTGTTGAACAGCAGAAAGCATCTTGCGACTCAGGCGAAAGCATCTTCTGTTGGTGATCTCCTAAACGCTGAAGAGGACAGATTTGCGCCGGTTCGTACACTAACACATAATTTAGATTAGAATAACTGGTTTAGGTTTAAAATTACACACAATTTAGATCATTTAGATTAGTTTTTAGCCGTGTTTTCGACATGCTAGAGATTCTGACGTTTTCATCTCATGATAGACGACAGCTCAGAAAAAACAATTTAGAAAAAGGTCAAACTAACAAAATTTTAAATTTGAAAATGTGACATAAAAAACCGGCCAAAAGAAAAAAGAACCGTACCAAAAAGGTTATTAAAAAACCTGCAGTAATGCTGCAGACATCCCTTCACCAGAAAAAAATCCTCCAACTCGAAAAAGGAAAAAAAATCTTCGAGATGGCAACCCTCGAAGGAAGTTGACCACCCTAGAACAAAAGCCGAATTGTTCCAAGTCAACTATGAAAGGAAAAAAATATCGATAAAAATTTAACGACACTCTACCCCAACACTATAAACCAATGAACACGTCATGTTCCCAGCACGAACAGCTCATAAACGACTCACTGGCCCCAGGATAAGAAACCACCGGTGTCCCGAAAGAAACCAAGTCAATCCACCAGGAAAAAAAAGGAGGACGGAAATGGCTTGGAGAAAGAAAAAGGAAAGTTGTCAACCACAACAGAAAAAGGTGGAGACAACCGAAGGAAACACCGATGAAGTGGTATCCCCGAGCCAGGAGGAAAATGTAAGATATGTGAAGGACAGAAAAAGAAATTTGGAAATTTGGATATGTTGGAATATTGGAATGTTAGAATGTCACTAAGTTTTAAAACCAAAACGCGCACACACAAGTTATTTACACAAGATATCTACAAATATTTACAAGTTATATACAAACTACAATGTACACAAATGTACAAAAATATACACACTTGCGAATGAAACGCAAACAAATAAATAAGAGCAAGTAGAAAGAATCTACTTGCAAAGAGATTTGAAAGTCGAAAACTGTCAGAAAGCGCGAAAACAGCCACGAAGGAAGACAAACTTCAAAATCGGGTGGGCGCGAAAATCTGACAGATGACTAAAAAAAATGGCCGTGAGCAACCAAACAAGGTTTGACGTTCGCCCGCGCCATCGTGTTCATCCCAAAACACGAAAGACGCCGACGAACACCGGAAACTCGGATTGCCCAACGGCGCAGTTGGTAGAGACTACCAACGAAGTCATAGTCAAAGTCGCGGGTTCGAATCCGACCCGGACTGAAAAGAGGAATTTGGCCGCGTGGTGGGCCATGCGTGTTTCAAGAAAGAGACAACCCTTCCAAGAAACACGCACAGACAACCACACAGGCCGACTGCACATAGCAGCGGACGCCGTCTAGTCACGACAAAAAAATATCGCGCTTCGGGAACAACATGTTAAACATAGCCCCGGCTCAATCCAGGGGAAATCGAAGCGACATGGGCCAAGTTTGAGGCCTATGGCAACTCAAAAACCTGGACCCATGCGCATAATGTCGAAATCCGAATAAAATAACCTAACTTACCAACTAACACCGAAAGATAATAAAATTTACAACTGGCCAGAAAAACACACATACAGACACACACACCACACAGAAAAAAGAGGCGTAAAAAGGTAAATAAACTTAGTGACATTCAAACAAAATAGAAAGAGAGGACGAAATGATGAATTTAAACCAAAACAAGGTGCCAAAAAGAATAGGAACATGTTTGCCAGAAGGCTTTTAGAATTTAGAAAAATAATGTTCCAGGGGAACATGGAAAAGAGGGTCTATTTCAAAATTTATGAACCCTCGTGCGGGGAACTGGATAAACACGAAAAAATATTCGGGGGCTATTCAACGACCGCGTCTTAGTATGGACAATTGAAGGCACCAAAGATACGTCACACGATTACCGCAACTGTCGGCCAACCCACGGCATACAGTCTTGGCTACTCGTGGACAGCACCCAGTGTACACTTCTTTGCATACAAGAGGCTCGTAAATAGCCCCGCGAGTTTTGCGGGCGGGTAAAAAAACTAGACAAGGAAAAACAAGTATAAAGGGGAAAAAAATTAGGGGAAGACCGGAATATAAACGAAATTTACAGATAAATTTATGTTACGGGCGCCATTTGTAGCGTTAAAAAAAGAAAGCTAGCTAACCTGTGGTCGACGACCACAGGCGAAACGTGAAATATAGGAGAACGGAGAAAGAGTTAGTTAAATTTGTCCGAACGGTATAATATAAATTTAAAAAGGCCTAGAAATTGCCAAGCATGAGCCGAGAGTCGAGTCCAGAGGGGACTCCGTCGATATAGTGTCGCTGAACTAGTGTTGTGTTGTGGTGTGTCGATGCAGGAAGGTGTACCAAAACCGCGGAGTACCCCGAGAGAGTATAGCCAAACGGGAACCAAAAAAAGAGGGCCTGAGAAACCTAAAGGGCCTTTTTAGAATTTGTAAAAGGAATTTAAATTTGGCAAAATCCGCATACAAAATTACAAGACAGATACAAAAAAAAGCTAAAAAAATGATGGGCAGTATCCCAGGGGGGACGCCGGAGCGCGGGTCTGCGGCACTCAGCTGGCACGGGCGCGGGCGCGCACAACGCAGGGGTCCAGGCACGTCCAACGCCCGGTGGCCTCAGGGGTCCGGAACCACGGCGAGAGAACGAGAAAGGCACGGAGGGACCCTCGTGTGTGTGCCGCAGAGACCGGAAATACACTGTAAAGATGAGTTGTCGTATGTGTTGAACAGCAGAAAGCATCTTGCGACTCAGGCGAAAGCATCTTCTGTTGGTGATCTCCTAAACGCTGAAGAGGACAGATTTGCGCCGGTTCGTACACTAACACATAATTTAGATTAGAATAACTGGTTTAGGTTTAAAATTACACACAATTTAGATCATTTAGATTAGTTTTTAGCCGTGTTTTCGACATGCTAGAGATTCTGACGTTTTCATCTCATGATAGACGACAGCTCAGAAAAAACAATTTAGAAAAAGGTCAAACTAACAAAATTTTAAATTTGAAAATGTGACATAAAAAACCGGCCAAAAGAAAAAAGAACCGTACCAAAAAGGTTATTAAAAAACCTGCAGTAATGCTGCACTGTTTATTAAAACAATTATCTATGATAAAGACCTTGCCATTGTGCTAATAGTTGCAAGCATTTAGCAAGAGATTCCGTGCGTTGCAAAAACCATTGAGTCGCTTTTTACTCCGACTTGCAATTTCAGCTACTTGTAATAATTAATGATGATGACAATTAATGATGTCACGTGTTTGAGGAAGAGTTGCAAGATGTCCTGAATGCTGTACACGTGTCTTGAAAACCAAACTCGTAAAAAAATTTAAAAATTTCCTCAAAAGTATTTTAAATATAGATATTGGATTGGTTTTTCTTCCCAATCCCATCGATGGGATGCTTCTTTAGAACGATCGTGCATATTCCACGAACATATGAAACCAGTTCGGATTAGTCGATTTCACACACATACACATCCCATAAATTGTAAGTTTCTTTGTGTGCAGATTTCTATGTTGTTTTTTCTTTAGCCATCTTAAGACATCGTACATAATTCCGTATAATTTCAAACTCGAACAGAATATCCCGTACGTAAATTCTTTAATACACCACCTACCTACGATCTTACATTTCATACAAGCAAGAGACAAAAGAATTTCAACTGGGCCTGTAATGCTCATTATAATTTGTTGCAGGCCAACTCCTCAATAGGATACTAGCATCAAACCTGCACGAGTCAGTAGTGATACCGACCAATAGATCTATGAAACAGAAGCAGATCGACCCTGGACCACCACTTGGAGACTTCCAGCGGTTACCTGTAAGTATTACTTTTTTTTTTTTTTTTTTGTGACGATGACCTAATGCTTGTGTCGCAAAATCGACGTATCAAGCGTAACCGGACTTTTGGGGGAGCGGAAGGCTCTTACCCCTAGTATTATAGCAACAGCCTAAGGGCGCCCACTTGGGGGCACGGACCTCGGCCTAGGACGTTGCCATGGCGAGAAGCGCGTGGGAGAGGAATGACCCTGACGGGGTCTTCCAGGATTATGCAGAACTTGATTGGGTCTACCGCGTCCCCGCCGGCGGGTGCGGTTGCTACCAGAAGGGCATTCTGTGGAGTGTACTCTATTGGCAATGGCTCTCTCAACAAAAGACTGGATGGGATCGACAGGATCGGACAGATTTGTAAGTATTACAGTATCAATCAATCAGAAATCAGAAAGTTTTTATTCGATTTGAGATTGTACAAAGGCAGTTTTCGCGTTAACAAATACCAAGGACAAGGAAAGCTAGTTCATGGACTTTCACTGCAAGTGTACGCTGACTGTGAACGAACAGTAGAGAAAAGAATGACCGGAAGATGATGAACGAATTGAGGAACTTTTTGACAGGTTGTCTTTTGCTTTGGGGTTACACTGTTTGCTTCAAAATGCCAAATTGAAGGTTTAAGTTCGCTATTACCAGCCTTATCGATATTTGAGGCGTCCCATAGGGGATCTCGTATTAGATGTCACATTCTAGGGTTTGGATTTGCAATCAACGCTTGCAATCAATTAATTAGAAATAACAGATTGATGTAACCTTTTAAAACTTGCAACGCTTTTTGCATCATATTCCATGTAAACGTATTCCACCTTCGGCCTCATCATCAATGTTAATCAGATGAAACTGGAGGGTCAAACGCAAACCATTATTAATAACTAACACTTGCAATTGCTTTCGTATGACTACAACGTAGTATCGATAAAACTCTTGATGGGTGTAGTTTGGTACTTCTATGCGTAGCGAAACTTAATTGCTGATTCTTCGACTTACCGCAGCCCTAATTAGTTGAATACTAGACATAATATATTAAAATAGGATCAACATTCAATATTTTATAGTCACTTAAAGTTAAACATTTCAAACCTTCATGAATGACAAAAGGAATATTTTGCAATTATAGTCACACTCGTAGAATGCCTAGTTTATTTTACTATTCTTTACTCGTAGATAGGATGTGAAATTAAAACAAAAGCCTGATTTAAATGACGTAAGATATCGTCTCACGTGTTTCTATTGAATCACATGCGATATAGAATGTATGGAAGTTAAATAAAAGTTGCCAATGGTAATATCGCATACTCAGCAGAGTTTGGTTGGAAGCACCGAAAGCAGCAATGATGAGCGGAAAATCTTACTGTGTTGTCAATAAATTCTATCAATAACACACCAACAAACAACACACATACACAAAAACACACTAAGATAGCAAAGGAATAATACGTTTAGAGAATATTACCAAATTTTTTTACCACAAGTTATAAATATTTCGGTCCGAGAGTTGCCCAAAAAATATAATTGGAACATACTTTCATAAAGTTATGCTTTCATCCTTAAAGAGACGAGACGGCACATTGGTGAAATCTTTCAGGAGATCCGCGTAATTCTGCAGCTCCATCTATAAAATCATAATAATATCAGACATAACTACGTATTTAAACAATATATTGTGTACGTAGATAAATCAGTAATTGCCGTAAGTAAATGTCACTTACACTTTTTTTTATAAATATTTTTATATCAGGTATCGCATCTTTGTATGCTAACAACCTGCATTATATTCAAACAAAACATTACAACTTATATTTTTATTGCAAAACGAAGAATAAAACTTTGGTACAGGTTTGACATCTCGTAGATACTTTAAGTGATAAAATTAATGCGCTTGAAATGTAATCTTGTAGTAGTTACTCTGGCCTTGATTTTGACATTTAAATATCACGTTTCTATAAAGCATTTTGCTGTTTCTTTGTTTCATCTCGAATTCGTGACTTCCAGGTTAAAAACTGGTATTGTTTAAAAAAAAACTGTGAAAGCTGCGTTCTTTAAATATTAATGATGACGTACGATTTCTCAAGTAGTTAATCTAGTACTCGTAATGACCGAATGTGAAACACAAAATACTGGTTTAAAAAAATCTGCATAAATCTCTGAATAAGGGGCAGCGTGATGTCATTCTGTCAAATCAATACACAGCCTATACCCACTGCGACGCACTCTTCCTGAGTTAAACCCATCGGGGGTCAAAAAGCCACTGCTGTCTTTGCAATGTGCGTTAATGGCTAGAAAGAAAGACAAACAGAATCAGCTAGGACCTTGCTGTTAGACAATCTTACAAAGAGGATGTTACAAGCCGCCCTCGGAGTGTCATACATCTTCTTTTCGCCCATTATTAGTGGATTCAGATCCTATCATCGTAGTCCTGCGAGACAGATTTGAACCAGCAACTTATTGAACTAGTTTACTGCTTGCCCTGTTCAGTTCAATTGACTAGTGTCTCTGTGAGCTGTAGACCTCGCGAGTCTGTATATCTTTTCATATTTACCCATTGTTTTTTTATTTAAACTTATTTTTTTTTATCTTATCTTATTTTATTTTATTGGTTGAAAAATGTGACCTGTAGAGGAAAACAGCCTCAGCGGTAGACCTCGTAAGCTGGCAACCTCCATAACTCCGTCATTTTTTTAAATTTCCAAAAACTGACTCGACAAAAAAAATCGATTAATTTATCGAACCTGCTCACAAAATTACACGAGAATCGGTTGAGAAACGCGACCTGTAGAGTGAAACAAACAAACATACAGATGGACAGACAGATAGACATACGAAAGCAAATTTGGCCAAGCTGAAACAGAGACGCTGCGCTCGCTTGGTCAAAAATGGCAATACTAATCATTCCTTTTTTTTTCAGGACGAAACAATCCTTTGCGTGATGACTTACCTGGACTTGCAGTCGCTGTGCAGGTGTGCCCAAGTGAATAGACACTTCAACAGACTGGCTTCGGATAGCATCCTCTACAGAAGCATCGATCTCAGACCGTATTGGCATTGTGTGCAGTCACAGGTAGGTGTATTATATACTATCTAAACAGTGTTATGTAAAAAGAATAATAACAGTCTTACTTTTTTCATTTCCTTTTTTTCAAAATTCATAGTAAACATATTTCAGTATTTAAGGCATGGTTTATACAGAAGTGACGTGGCGAGGACGTATGGCGGAGGTGGATAGTCAAAGTAACACAATATAAACTTTAATAGTACGTAGCATAGAGTCCAGCGCGTAAATTTAGTGGCGGTGGCGCGTCACCTAGTGGCGGGACGTCGCCTGCAGGCGCGGGCGTAATTCTCCTTACGACAAAAATGACGCTATGCTACGTTATATTAAGGTTTATGTTGTGTTACTTTGACTTTACGCCACCGCCATACGTCCTCGCCACGTCACTTCTGTATAAATCTTGCCTTAAATATTTATGTTACTCAAATCAAACAAGGGTCATACGGTCCTTCCCATGCGGTGGGTAATGTTGGAAAAGTTTCGGGAAACGTGATCACGGCCACGTGACCTTTTGTAAACCTTTCCAATAGTGAGGGAGGCCTTTATGTGACGTTAATTCCGATTCTATTAAAAAAAACGTTGGTGATGTAATATGATGTATGGGTAAATAATTTCCTTTATATTTCTATTCGTCATCCATCGTAGTCCATCATCCATCATCATAACTTAGATCACACTAATATTATAAATTGAGAAAAAATATTTGGATGTTTGGATATTTGGATGTTTGTTCCGTTTTTACGCCTTAACTACTGAACAGGTTTGGATGAAATTTGAAAAGGAGATTAGTACCCTGGATTAATACATAGGATAGATACTTTTTAAGGGAAAAAAGTCTTATTCCCACGGGAAAAATTCAAACACTTTGATGTCCCGTGATATTTTTGCAAACGTTTATAGAAAGTTTATGACCCATATTTTTTCGTACATAATTTGTACTTTCCATTTTCTATTGTTTTCTTCGTCGTGTGGGTTGTCAGGTCGACAACCGACCTCGCAAACCCTGGTGGCAGTGTTATAGAGCCGCCAAAGGCCACTGATATGGCTCGTGTAACGACTAGGATAGTAGCCTGGACCAACGGCTTAACGTGCCTTCCGAAGCACGGAATCTTCTTTCATCACTATTGTTTTGAATTTTGTATTAAGTACATAATACTTGCAGTATTAGGTGGTAGTTTTTTAGTTATTTGGTATTTAGTATAGTATCATTTGAGTACTCAATCACTTTCCATTGAAAGCATTATTATACATGTTCTAGGTTCTAGTAACACTCTCAATGAGGTGCAAGTTCCTTCAAAAACTGGATCTGTCGTGGTGTGGCAGCCATCGCATGATACATTCCAATTACGTTGTCAAGTAAGTCTAGTCTAGTTGCGTAATCTAAACAATAGATCTTTGGTTTATGAACACCATCATGTTTGGCTGTAGCTGTAAGTGATGTATCAATAAATAAATAAATAAATAAATTAGAGTCGTGTCTTCGTGATTATGATGTTTCATCTAATTTATTTACGAAGAGCGTCGGTGGTGTAGTGGCCATGGCCGCTACCTCCCGTCTGTGAGACGCGGATTCGATGTACCAATGTGTTTTCGAATTCATATGTACGTTTATTCGACGCTCTTACGGTGAAGGAAAACATCGTGATGAAACCTGCACACTCCTGCAAAAAATTCAAAGGTTGTGTGTGAAGTCGACCAACCTGCACTGGGCCAACGTGGTTGACCAAGGCCTAGTCGCCCTAGTTCAGGGTAGGCTCGATCCCCTCGCAGGGGACAAACATGAGCTATTGATGATGATAATCTAATTTATTAATTAATCTAAACAATATGCTTATGGCAGCTTAGCTTTTATAGTTTTTTTTTAATGTTTTTTGCAGTAAGAAATCGTATAGTTAGTTTAATGTGCGTGAGTATAGCCCGTATTCGATTCAGGGATGATATTTGGAATGTATTTTTTGTTTCGTTTAAGAGTTTCGTTACCACATAATACTTATTTTTAAATTCTCAGTTAAATTCGGGGTCCACCAGTAATTGTACTTTTGACATAATATTTTAATGTTTATAGATACAACATTATCCACGTAAAATATAAGGTTTAATATGTAAGACCTTGAAACATTGTAATTATTTACCACTAAATTCCACATGTTGAGCAATGTTTGACAAATTTCGCCCCCCTATCCTTGTCATAGCTGTTTACATTTGTGAGACTCCCCCTCCCTAGTGTGACGTTACATATTTTGTAAATTTACATCTAGATTATTATGTTTTTTATATATTTAAAAGCTTTTCGTTAATAGTTTTCATGTTTCAATACAGTGATCCATGAAATTTTGGTTTCAAGTATATAATAATAATATAATATTATTTCGTAATATTTATTCATAATAAAATTAATAATACTAAAGTTGCATCGTGCTGTACAAATTAACAATAGACTATGTATTTATATTCACAGTTTCCTGAAAGACTGTGGCTCGGAATTAACACATTTGCGCATGAACTGTTGCAAGTTTGTTGACAACTCGGTGCTAAGAGCCGTCGTTGACACCTCCGCTTACCTCCAAGGTTTGTATTTATCACGGTAAGATTGTAAACGTCGTTTGTTTATAATCTATCTCGCGATGTTATAAACTAACGAAAAATTGTGAACAGCTACCAACCATTCACAATTTAACGTATTATTTCTCGATAGTTTATAATCTATCGATGTCAAGTCGTCACATTGTGAACAAAGCTGCAGAATCGGGTTTTACCACCCGTACTCGCAAAATTGTGAATTGTGTTCCTGATTGGTCGGTTTTGGCAGTAGCTCGTTCTGTATCCATAGAGTAAGAAAACAAAGATCGGCCAATCAGGGAAGGTTCTCAATTTTACGTATTATAAATCCGGACAGATTATGAGCCCTGCATTTTACGATTTGACATAGATAGTTTATAAAGTATCGAAAAATTAGATGTTAAATTGTAAATGGTTGATTTCAGTTCACAATTTTCCGTAAATTTATAATATCGCGAGACGGATTATAAAAACGTTTACAATTTTACGGTGACATATTCATATTTTCTTGCTGTTGTACTGAGTCTTATGGTAATGAGTCTTATGAGGTTTGCCAAATTAAGAATCGAAAGAGGCTGAATAATTAGTAAAGGTAATGTAGCAATACTAACATTTGTTTTTGTAATGAAAATAGAGCATCGGTGGTGTAATGGCTAGGGCCGCTGTCTTCCGTCCGGGAGACGCGGTTTCGATCACCACCACGTACCAATGTTTTTTCGAATTTCAAATACTTATGTACGTTTATTCGACGCTTTACGGTGAAGGAAAACATCGTGATGAAACCTGCACAAACTGCACATGCTGCGAAGAAACTCAAAGGTTGACCAACCCGCACTGGGCGAGCGTGGTTGACTTTGGCCTAATAGCCCTAATTCAGAGTAGGCTCGAGCCTCTCGTTGGGGACGTATAAATGAGCTGATAAGGATTAAGAGCAAAATATCAACAGCCGATTTACGTGTATAAGAACTATACACTACCTGTAAGCAATTTGATTTTGAATTTGGTTTTTAATTTTGATTTTAATTTTATGCTATGGACATTAGTCTGAAATATTTTTTTTTTACTACGTTGTTTTATTGCGATTTTCTAGTTGCCTGGAAAGAATTGCTATCTTTAAAGCGTGTCTCACTCTACTTCTTGTTTGTATTTCAGATCTGTGTATGTCTTTTCTATTCTATATTTGCTGTATTCCAGAGCTATGTCTTCGTTCAGTGGTGGGGTGTGCAGATTGGGGTTGCTTGGCATCTCTGAAGCGACTGAAGCGACTGGACTTGTACAGGACGGATATCAACACGCTAGCCACCGTGGCCGTCATCAGGGCTAACCCGGGATTGGAACATCTTAATGTCGGTAAGTCCACGGTTAATCAAACTAAAGTTAAAGTTTTAAATTACATTCGGATAGTACAGAGGACAAAGAATATAGTCAGGCCAGGCTGCTTGATATTGACTAAGTTTTCTCTGGTAATTATTTATGCTTTGTCATGAAATTCAGCATAATTGTGCAGTTCGGTAAACTATACATGTAAACAAAATTTCATATAAAAATATAAAAAATATCTTGATAAAATTCAAACCGTTTCAAGCGGCGTGGCCTGACTATATCATTTTTCCTCTATACCTATGTAATGTGTATAAAAATATTCAACAAACTACCGGATTATATAAAAAAATAAGAAAAAGATAACACACCTACTACTAATGTTAGAACAAGATTCGCTCAGCGTTTCTATATCTTCACAGTACCACGGCTATACACTTTCATTAATAAAAAAGTCACCATTAGAAACCTTCCCATGTATAGGATGAAGACAGAAGTCACCAAACTACTCCTTGATGCTCATGTAAATGAAATAGACTCAATTCTTTCTCGAAAACAATGATCAAACTCTTATTAGTAATGTTCATTACGTCTTTTCTTAGTGGTTGCTGTCTCCTAGTGGATGTTCAGTCATTCCGATCCCAAGACTTGTTGTCGTAGGGCTAAGTTAAAGGATGATTATTGATTTTATTAGTAATATTCATTATGTCTCTTCTTCTCTTCTTAGTGGATGCTGTCTCCTAGTGGATGATCAGACATACCGATCCCAAGACTTGTTGTCATAGGGCTAAGTTAGGGTATACTGTCTAAAACAAAAATTATTATTGATATTATTAGTAATATTCTTTACGTCTCTTCCTAGTGGTTGCTATCTCCTAGTGGATGTTCAGTCATACCGATCCCAAGACTTGTTGTCGTAGGGCTAAGTAAGGGTACCTATATTGTCTATACTTTGCATTTCTGTAATATAAACGTCTAAAGCGGAAACTACTCTTATCATTCAGTTTACAGTGATAAAATTCTTACGTATACAAAAACTTCCTCACACACACGCACCCCCATACACTCACATCACACACACATACTCACACACACCACACAAACAAATGCTTAGACCCATTAATAAAAACAACAAAAATAATCATCAAACACAATCTTTGGCGTATATTTTCAAATTTGCATGTAATATTTATAATACTATACTTTTTATATCTACACTAAATTTAGTATTTCTAGTGCACTAAGTTTACTGTGCTGTGAGGGAAGACCTGATGACCTATAATACAGGTTTATATATAAACCTAGCTTAGGCATCAGCCCTCCACAAGAACACGACATTGTTTCTGGTGTATGTTAAAATTATTTTTTTTGTGGTGTGGAAATAAATAAAGTTATTATTATTATTATTCATAAGATTGTTAAAAGAACTGCTCATTGATTATTTTGTTGATAAATTGTAATTTTAGGTGTTTTTAGATTTAAGATTTCTACCATTTGTTCCTTTAACGTAATATTGTAATTATTTAATGGTCATCCTGTCTTATATTTCAATTGCTGTGCCCAACAGGGTCCAAAATGCATGTTCTCTATACTTAAGATTACTATACCTACCTAACTGTTGACCATTATGTTTTAAGATTTTCGTGGTAGTTCACTACACCACGACACTACATTGTATTTACCATTGTGGAACGCAATAGATATTGAGTATTGAACTGGTTTAGCGGTTCTAATCACAGTATATTAATATATATAAAAAAAGTTGAAATAGTTACGAAAATTTATGAAGTTAAAGTTGACTCAATCAAGGTCAATAAACTACATGGAAGAATTTAATTCAACTTACTACTTTATGAATTTGAAGCCGTTTGGTGACGGCAGAGTAGAATACATTTGTCACCAACCCCTACTCTTCCCGTGGGTGTCGTAAGAGGCGACTTAGGGACTACACATTGAACAGGGAACGGGCAGCAGCGCTCTCTGATACAGTAACCTTTTAATCTGCGATCTCCAACCCGCCTGCCAAGCGTGGAGATTATGGCAAAACCAAACACTTAAGTGGAGGAGACTATAGTCCAGCAGTGGACTGTAACGGGCCGTTGATGTTGACTACTTTACAGAATAAAAATCATTAGAATAGAACATACTTTATTGCAAACAAGTAACATACATAAAAATAAAGTCCAAATAATAGTGTACAGATGGGCGGCCTTATTGCTGAGGTAGCAATATCTTCCAGGCAACCTTGATTGCTTCTTTCGTCGTCCCGCACGACAATCGGATACTCGTAGTATTTTTTTACCCGACTACGGCGAAGCAAAAAGGAGGGTTATGATTTTATTCCGTATAGTTCCCCAGTATATCCACTCGAAATGATAATAACTTGAAACTCCTTGTCAATGGTTGGCACTGACTGAGACTGACTTTTCATTTCAGGTTCCTGCAAGATGATATCGACGATGGACGAGGTGGCGATGACCCTAGGCGCGAATTGCCCCAATCTCATCTCCGTGGATTTCTGGAAGTCTTACTCGTTGACGCCGAACGGCATCAGAGCGCTTGGACACTGCAGGCTGCTGCAAGAACTGGATGTGGGCTGGTGGTATGTTATGTTTTGGTTTGGTTTTGCGAGTCACGCTCGCGCCCATGCAAGGGCCCAGGATAACACAGGCTAAGGGTGTCGCCGTCGACGGATACGTCTGGGAGGACATCATTATCATCACCATGTTTTGGTTAAAACGATCTATCTGACGGTGTGGTGGAGTCCGGTTACAGAAAATGGTGCTCCCAATATTTTTCCGTGAACTTGTATTGGCGAGTATTATGGTGATCGTAGAAAAAAATATGTTATCTTCATCTGGGTGCGTTGCGTACTGACTGCGTATACAGAACCCATCCATGGTAGGGCTACATAAACGGAAGGTAGTACGTAATATTTGAAATTTGAATATTTCCTTTATACTAAAATAAAGCAGTCTCCTAAAGATTAAAGGAAAAATCTCTTTGTGAGACTTTCTCCAGTTTGGTTAGGACATTGCAGGCTGAATCACCTGATTGGCCGTTGGTCCCGGCTACTATCTAGTCGTTACACGAGCCAAGTCTTTGGCGGCTCTATTACACTGACACCAGGGTTGGTGTGGGTTGTCGACCTTACAACCCACACGATGATGATGATGAAGGCCGAATTATCTTAGTCTTTCGAATAGTATCTTTAGTAAAGTGAGTAATATTAAATCCTAAAAGAATCGTTTAGACTTTTCGACTTATGCACTCTCCCCATTATGCTTAAGACCTTAAGATTATGTGAAACGAACGTGGTTAAAAACGAAGAATTAAATGGCACCACGTTGAGTGTTCCTAAAGTTGTTGATTGGTTAAACAAATGTCAGATTGTTATTTGACGTTTTACTGTCCAATCGCACACATTTAGGAACACTCAACAGTGACGCTTTTATGCGTGGATCACACGGCACGAGTGAATGGCCGAGTCAAAGAGTGAAACGTCCTGTTCCAACTATTAGATACGAGTAGAGTACTGTACTGTCTTGGCTTAGTATAATTTTGCTGTCTCTCCCATCTACTCGTGCCGTGTGATCCAGGCATTAGGTTCTATTTGTTATCCCTGCGCGCTTCAGTGTTTTGTTTGCCCCGTAGCCTACAAGCGGGCGGTTCGGGCGAGTGGCTGTCCTGGCTGTGGGGTGGCGAACTGCGCAAACTGTTCTTAGGCGCATTGCGCGGAGTATGCGACCGCGATCTGCGCGCGCTCTTACCGCGCATCCCTAAGCTGCGCCAGCTCGACCTGCTGGGCGTGCGCGCCGTTTCGCCCGACATATGCCACAGGTCAGTCGCTATCATCATCTCAGCCGGAACATATTGTGTACATAACATTAGTGGCTTTTTATTCGTCATGATGTTTAGGTAGGCATTAAAACAAGATTAAATTTGACAGTTAGTCGTGAAGTCAAAGACAAAAACAAAACAGATGATCTTCGGTCCCTTTTCATCTAAAAATGATAGAAAGTGATAGGACTAATTTTTAGTTTAGTTTAGTTGGGCGTATGCCGAATCGACACCCCTGTCTGTTTTGTCAGTTACTAAAACGATAAAGTTCATTAGTATATAAAAAAAAAAAAACAGATTTAGATGTATATCTATTGTCAGTCGCTTTTCCATTAAAAAGCGCTCAGACGAGCGCAAAGTGCTAAAGCGAAAAAAAAAATACACGCATGCTTATTTCACTTCACTTATCTTTATTTTATTTACTATAGTTTGTCTTTTCAGAATTTTGGCGGAATGCCGTGACCTGCGACTACTAGATGTGAGCTTCTGCGATCAAATTCAAGAATCTCAGGTATTTTTTAACATATTTTTATTAACTCGCTTTCTTGTCTGTTTGTTTGTTTGCTCGTTTGTTCGGTTGGAATCTTGCAACCCACTTTTAGAGCACTTGCTGTCATTCATGTGTGCTGAAATTTGGTACACTTACCTCAATGACAATGCAATATTATGGTATCATGGAGCCGGTCTGATGATGGAGCCGGAAGGTGACCCTAGGAACTCCTCAAATATACAACATAACCTCGGCGTGTTTGGGCTCGTTGGATTTGTCTTGACTAGATCTTTAGTCATACGTGATGCCCTGGGTCTCATGATGGAGCTGGAAGGTGGCCATAGGAACTCCTCAAATACACAACATAACCTCGTCATGTTTGGGCTCATTGGATTTGTCTTGACAAGATCTTTAGTCATACGTGATGTCCAGGGTCTCGTGATGGAGCCGGAAGATTAACATGGGAACTCTTGCAAAATTTTACACACACTGGACTAAAAAGCAAAAAATAATTATTAAAGTAAAAAAATATTTTTTTACATAACACGTTTTTGTTTTTTATGTATGTTTTAAGATTAACGCGTTTTGTTTTGTTTTTAATGTATGTTGTACGTTTTTAATGTATTAAAATTCTAATGTATAGTCTTGGGAAACACGGTTATTTTCGTTTTCATTCTTTAAAATCTATTCCATGCACCCACGTTTTTCTTTTTAAGTCCTACAATAGTAAAATTAAAAACGTTTTATGTTAAAAAATATTTTTTACTTTAACAATTATTTTCTTATTTGGTCAATCTTTTTCTAAACAAACACTACTATTTGGTCAATATGATTCGACATGCTACTAAAGTTAATGTTTTATGCAATGAAATTAGAATCTTTTTAGTTCATTGGTTATATGTACTAATTAATCACACTTTAATGCAGTTCAAACATTGAAATAAAAATAAAAAAAAGCTATTTCGCGTACAACGTCGTATTTTGTTTCATAAAATAAAAAAGAATTCATAAAATTAAATCATTTTGTTAATTTTATACCTTATTCGCTTGTTTCCAGGTCTTGGAATGGCGTGAGCAGTACCCGCACGTGAGCATCAAGCGCTCCTTCCAATCGGCCAATCTCAACACAGCTCCGAACGCTTTGTTCCTGGCGCCTAGTTTAGAATAGTAAGGCGTCTCACGGTATGAGAAATTGATTGATTAATGTAATAACATACAATGGCCTCGATTCGGGATGTCACGCTCTAATCCTTAATTTAAGTTAGTCCGTCCTTTTTACCTATTAAAAAAGGACAGGAGATGGCCATCCTAATCGTCGAACATGGAATTTGAACCGTTAATTATGGCCGTGGCGATTGCACAATTTTAGAGAGCACTTAAAACATGCGACTTAAAAATCTCTTAAACTGACAGCTATGCTCTTATTTTAAATGAATATCATTCGTTCATCACCTCTCTTTCATTGGTCGAAACGAAAAGGATAGCTGGTTTTTAAAATTAGAATTAGAGCATGACATCCCGAATCGAGGCCAATGTGGGACCAACTTTACGAAATGTGGTCATGGTCTTGCACAATCGATGGCCAATAAACTGTTCTGACAGCCAATTAAAAAAAAAAGTTCCTAAAACAGAGATAGATGAAAAAACTGACCCTCGTAGTTTCTCTCGAAAGGTTTTTGTAATACTTGTTAAATATGACGTCTTGGTTGTCGTCAGAAAATTATACATTAGGACAACGCTTAACATCGAATTAGAAACATTTGCCACACTAATAACTAGAGGTCGATAGGGTTTTTATATATCAGCTGTGTTAAAAGTAAACACTAAGGTAAGGTAAGCGGACTGTGTATTGTTTCAAGATTTTGAATTCGCCCGAATGAAGAAGACATGATATTTAGAAGTTAAATTCGTTCATATCCTCTTAAGGGCCCCGGAGACGGTCAAACGGTTTGACTCAAACCTTACGTGTTTTATCAAACCGTTTGAGGTCGGTTTGAACGGTTTGTCAAACCGCTCTGCGCAGTCTGATTCTGTACGCTGTCGTAATTACACTTCTGACGCGTCAAACACAACAAAAATATGTAATTACATCAAACATGCTTCAAACACGTAAATGTTTGACAAACCGTTCAAACCACCTTTGTAAACGATCAAAATGGTTTGAGTCAAACCAAACTATCAAACCGTTTGACCGTCTCCGGGGCCCTTTACATAAATTTCTCATCGCTCACTACTTTTATTGTATATGGCCTTCTTATTAATATCTCGAAAACGACCTATCTGTATAAAAAATCAAGATCTATTTAATATGTAGGGCTCCTATAGCTTGCGATTCGGCTTTCAACATATTCTTATGCGCACATTACACAACGCGTCACAATTAACTCAAATTTTAGTGTCTGTAGCTTCATTATTTCTTAATTTTTCATGTTTGACGCTGTTTACTTTATTAGATATTTCTAACATGCATTTTTTAAGTATTGAGTAACTTTTTTATGACTTATTTTAACTACACAATTATATCATCGCTGCTATAATATTTTAGTCACTATATTTGCTGTTAATGAATTACATAATAATTTCTAATCATAAATTACTGTTAAGTACATTTATATTAATAGACATCGAAAAACTATTCATTGAACTTAGTGTGACGCAGAAGAATAACGGAATTTATTAGCAACACTGTTAAATCTTCAGCCATTATTTACGTCTCTAGTAGCGGGAAAGCCTGATTTCATGATATGAAATTATTAATTGTTTGAAAATTGTTCTGGTTTCATCTATAGTTTTATTTCTACTGTAGACATAGACGACATAGACAACTTTATACAATAAATTATTATTGTTACAGATAACGTCTGTTAACGAAATATCCAATAATTATAAAGCAGAAAATGAAAAATTTTGTAGATCTTGGACAGGACTCGAATGCACTCTGAGCATTAAAGTAAAAAGCAGTGAAAAATTTCGTCGACCTTTCACAGAGCTTGGTGGCATAATTGGTAATGCGCCTGTTTCTGGCCCACATAGCCAAGGAGATACAAGTTCGAGTCCTGTCCAAGATCGACAAAAATTTTTCATTTTCTGCTTCATAATTATTAGACTTTATACAAAACTACTACTTTTTTTTGTGTCGTACGTACGTAACTAAAATTACCTAGAAAGACTTGACTGGGCTTTAAAACAAGTTAAATAATAATATTATGATATTTCGATATAATTTTATTTTACGAACTGGTAAGTATTAAGACTGACTAAATTAAATTGTAAACGAATATTCTGTCAATATGAACAGTTTTCGTATTTAAACTAAGATCAGAAACGTAATAGTCAACAGAAAATTACTAATTAATTATTGTTTTGATGACTGAGGTTTATAAATACGAGAGCTGGTGAGGACCGATAGTATTGCATCTATTTAAGACTGATAATAAAATCTCAAACTGCATTATTTTATGTAACAACTAAAATAACCACAAATTAAAGAAAAATGGAATAAGAATTTTACAAAGCTTTTCGGTTTTATGAGAAATTAATCGTATATCGTCTATATAGTACCGGTGAGTCGTCCGAACTTCAATTATTTAAATTGTTACGCTTCACGTGCGGTCGACTATCCTGGGTGTAACTCTGAGACTATACAACAGAGAGATAATTATGTTCTAAGGGTGCTTGCACACGGTGCAAGCATCTGGAGCTAGTAAAGATGCGGGTTACACGCGTGATTAATACGCGCAAGCTACTTGTTCAAGTTACTCGCTTGTACTTGTACATGGTGCAAATAACTGGAGCAAGTAAAGACACGGGCTACTTGCGCAAGCAGTTCGCACAAGTTATTTGCTCGTGGTCAAGAGCTATATGTGCATGTTTATTCGCGCGCCGCATAGCAGAGCAAGCAGATTAGTTGCGCGGTTGGCTCGCTTTGGTACACGCTCGAGTCGCTAGACCCGCACATGTTTTTGAACGGTAAGTTTACGATGCATATAACCCGTGCAAGCGCCTCAACATGCGCAAGCTACTTGCACCGTGTACAAGCACCCTAAGGAACCATGTCATCGATTTTAATGAAAAGAAAAACTGCATTCATGGATTTAATACTAGAAGATGAACATGCTTCTATGTCTAAATTAAATTCTATATCAAAATGTAGTACTAACGAATAGTAATAGCATAATCTACTCTTATGTATGTATAGGTACAGTCGAACCAACTGAATCATGAGTTCATGACCCACTTTGCCTATAATTAGTTTGAAACCGTGGATACAATAAGGCGTTAGGCCCGGTTTCCACCAAAGCGGAGAGGAGAGGAGATGTGTTTGAATAACCAATCAGATTTCGTTATTGAAGCGGAGCGGAGATGTGGAAATAACGAAATCTGATTGGTTATTCAAACATATCTCCTCTCCTCTCCGCTTTGGTGGAAACCGGGCCTCAAACTGTAACCATCAAATGGAAGTTTAGCGGCGAATTTCGACCTACTTGTAATTGAATGACTGAAAGAAAATGATCTTATGGTGGGTCATAGTGATTCAATTTAGTCGAGTGTACAGTGAATAAGGTTATGTTCTCGGTTAGGCGCTCGGGTCACATACAAAAACCACTTTGAAACCTTATGTGCTCAAACACCGTAGCCGAGCGGTTTAGCGTTCAACTCATTATCGACGTTCTGCGTTCGAATCTCGGTGAGGAAATTAGTGGATGAACAAAAATATATTTGTGAGGCTGCCCCAATTTGGTTACGATAGGAAATTGCAGACTGAATCCGGAGAGGAAGATTAAAAGCCTTGAAAGGCAAGTAAAGCCATTGGTCCCGGCTATTATCTGCGAAAAATTGTTGTTGCATGAATCAAGGTCTTTTGGCAGCTCCATAACAGCAGGGTTTGCGAGGACGGTCATTGACCTTACAACCCACACAAAGAAGACGGGCTCAATATTATATGCCATCCATTGTTTGCGAATAAGACGACTAAAATTATATTTGGATAATCTTAATTGTTTATGTAGGTACTTAATTTTTTAGATTAACTTTCATAGTCAATTATAAAATGTGGATATGGTGCATAATAATTTACATTTTTTAAATATATATATTTAGGAAATGTACGTTAGTAGTAAGTTAGAATAGATATTCTGATTGTGAGAATATTTTTAAGGCAGCTTGTGTAAACGACATTTTTAAAATAAGTCGTGATGTCGTTTATCTAAATTGATAATTGGTTAATTGTATACATTCTTAAATTATATAAAAGTCTACACATTAACACTCACTGGCATAAACTCATTTATTGTATTTTGTATTGTATTATGTAGACTAGACATTAACGAAATTAAAACAATATTTAAGCAACAATAGGATTAATAAAAGCCCACTTTACTACAGTAATATTAAATGGTTATCACATCAGCTTTATATACGTTCCCACCATATACTAGTCCCCACCAAGGGGCATCAAAATTTTAATTTACCCTAATGTGTTATATTGACTTTTGTTCGCATTTCCGGCTAAGTGGTCTGATATTGATGTACCCTCATTAGGGTTTATCCACATTTTTCAGACCAGGCTCACAAAACTGAGACAGTATTACTTCACAGAAAAAAAAACAACAATATAATATTTGGTATGAATTTGAATTATAATTATGTAATTTTAGAATTAAATTTCAAAAACCAGTGAAATTTCTTGCTTGAAAAGCCCAGACTGAGATATGTATTGATAAGCCTCTGGAAATTCGTTATTTTGTGAATTACTTCAGAAAACTTGAAATAGCTATATTATTTGTATGATTTCACTTAACTTTTTTTAAAAACCTTTAATGGGATTTGGTGCAATATCCCGAAGTCTAAAATTCAGTCATAGTTCTAAGCCTAGCTTTTATGTCTATAAAATGTATTGTTTTTATAATAAACAATTTATTTGTGTACTTTCGAGTTTTGAAATGTCTACGATAAAATTCCTATAAATTTATCTTCTGGCCATTTTACTAAAGTGTTTTGGTCTTGCGTTGTTTTGATAGGTAAGTACTTTTTTGCAATATTTAATACTGCATTAACTTATTACCCGTTTGAGCTCTTTTTTCAGTCAGTAGTCATGGTCTACTTCTACAACTAGTTTGTTCTACAGTTTCCCCAATGGGGGATTTTCCGACAGCCAATTCAAAAATAATTTAGTTCATAAAACTTCGGTAAATGGCGTTAACGATTTGTGGATCCTGTGGTGGATCCAAAGAAATCCGGCGAGTCACCCAGAGCCATAAAATGATAAAAAAAAATCCACGAAGGGCACATGGCGCCATCTATCGTCTTAATTAGAACTATAATTTTTATTTTTAAAGAGCTGTCAGAAAATCCCTCATTTGTTTAGGATATTGCAGCTTGAATCACCTGATTGTCGGACAAGATGATTTTTACTTTACTCCTGCTGTTATCTACGGAAGTAGTCGTGTTAAATGAATCATGTCGGAGGCCTTCGTGATCCACTATAACAGTTGGCTGAAAAGATCCCCACCAAGGGGCTCGAGCCTACCCTGAATTAGGGCGATTAGACCTTAGTCGACGTGTAGGGTTTTTAGTATTTTTTAAAATTTCAAATTTTATAATATACTATAGTATCCTTTAGTAAGAGATAGCAAGTGTGCCAAAAACGGCCGTTTTTAGCACTTTCACAGTTTCACTATCTGTAACTACAATTAACCATAGTTTACTGAATTAATCAATTCTAAAAATACAGCACAACTTATAAATGATTTGATCATCCAGATTTTTGATATTTTGTGTTTTCACTAAGTTATGATTTTTCATCGATGTGGCGTTAGTGTTCACATAGGGTAGCCCCAAAGATTTATGACGCGCGTCGCCTCGAGTGAGCGAAGCGATAGCGTGGAGTTGCAACCACCTCTGCAGCATGGGGGAGTCCCACCTCGCTTTTAATAATCATTATTTAAATTAGTTACATTATTTTTTTTACCTTATCGACCGTTATAGTTAGCTGTTGAGCACAAAAGATGAAATCTTATAGTCAAAGTTTACTTATTCTATTCTAGTAACTACCTCAGCCAAAAGTCGTCCACTGCTGAACGAAGGCCTCCCCGAAAGGATATCCACAGCGTCCGGTCCTGCACTACCCGCGTCCAGAGGTTTCCACCACCTATACCCTGTTTCAGATAACATTGGAAAATCTTTTATAGGATACATTTCCAGACATATATCCATCTCGATTAGCTGACAAGTGTGAATCACGAATAACCTTTTTTCCGCCATACATATTTTTTGTCTTTTTTCCAATGTTATTTGAATTGAAAATAGTAACCACCTAGCCACCTAATCCTTACTAATATTATAAACGCGAAAGTTTGTAAATACGGATGTATGGAAGTATGGATGGATATTAGTTACTCTTTCACGCAAAAACTACTGAACGGATTATGATGAAATTTGGAATAGAGATAGTTTGTACCCTGGATTAACACATAGGATATTTTTTACGGGAAAAAGTCTTATTCCCACGGGAAAATCTTACACAACGCGAGCGTAGCCGCAGGCGGGCTTTTAAACTTGATTTGAAACGCTCGGCATAGTACCTATGAAGATTGTTACAAATGCGTCATTTATCTACATAAATTAATTGCGTCATTTGCCTACGTAAGTGTCTTTTATACCATTGAATATAAGCTAAGTACTACATATTTTGTTATTTATGTTGCAGTGCCTTCAATAGGCAGGTAGGTGATACTGACACATTTCAAGTAACAATAGTAAAACGTGAATTTCCGGATACAAAGCTGACCGCTCTATGGATATATCTGTAAGTATTATTATGGTTATATTATTGTACTGTTTTTTTAGTTCTGGTATGGTATCTTCACAGTAAGTAAAGCCTGCTGTCTTTATTCTGTTGCCATGCCATTGCATGAAACAGAGGCGGCGTAAGGCCTCGCGGTGCAAAGGGCCTCCTGCCTCACAGCCGAAAATAAATTAGAAAGAGTATGGAAAATCCAAAAGTACACTCTACAAGATTTTTCTAATAGCTTTGGCAGTTTTTTCTCATGCTTTGGCAGTTTTATCCATTGAAGCAGATATAGCATCTAAGATAAATTATGAGTTAGTAAAACCGTAGAAAACTGTTTCTTTAATTTTTTCTTTATTTTTTTATTATTTTTGTTTAATGTTTCAAAGTGTAAAAATATAGGTTTAAAAAAACTGTGAACAAATACGGAACCCTACACTTTGCGTGGTCCGACACGTGCTTGGCTGGTTTTTATTTTATATTCCCTTCTTGCACCATCAGAGGGCCTCGCGAAACCTTGCCCACATTAAGTTTCGGTCTTGCGCCGCCACTGCATGAATAGGTATCCAAAACATCTCGAATATGTCGATGTACGCCTGTGTTTATGACCTTGGTTCCGGGTTCACATCCTGGTAGGGACACTGTAAAAAAAAAACCTGAACAGTTCGAACTCCGTTCCGCATTTAAGCCTTAGCCTTAAGTAGCAGCTGCACAGATTCTCAACTGGACAGACTCTCGTTACGGCAACTATCTACGCAAATATAGTCGATAGTTAAGTACCAATGTGTTTACGAATTTCGAATTCATATGTACGTTTATTCGACGCTCTTACGGTGAGGGCAAACATCTTGATGAAACCTACACACTCCTGCGAAGAAATTCAAAGGTTGTGTGTGAAGTTGACCAATCCGCACTAGGCCACCGTGGTCGACTAAGGCCTAATCGCCCTAATTCAGGGTAGGCTCGAGCCCCTTGGTGGTTACGTATACATGCCAGAGGAGGAGTTTGACAGCTCATGACACCAGAGTTCGAGAGGTCGGGGTCGTGGGTTCGTGGCGTCGGTAATAATTAATTCTTAGCATAAAATAATAATGATTACTAAACAAACAATAGTTTAATAAAATCCAACTACTTAAAAATCGACTTAGACTATCCTCGTCACAAGATTTTTTTGTGTAGTAAATAATTTCATAATTTGTTTTAATATCTATTGTTATTTGAATGCGTCTTTTTAGAGTACGAAACATAATAATCTGTTTTAATTACATTGTATTGTTGATGTCTAAGGTACAAGTAACAAATATTATTTACTTAGTTTAGGCATTGCAGTCATATTATTTTGTTTTTAGTACTTCTATACTTTGTTTTTAGATAAAGTTTTATTGAAATAAATTGTATCTTATCTTATCCTACATCAGATGATTTACTTACCTACATATAGTAACAATGGCCTCGATTCGGGATGTCATGCTCTAATTCAAATTTTAAAATCCAGCTATCCTTTTCGTTTTTATGATCAATGACAGAGAGGTGATGAACGAATGATATTAATTTGAACGAATGATAACTTAAGATAAGGGCATAGCTTTAAGTGCTCTCTAAAATTGTGCAATCGACAGGCCATTAGGTTCAAATTCGATGTTTGACAGCTCTAATATTAGGATGGCCATCTCCTGTCCCTTTTCGATCTATAGGTAAAAGGTAAACAGGACAGACTAACTTAAATTAAGGATTAGAGCGTGACAGTGTGAATCGGGGCCAATATTATTTATAAATTGACGTGTCCAATGTTAAGATAGCGTTACCGTGACCTACGGCCTATGGCGATTTAAATCTTTATATACTTACTCTCATTCAAGTGTAAGTGCACGCGGGTGAGAAATTGATTTCGCTTTCTCTTATTTTAAATAAATAGTAAATAATTTATGTTGTGGTGTTTTTTGACGAAAGTATGACAAGTAAAACCTAGAACACTTTAATAAATCGAATACTATATGGATAATTAAACCTATTGGAGGTCTTTCTTCAGCAGTAAGCGTTTTTCGGCTGACGACGGTCGATCTTTAGGACTGACTGCTCATATTAGATGTGTTTGTCAAAACGAACAGTTCTCTTATAACAACAGATAAAAAATAACCATACGAGATGCGAGTGAAGTTCGCACAAGCCCATTGAATTGTTATTTCAGTCGCATTGTAGCTATGTAATTTGTCACAAACGTGCGTTACTAGTATAAATTGTTTGCTATTTTATGTTGCATTGCCTCAGACGCCTCCAATGGTGTAAATAGGCCGGGACGTGACACTGACACATTTCTGCTGACCGCTTTATAGATCGTGAGTATTTTGTTTTGTGTGTTTTAGTTACACATTTTCCATACTTATGTATTAATATTCTGTTTATTTTATTGCCATGCTGATTGCATGCAAAGCTAGGTACTCGTATCTAAATCTCGATGCATGTGCGTCTATGCCACAGAATTAATATACTTAGTACTAGCCTACCTATGCTTAAAATCTGTTCCAGGATAGCCTCTTACAAACGATAAGTATTATGTTTTTAATCTTATTTATTTTGTTTGATGTTACAAAAAAATATTTTGCTTTAAGACAGAATTAACACAATAATAATTTATAAACCTTTTATACTACAAATATACCTATAAATAATGCGTAGCGCGTTGTCTTTCACTCTTAACATCGGATGCTAACTACAGTTCATTAGTAGTAGTAATAGTTGCAGCACTAGTTTACTGTCCCCCAAATGCAGTAATGCAATTCGAAGTCTGACTCTGCATTTAGTCAAGTCTTAACTCTAAAGATTACTTAAGTGTTATGTTTATTGTGACTACTCGTATACATCCGAAAGATCATAGTAGGGTAGTATTACTTATTATAAGTGTCAATTGGCAGCGTGCGTCTTCCTACGTAACTGTTTATTGTTTAAAAACTATTTAAGTTCATCGCATTTGTGCTCCTGATTCATTCCAGTAGTTGCTTGCTTGGTAGTGAAGAGTAAATAAAGTTGCTTGTAAATCGTTCAGTATAATTCTCATAAAAATAATTGCACCAAGATAAGGTAGGTAAGTGTTCAATTATTTTTTTTTAATAAATGGCGTTCCCAATTCCCCGACATTTATCGAAACAGAGGTGTCTGTCTGTTTGACGTCTGTGTTTGTCTGTGGCATCATAGCTCCTGAACGGATGCATTGATTTCAATCATATTAAAAATTCTAAGTCTATGATTTCAATGTTTCTTTTTTAAGCTGGTGTAATCGAGATTCTGATGCCTCCTTTACACTTGAGACGCGAGGCGAGGCACGAAACATGAGTGTGAACGGCCGCTCGCGACTCGCCTCGCGCCTCACCTCGCGCCTCTCAGCACACGCGTCCGGAGTGGTTTTTTGGCACGAATCAAAGGGCCTTTCGCGCTCTCGCTTCATTCGAGTTTCAACGTTGTTTGTTAGGGGGTTCTATTGCGATGAATCGATAATAAGCACCATCTTCTTAGGTGCCGTCTTAATTTTAATTTTCTTTTATTTATTATTTATCGTATAGCATTATTAAAAATTAGCCATGTGTTAGTAGAAGATCATTAAGTAAAGACTTGTCAACACTTCATGTCCTACATTCCACGAGAATGTAAACAGGGAGCTCGTTTACCATCAATCACGCGAGGTGCGGAGCGAGAGACGAGGCGCGAGGCGAGGCACGAGGCGAGAGTGTAAATCTAGCATTAGATCGTGTTTCATGAATATTTGTCAAGAACTTTAGAGATACTTTTTCCAGTTGTTATAATGATCTCATCTACCTGTATAACACTGGTTAACGAAAAAAAATTATTTTTTCCTTTACGTCTTTATAATGGTTTGGGGTAGAGTCACGTTCATAAATGGAACTATATCACTGCCCCTGTGCCCACACCATACTTTGAAATATCTTTGTATTATTCTAATAATAATAATATAGTAATGCGATTCCTATGACCAGTTGCAAACCACTTTTCTTGAACCTAAAACTTCTGACCTTACTATCTTTATACATAATATATGAAGCTTGCACTTTTGTTAAAACTAATGCCACTCTATTTAGTTGCAATGCCAGCATTGCAAATTATAAGGGAAGATACCCCCACAGGCTTATTTTTCCAGTGACACCGACAAGTACTGAATTTTATAGCCGAAACTGTTTTGTTATGTGTATCCGTCTATTTAATAAGTTGCCTGAAAATATTAAGGAATAACCAATTAAACAATTTAAAACTAAATTATTATTGGTCGAGTGTACAAGCAGTTTATTCTGTTAAAGAATATTTAATATTGACAAATGTAAGATTTTAAATTGAATTATTATACTTGGATAATTTATACCTATTATTTATGTTAGAACACGGAGCTTAATAATTCAAACATTGTTAAGAACATGGCTTTTTACGAACTTACGTTTCGTTATTACTATAATTTTATTATATGTTTTTTAATAACTGTCTTTGTTTACCTTTTTTTTTAGCTATCTTTCTAAACAGACCAATAAGGTCACCTTTGTTTTTCAAATTCAAATAATTCATTCGTTACTTTACTAGCCTTTTGTTAACGCATTCATACGACCTTTTGTAACTTTGAGATTTTCTTTGTCTTCATGTTATTATAACCAGCATTTTGTACTTACAGTCTACAGTTCTATTTATTAGCGTAGTGATCCCTAAATCCACCTAAACTAGGGCACTAGCATTTACAAACATTTTAATTAAAATTTTGTATGACTCTATTTGCTGAAGATTATTATGATTATGACAAACATGTTTTTATTTGTGACATTTTTAATTTTGATTACTTGCATTTTTGATATTTCATTGTTAATAACTTACCTCTTTCAATGTTTTAATGAATTTAATGATTAATAGGTACCTAATTGTGCATGGGTCGTGATATAATTAATAAATCTTATTAACTTGCCTTTGTATCTGCTTATTAGTAGGTATTTTTTTGAATATTTGTAATGTATGCCTTCATCGGGCGAGACCTCGGGCGAGACATGCTGTGCTATTATTTACTAAGTTAACACCTTTTCTGTGTAACCATGTTTCTGACAAATAAATTATTATCTTATCTTATCTCATCTAACTGTTTTTTAGAATTTTGTGTCCCTGTAGATAATTTTGTAACCGCATTCTTTACCCATAACAACAAAGTACCAGGTGTCGAGGTGACCGAGGGATTATACTTTTAGAAAATGTTGTTTTTTTATCATTATTATATATGTAAGTGTAGGACATAACTCGTGCACACAATTTTTTTCAATTTCTATTTTCGCTGTTCTACTAAGTATTTATTTTACAGAAATGTGGCTTTTTTTCTCATTGACCCTGTTAGGGTCAGTGTTGGGCGACCACCATCAAAGAACCAATCAGTTGCCAGACAGGTCCACGATAGTTCACTTGTTTGAGTGGAAATGGCTGGACATCGCTGATGAGTGTGAGCGGTTCCTTGCGCCTAAAGGCTATGGCGGAGTCCAGGTAAAATAAATAATATGTGGCGTGGGACATCCCACACACGGCCTAATCCCAAACCGGCTGCTGATATACATACTTAAATAGATAAATACTACATACCTTAATAATCAGATAAACAACATCTAGACAGACAAGGCAAACACAAGTGTTCATCACATGAATGTTTGCCCTGGCTGGCGGGATTCCTACCCGCGACCCTGTGCTTTGCAGGTAGACACACTACCAACTTGGTTACAGAGCTGGTAAATTATGTTTATGTTTCTAATTTTAGATTAGACATCCACATTTAGAATCATGTTATAATAAACGTTGCATTGCCTCTCTCGGAAGTCGAAGGCGGTTGTTGAGTTGCCGGTGACAGAAAGAGTTCATTTTTGGCTAGTAGAAAACTTAAAATTAGCCTGTCTAGCCTAGCAGCCTGTCTAGCCTAGCAACAAGTTTACCAATTATACAACATGTAAACTTCACAAAAAGAAAGCTAATAATAAAATGGACCTTTTGGTTGAACGCCTGATAATTTACTCATATCATTATTACTAAAAGTTAGAGTAGAGTATCTTGATAGGGGGATTAAGATAATCACAATAATTATGGTTGTGTCAAATCAAAAACATGGTATTCATAATCCTCAGGTGTCCCCACCATCGGAGAACGTCATCATCCACCAATCAGATGGCTCAAGACCGTGGTACGAACGATACCAACCAATGAGTTACATTCTGACCACAAGATCTGGTAATGAACAGGAATTCTTGAATATGACTGCGAGGTGCAATGCTGTTGGCGTCAGGTTTGTTACTATAAAAAATAAAGTCTATATTGTAATACAGTATTTTCATACATCTTTAATTTCAGTGTAAATAAAGGTATAAACATTGTTAAAGTCCGAGCTAATTTAGAGTTTATTGCTTTATATGAAACTGCATAAGAGTATAGTGTGTTTTTAACATAATTATGCTTTGTTTTTGAAAAAAAACTGCAAGTAACACCTGTATTTTTAGTGTCGAACAGAAATAGCATCGGTTTTTTTGAAGATGCGTAATAAAAACATAGAATTTTCACTACAGCAGGCAGAGTAAGCAAGTAAAACAGTCTCGTTTTATTTTTAGGATATACGCCGATGTAGTAGTGAACCACATGACAGGTGACAATCCTAACAACGTGGGTACTGCTGGCAGCACCGCCGATTTCCAGCAGTACTCCTATCCAGCTGTGCCTTACACGATGGAAAACTTTCACACTCCACACTGTGGGATTAACAATTACAATAATGCTACTGAGGTAAGTGCTTAGATTTCAGTTTCATATCTTCGTAATTCATTTTTTTGGCGGTTGTTGCCTTTCCTCCAATTGTGCATGAATGAAAACGAGTTATCAAATGCATTTTATTTTATATCATGTTATTATCTTGACGACTGATTTGCATCATGACATGACAGTGTCAGGGTCTACCTATTTATTTCTATTACTTTTAAGTAAGCAACGATCGGTGCTACGTATCGTACGTATTATTTAAACGACTTTTTTTATTTTGTAGTACTTATTCATAAATCGAGCCTGGTTCATAAATTTTAGAATAGCCTTTTGAATATGGATTGTGATACAGGTGCGAGATTGCGATTTGAGCGGTCTGAAAGATTTAAACCAGACCGAGGAATATGTCCGAGGAAAGATAGTTGACTATTTTAACCATCTGATTGGACTGGGTGTAGCAGGTTTAAGGTATTTCAACACCACAAAAACGCTTCCTCTGTGTTCATTACTGTATCTTTCTTTCTCTTCCCTACATAATCTAACAGTTTTGTTTATGTGCACAATGTTCTTGCCTACAGCTTCAATTTTTTCAGGATAAGGTATGCTATTTGTAGTTATTGTAAGTCGTAATTTTACCGTAAGAACATGCTTATATTTATTTAGTTAGACTAATCGCTATTTCTACCAGAGTGGTAATACAGCGGGCGCGGATTAGCGCATAATTTTCAAGCCTAAGCAGAAGAACGGATCTGATCGATATTTACTAACAAAAATAAATGACTTTTGGCCTACACAAAATCCAGTGGCAGCAGTTGTAATTGGAGTCGTTAAACTGTATTCAAATTTAATTTGGCCGCTGCAAAGAAAACTTGATAAAATCGGGTCTCTTTTAGATCAGATGTAATGTAAGTAGATATGAGTTTCAAAGTACGATCCATCTTTTCCTTGGCTATTGCGCCCTTCCACCTACGGTAAAGATACGTCAGTTAATCTTAATATAAATTCTGTTACGGCTGATTACGTCTACAGAGGTAGGTAAATGTAATATTAACTCCCTTTATTTATACACGTTCTTTGTGTTGTTCAAACTCGATCTTCATTGTTAATTGAAACATTGTTTTTCTTGTTTTGTGACTAACTCTTTCAGGTAAGATCGTGCGAGCTTGTCGCTTTGAAGGATCTAAATCACGACCAGCCTTATGTTCGTAGTAAAATAACCGATTATTGGAATCATCTCATTTCGCTTGGCGTAGCTGGGTTCAGGTAAATACAGTTTTTTATTAATACTTATTAAAACATGCCAACTATTGTCATCATCGTCATCATCGTGTGGGCTGTAAGGTCGATAACCGGCCACACAAACCCTGGTGTCAGTGTTATAGAGCCGCTAAAGGCCACCGGCTTGTTTCATGTAAGTACTTAACGACTATAGGTAGATAGTAGCCGGGACAAACGGCGTATCTTCCAAAGCACGAAATCATCATTCTTTTCGGACAATCAGGTGATTCAGCCTGCAATGTCCTAACCAAACTGGGAAAAGTCTCACAAGATTTTTGCTTGACAGTCTCCCCACCGGGAATCAAACCCGGAACCTCGGCGCCGAAATCTCGACCGTAGACTTTATTTAGTTTGTGCGCGATATTTATTTACCTTACTAGCGCTATCCGCCCGTGACTAAGCTCACGTTGTGTAAAAATTTTTCCATAGAAATGAGACCTTTCCCCGTAAACAGTATTATTTGTGTTAATCCAGTTTATAAACTATCTATGTGACAAATTTTATCCAAATAAGTTCAGCCATTTTTGCGTGATTAAGTAACAAACATCTTCTTCGTCCTAGCGTTTTCCCGGCCTAGTGTTGGGGTCCGCTTTCCTACTCAATCTTCTCCACTTTGCCCGGTCTTCGGCATCCTTAGGTTTGAGATTGTCGAGTAACAAACATAATAAAAGAATCTCGTATAAATAAAAACATCTTGGTCTGCTATTCTAACGTTTTCTCCTATTCCTACTGCTCTTTTTGACCATCCCCGAACACGGTTTCAGAGTGGACGCAGCTAAACACATGTGGCCTCAAGACCTTGAAGCGATTTACAAACAACTGGTTCCTCTGAACCCGGACTTTGGGTTTGAACCCAACTCGAAACCCTATATTTACCAAGAAGTCATCTATTATGGAGGCGAAGCTATCAAACCTGAAGAATACACCGCTTTAGGAGATGTGATTGAGTTTAGAGTAAGTGAATACAAGTTTTTGACTTTTTAAGAACTGATTTATAAATACTCGTTAACTAAATAACACACACAGCGAGGGCCACACAGCCCCCCCCCCCCAAAATCTGGGCCGATAATCTGGTGAAGGTCCAGTCGTTTATAAAAACTATCATTTGTATTAAAGTTCTAAACATTTTATTGAGATTTTGAAAGCATGTGGACCAAAACTTGTTCAATATATGTTTTAAGATTGCAAATTGTGATAATGTTAAAACTTGTTCAGTTTTATAAGTGAAGTACCACCCTAGAGATTTTGCGTTATTTAGATAAACGACTGTTTTATCAGTGAAAATTGCGTGCTCATTATCGTTACCAACATAATCATAGTCGTTTATTAATAAATTAGCTAAGTGAAAGTCAAAGCCTCCGTATTCGTTAATCAGGTACAGTAATCACTGACGAGGCAAGTTTGGGTTTATGCTGATATCATGCGGGTACTATTAACAATGTACCATTAATTCCCTTTTGGCTGGTAGTAGTTAGATATATTTTTTTAAATACTCAGGACTAACTAGAAAAACATTTCAAATATAACGTTCTTCATAATCCATGCCCGTTATTGTCTATATCTAGCCAGCCTAGCATGCTTTACCGATAGAAAAGATAGGTGAATAAATATCATTGTATTTTACGATGAATCAAAATGTTATTATGAAATAAAAAATACTTATGATAGGTATTGGAAAAAAATA
The DNA here is from genome assembly GCA_951230895.1 of Carpatolechia fugitivella. Lineage (NCBI taxonomy): Eukaryota > Metazoa > Arthropoda > Insecta > Lepidoptera > Gelechiidae > Carpatolechia > Carpatolechia fugitivella. Next base: position 6,019,816 of record OX579652.1, on the reverse strand, counting down.
CATAAAAATTACACTAAATTCGCTTAGATAATGTACATTTTCTGGTCTATTTCCATCTTACGCGTTGAGCTTGTCCACGTTAACTAACAAACACAAAACAATACTGTTTTTATAAAAGCGGTGTGCGGTTCAAAACCGAGAAAAACTTATGCCTTTGTAGTTACCGATACTCTTTGTTAGTAATTGCCAAAAATAATTACCTATCGATCACTTAGTAACTTCCCGACGCTCCTCCCAACTTTGTTAATCTGACTAATTAGGAATTTCGGACAAGTTAAATAAAGAGAACTTTTAGGGAAATTTGTCTTTTGAACTTTTTCTGAAGCTTTTCTTTTAACGTCCCTTAACTTTTTATATTAATTTCGCCATAAAGCTTGATAAATAAAGTAAGTTTTAGGTAGCTTAAAAATTAACAATAATTGTATTTATTCAAAATTCGTGGATCTTTTGTCTTATGTTTTTGTTTGCAGTGCAACACAGAAGCTAAGAAAACTGAATTGTTTATTTATCAATGGTCGCATTACAATACAATATGATTGTGACAAGACCGCACTGCAAAATTAATCCAATTCGATTAAACAGTGTTGCCAATAAATTCTACATTACTGCTTTATGCCTTGCTACAAATATATCGTTGTTTTATCTACCATAAGAAAATGAGTATCTAAGAAATATGACATCGACGTCGAAAAAGATTTGTAAAAATCTTAATTCGAATAAAATATTGTTGATTTTATTTCATTCGATTTTTGAATATATTGTATGCCTATGGTGCGGGACATAGAGGAAAATAATGGTATACGAATTTGTACACCATCTGCCACTTATGCTTCACAATGTACATTTTTTAGTTTCATTTACGACTCTAGTATATTATTATATGGGATTCAAATCCTCATGCTGAATTCTTAAAAAAAAACACTACTATACCTATAGTTCAACACACAGCAAACAATAGGTATATGTAGATACTTATTAAACTACCTGTTAATATATATGATATAGTTATTTCGGTGTATGTATTCCTATCCATCTATTGTATTTTCCCTTATCTGAGACCTTTTTTATTTAACAAAAGAAAAAGGAAACTCAAAATTCTTGGAAACTCGTCTGTTGTATTTCAAGCACGAAAAATGTCTACAACAGAAGAATTTTTTAATTGACTAAGTAAGATCTTAAATACGATCATGTCCGTTCCACTTTAAGTCGGTTCCATTAATTATTTAATCTTATTTGCAGGTTGCTTTTTTTTTCCTTATTAAAAGTGGTTGTTGATTAGTTAAACAGCTGTGTATAAAAGCTTTTTAGGCTCAAAATTTAAAATGTCCCCACATACCTATTTATTTATTTATTTATTTTATAGATACCTTCTTAAAGTTGTTTATCTAGATTTTCCTATACCTATCACATAATAATCGACTTTATCTACTAATTTAATTTATCTAGTAAAATTATTTTTTGACAGAAAATAAAAAATCACAAACGAATTTAATTACACGACTTGCCCAAAAAAGGAGTGTTATGAGCTTAGAGTTCATGTATGTAGGTAGGTAGGTTAGGATGCCGTGTGGTGACGGCAGAGTAGAATACATATTTGTCACCAACCCCTACTCTTCCCGTGGATGTCGTAAGAGGCGACTTAGGGACTACACATTGAACAGGGAACGGGCTGCAGCGCTCTCTGATACAGTAACCTTTTAATCTGCGATCTCCAACCCGCCTGCCAAGCGTGGAGATTATGGCAAAACCCTCCACTTAAGTGGAGGAGGCTCATAGTCCAGCAGTGGACTGTAACGGGCCATTGATGTTGTTGTATGTATAGGTAGGTATGTATGTACCTGTATGTGAGTTTCTTTACTCCACTATAACATCTAAATGCCGTATCTAAAGGGTATCGTTACAATCCTTACATTAGCCCGAGTGACACTGGCTATATTTTTTTTGCAGGACTTTCGTGTTTTATATTTTTAGATGACTAAGTTTTAGATGCAGTATAAGTAGTAAATTGGGCATTTGGTTTCGAGCATTGTACATAATTTTATGTATTATAGGTATAAATGATGTCTTTCCTTTTAAGGTCGGTAATGAACTGAAGAACATATTCCGCGGAAATAATGCCCTGAAATGGCTGGTGTCTTGGGGTCCACAATGGAGTCTGTCTCCAAGTGACACCGCTTTAGTCTTCGTTGATAACCACGACACACAAAGAACTAGTGACGTGTTGACGTATAAGGAATCAAGGGCTTATAAGGTATTTTATTTATTTTTATTTTCTTATTTATTATACACAATAAACTTCACAGGGAACAATCACATAGAAAAACGACACAACAGGTGCTTATTTCTAAAGAAATGTCTTACAGCAGAACTTACTTACCCAGAAGTACTTACGTATGTGATTATTATTCTGATTTGGGTACCTGCGGTAAAGAGCGGTGCGGGAGGGGTTATGACAATGATTTGATAGGAACGGATCGGGAAAAAAATGTCCCGATGACCTCTGAAGGATCTATTGTAGTCAGCCATTCGATGTTAAATAGCCTCCTTTAGGGAGGAGTTACACAGATGTAATAGAACTGTCTCGCTATATACCTAAGTGGCGCGGACGTCCGACTGAACTCTCGCGAAACGAAAATACCCCTCCCGCACAGTTTCGTTTCGCGAGAGTTGATACCTGCGGTAGTGGATCATTTATTTATGTGCTATGACTGTAGTTTATGATTGTTTCATTGTTTTACCTATTTTTATAGCCACTATTGAAATTTAACTGAAGCTGATTAATTTTCAGGGTGCTACGGCATTCACGCTTGCACACCCTTATGGCGAGCCTCGTGTCATGAGCAGTTACTTCTTTGACAACAGTGAACAGGGACCACCTAGTGATAGCAACGAAGCGCTTTTAAGCCCTATCATATATGCCGTAAGTATATTTTGTACTGCAATAACAATTCTGACTTGTCTCCTAGACTAGAAGGTTCTAGCAATGATATATTACAACAGAAATTACGTATTTTCATACACATCACTAATATTATAAACTAGCGGTCCGCCCGCGGCTACGCTCGCGTTGTGTAAGGTTTTCCCATTTCACATTTTCACATTTATAATATTAGTGTGATGTGATGTGATGTGAAAATATATTTGGATGTTTGGATGTTTAGATGTTTAGACGTTTGTTCCGCTTTCACGTCTTAACTACTAAAAGGATTTGGATGAAATTTGGTATAGAGATAGTTTTTACCTCGGGATTAACGCATAGGATACTTAAAAGTCTTATTCCCACGGGAAAATCTTAAATAACGCGAGCGTAGCCGCGGGTGGAAAGCTAGTATCTTAATAATTCTCATAATTTTGTCGATATTAGTGTGGACCTATAACAATATTATAAAAATATATGTTCTTTTTAAGGCAATAAAAACACTGTGTCACATAAAAAACAGATGACAGAGTTAAATATGCAGATATCATAATTTATATCATCTTGTTGTTTTTTAGAATTATACATGTGGCAATGGCTGGGTGTGCGAGCACCGTTGGCGTCAGATCTATCAAATGGTGGCGTTCAGGAACGCAGTCAGAGGCACAAACGTTTCCAATTGGTGGGATAACGGGAACAATCAAATCGCCTTTAGCAGAGGGAATAAAGGATTCATTGCTTTCAATTTGGAGTCATCGGACTTGGACAGAAACTTGCAGGTATTTTTAACTGACTTCAAATAAAGAAGAGGTTCCCAATACATAGGTTTTTATGTAGCCTGCCAAGCGATGTCTTTATCACGTTTTTTTTGTTAGAAAAGGGCCACCTTTAGGTTGCTCTTATATATATAAATTTTGTCTAGCACTTACGATGCGATTCGTAACAAAATTGACAAAACTCAATTTTCAAACCTAACAAATACCGACTAAAATATAATATTCTTCTTTTATTTGATTTCTTATTTAAAATTTTCAAATCGAATATCTCTTAAGTAATCAATTTTATTTTAAAAATGTGTCGTTTCCAGACAGGGTTGCCTCCAGGCGAATATTGTGACGTAATTACTGGCACTAGAAAACGAGACTCGTGTACAGGCAGAAAAGTAACAGTGGCAAGTGATGGCACTGCTAATATCATCGTGCCTGCTATCGCTGAAGATATGCATCTAGCTATTCATGTTGGACCACAGGTACAGAAATTAAAACTTAAAATCCTTATTGAACACCACAGTTTTTATATGAGCATTTAAAATCTCAAATCATACCATAAGCCGTTGAGGAGATTTTTTGTAAGCAGACATGCACATCGGGTTTTAGAAAGATAGTACTCTCTGAGTGCTACATGCGAGGGAGACGACGCTCTAAAAAGCAAACGAGTGTTCTCTTGTGTACATTGTTTTTGGCCAAGAACTATCCGTGTGCAAGCTTTTAGTTTTGCACTACATAAAACCAATTCAATTATATTAATTCATGTATGTTAACGCTTAACATAATTTCAATGTACTTTTAAATTGTATTCGTTTAGATTTTCTGTTACAAACCTATTCAGACAAAGATAATCAGCAAAAACAGCTAATTCTAGAATAATACAGGATGTGCAAAGTCCAAGACATACAACTTACTACTTTGACTTACAACTTAGACTTTGTTCCGGATTTGAAAACGCACATCGTAAAATTAGCTGATTTTACTATAATCATTGTCATACGAGTATTACATCTGTAATTACATCCGTCCGTATCTTTTAGGATTAATTCGCGTTTTAATTTGATCATCATTACGTGAGACTGTACTGCTATTTCTATTGTTCTTCAGTCTTCGTTGCAATCGATTCCTGCTGCACTAGAAAACAGACCACCTGGTGATGGACCACCTGGCAGGAATCCCAATGGTCCACCGGGCAGAGGACCCAATGGAAACGGACCACCTGGTAGAAACCCCAATGGTCCACCTGGCAGAGGACCTGATGGTAATGGACCACCGGGCAGAAGACCTAATGAGTCAGATGAACGAGAACCCACTGGAACTGATAGTGACAACAACGAAGGATCAAGACCGCCAAGATCTATTCGAGTAGAAAGAAGCATGGACATTCCTCTAAATCTAAATGAAACAGACGCCAATGCACCCACGGATCGCAAATTTAGCTCTATTACTGTCTCCTGGCATGGCTAATTTTGATTTTGCTGGACGTAATTTTGACTATAATTACCTATAGATTATTAATATTATAATTACCTACTTTTTATTTATGGATACAATTTTTAATAATCGAACAATTTAGATTTGAATTATAATTTTAACTAACATACCTATCGTGTGAATTATTTGTAATATAATAAAATAATTATCTTATGACTATGAAACGTTATTTTTATTAATTCATTTCAATCCTGTAGTTTGGAAAGTCGGTACTTTCACAACAATGAAAACTACAATCATAATCATACGAGTATGATTATAAATATCCGTGATAAATATATGATTATTCCGTGATAAATATATTTTTGAAATTATTTTGCAAGAAAAACAAAAATCTATTGCAAATATTTTATTATCTTTGAGAATGTCGAAAACAACACTGCTATTTATACCTATTTATACGAGTAGGTATTTTAGATAAAAAATCTGAATAATGAGTGATCGATCGCTTATTAAATATAACATCATATTTACTGCAATAATATCTAGGATTAGTATTTATCTAAACAAAATTCGGTGATAAATCTAAAATATGTATTATCTACTGGTATATATAATAATATCACTGTGGGAGGGCGACATCAGATTACGAAAATATTCACACAACTGTGGTGGTTTAATTGACTTTTAAAGGTAAGTTATTTTATATTTATTGAACACGTTATTAGAGATGTATGTTTAAAGTTTAATATAAACACACGTCGCTGAAAAAGTGACAGTTCATCATTCATAGAGCAACTCAATGCAGAGCAATGACTTCTTGTCGCTATGTATTTAAGTCATCAAACAATATATTGTAATATACTTAAATTATAAAATGGTTAAATAATTTAAACTGAATTTGCCTCATTTATAAATTCTGTCTTATGAAAATAAAGTTTCAAACCATATTAAAATTTATAAATGTTCGTCTAACAGTAAAAATTATAATGTTTGTATATTTTGTAAGTTATCTCTGCTAAGATGACATATGTGTACGTGAGATTACTTAGACAGGACACTCTTCATATTTCTTTGTCTGCCCCAACAGAGAATATACCTATAAATATTCTTCTAAGCCTCCTTCTCTTCTGATATCTATCTACAGTAGTATTATTTCAAGATTTCTTTCCTACTCGTGCGTGTCATGTTATCTTCAAAAGTTACGGTATGATTTTTTATAGGATGATGCGCTTCATCCTCCTCACATCGGCGCTGCTGGGTCTAGCTGTGGCTTACTACAATCCCCACTATGCCAGTGGACGCACCACCATGGTCCACCTCTTCGAATGGAAATGGGATGACATCGCAGCAGAGTGCGAACAGTTCCTTGGCCCGAGAGGGTTTGGTGGTATTCAGGTAATAAACCTGTTTTTTAGAAATTATTAAGACTAAACAAATGACGAACGAAAATTTAATATTACTTCGGTATTTAAGCTTTAGCGAAAAAAATCATGTCGAGAAAAATAAAAAAATATCTTGGATTCGTTATTTTTTTTTTAATACGATGGTGAGACTAATGGAGAGGCATACAAAGATTAGAACTTTTGTGCCGTAAACCAATCAAAATGTTAACTTTTTTATTTTTTTAACAGATGCTTTAGTCTTATTATCATAGCTCAGTTTCAGACTGAAATATTGTCGTCTAACGTGACAATTTTTTTTATATAAAACTTAGTAAGGCACTTTATACTATGCGTATACCAATCGGTATTGGTATCAATTCTATACCTTCCTAATATCACCACCAGTAGCTACACTAAATATTAAATAGGGTTAATATCGTTCCCAGCTATAGGCAGTAAAGTTCCAAACCAAACTTAAGTGACGGATAACCACTGAAACGGGTACTCATCAATTTTGAAGCCCCTAATGAGTAGTTAAGTCTGTAACTAAAATGTGTTCTGTAATATTGAAGTGCGGAAATCTGATAAATGTTGAGTGAAACTATTAAAAGGGTTCAAAGGTGAACGTATCGCTCCATTTGTTCCGCTGCTGAGTGGATTGCCTGAAGATTTTTCATAGCTAAACGTACCTTAAAGTTCGTTTGGTAGAGATAATGGGAAATATCCCAATAGGAGAAGGAGGTCGGTAGTATCTTTAATACTCCTGAAAAGTGCAACTTTCAAGAGAGTCAAGACTTCTTTTGATATCCTTTATTAACAATATCTCATCAACTCTTCCAGATATCGCCACCGAATGAAAATCTAGTAATCTGGGCCCATAACAGACCATGGTGGGAACGCTACCAACCGATTTCTTATCGCCTAGTCACCCGCTCTGGTAATGAAGAGCAGTTTGCTTCCATGGTACGACGATGCAACAATGCAGGAGTCAGGTTAGCAGAATTTTCCAGAATTATTATTTGATTCATAAAGCTTTATAGTTTTATAAGTACAGAAAATCAACTAAAAACAGATTTTCTTTATTTACAACTGAAGCTTTATTGTATTACAGAAATAATATTGTATTACAGGATTTACGTAGATGCCATCATCAATCACATGACTGGTACATGGAATGAGAATGTTGGTACTGGAGGAAGTACTGCTGATTTTGGCAACTGGGGCTACCCTGCCGTTCCTTATGGCAGAAATGACTTCAACTGGCCTCAATGCGTCATCCAAGGAAATGATTATGGATGCTGTCCTGAGAGGGTAAGCATGAACACTCTAAAATAAGTAGGAAATGTTGTCTGTCAATTTCTTATTAATTTCTTGAGTATCATTTTTACAGGTACGCAACTGCGAGCTTTCTGGTCTAAAAGATTTGAATCAAGGTACTGAATATGTCCGTGGTATGATTGCTGGGTACATGAACCGCCTCATCGATTTGGGTGTTGCTGGATTCAGGTTTGACATTTATCAACTAGTAATATTTTTTGTCTAATTTATATTGTGTTTTAGAAAATAATATGATCCATTTTTTTATATAGAATTGACGCTGCCAAACACATGTGGCCTGGAGACCTTCGTGTCATCTACGACAGGCTTCACAACTTAAACACGGCTCATGGTTTTCCATCTGGCGCTCGTCCCTACATCTACCAGGAAGTTATCGACCTTGGCGGCGAAGCTATCAGCCGTGATGAATACACAGCTCTTTCTCCCGTCACTGAGTTCAGATTTGGCTTGGAGTTGAGCAGGGCATTCGAAGGTGGAAATCAGCTTAGATGGTTCGTGAACTGGGGACCTCAATGGGGTCTGCTCGCTTCTGATGTGGCTTTGACTTTTATTGACAACCACGACAACCAGAGAGGTCACGGTGCCGGTGGAAGTATTTTAACTTACAAGAATGCTAGACCGTACAAGGCAGCCATAGCCTTTATGTTGGCCCATCCTTATGGTGAGCCTCAGCTTATGAGCAGCTTCGAATTTACGGACACTGAAGCTGGACCTCCAATGGATAACAATGGAAATATTATCTCTCCTTCAATTAACTCGGTAATTACGAATTTATTAAATCTGTTGTTGAATTTTTTAGACGAGAAACATAAGTATTTACCAGAAACACAGCCGGAAACTTCACTTTTATTTCACGATGATATAATTTCGTAGGTTTTTTAAAAATGTTATCTGCAATAATGTTAATTTTTCTCAGGACCAAACCTGTGGAAACGGCTGGGTTTGCGAACACCGCTGGCGTCAAATTCATTCGATGGTAGCATTTAGAAACGCAGTTAGTGGAACAAACATGAACGACTGGTGGGACAACAGTAGTAATCAAATCGCTTTCTGCCGTGGTGGAAGTGGATTTGTTGCCTTCAACAATGACAGTTGGGACTTGAACCAGAATCTGCAGGTAAGCTAAAATGGCTTTCATCCTATCTAAACTACAAAAAGCTCTAGATAAAATGATAAATGTATCCGTTTCGAAGATGTAAAAAATATTTTTCATGGTTGATCAAGATAAAATATTTTTTCCTTTACAGACTTGCCTGCCAGCTGGCTCGTACTGTGACGTGATCTCTGGTGAGAAGAATGGCAGCGGTGGTTGCACAGGCAAAATCGTTAATGTCGGCAACGATGGACGCGCAAATATCTACCTTGGAGCTCAGGAGTTCGACATGGTGCTCGCTATCCACGTGGGCACTGAGGTTAGTTATAATTCGTAGGCTATTCCAAAAAATATTATTGGAAAAAATATTACTGGCTTAGAGTTTTCCAGTCTAAGCACTTTCTTAGCGAAATGGAACGGGTCAGCAGGTTCCCAGAAGAATAGAGCGCAATTACATTAATTCTATTTCGAAAAAAGAAACTTTCTTCTTATTATTTATATACATGGACCAATAACGATCGTGCCTAATATTTTATTTACATAACATTTTAAAAACTGTTTTTAACTTGTTTCAGTCACGCCTGTAAACTAAAAAAAAACTGCTCCAGATGACAAAAACAAGAAAACTCTGTGACTTTTCCGCTGAATAATGATGAAAAATAGTTAAAATAATAAAAAATAATAATAATATATTCTTAAATAATATCATGGAATTTTAATATATTCTTTTGAAAACTAACTACGCGTGTTTTCTTCTACATATATCATCAACACCCATCATCATCGTCCCCACCAAGGGGCTCGAGCCTACCCTGAATTAGGGCGATCAGGCCTTAGTCGACCACGCTGGCCCAGTGCGAGTTGGTCGACTTCACACTCAAACTTTGAATTTCTTCGCAGGAGTGCGCAGGTTTCATCAAGATGTTTTCCTTCACAGTAAGAGCGTCGAATTAACGTACATATGAGTTCGAAATTCGAAAACACATTGGTACGGGATGGGGATCGAACCCGCGTCTCCCGGACGGAAGACAGCGGCCCTAACCACTAGGCCACCGACGCTCATACATACATGCATACATATAATCACGTTCCAACCCCGAAAAGTTGTTTTTAAATTAATTAGTTGGGAGGTTTATCGAATGAACCCAAAAGCGTAATAAATAGATAAATCTATTTATAAACATACCCGTTAACGTTTTATACGCTTTCGCACAATAATTTACTAAAGCAATCGACAGACCGATCAAATCGTTTATCTTTGCTGCCATAGATTTATCACGGACGTGCTATTTGCTTTTATAGCTCTGGATCTATTTTTTGAACCAACAATAAACAAAATGATGGTTGCTGGGATTGGACAGGATACTTTACACCTACACATTTATTTTTTTATAATTTTGAAACGAAATTTCTTAGATAAATGAAAGGCTCGCGCGGCGCTCGCCTAGATACCGCGTTATCTAAAAACAACAGCTCCGTGAATGCGGCAACTCAACAATGACAATTTGGAAGGACATTCTCGCACATTGTTTAAATGACACTGCGTAGGCGCGAGCTCGGGTACGCCGAATTCGGCGTAGTATTTGTTGCCGCATTTTACAACTACGCTAGCGGTATCTAGGCGAGCGCCGCGCGAGCCTTTCATTTATCGAAGCGAAATTTGTTGATACTTTTAATGAAATTATTTGACATATTTAAGTTACAAATTAAACTAAAATGTGCTGAATAAGCACAATACATTGACTTCTTCGATGACAGAAAAATAAACTGTCATCATAACTCTTCTTAAATCCATTGCTAAGTAGAAAAGCACAAGAAAATATGGATTTATATCTAATTACCGTGCAAGTTTTTACTTAACTTTTAATTATACTGAGGCTGAAATATTATTACAATACAATAGTATAAAATAAAATTCACTGCTATTTTGGGCAGTCGTGTATAAGAGATGACAACTTTTTGATTCGCATTAACTAATGGGGGATACACACACACACGTACAGGTCCTCATAAAGATGTATGGTGACAGCATCAAAATGTTTTTTCAATATATCCCATTAATTTTTCAATCGGCATTGGCAATAATTTTTCATGGCGCATTTTTAGTAATCAGTTTCATATCGAGTGAGTACACTTAACGTTTCCACCCTGCTGTATACATAGCTAGGCATAATCGCGTGTAGTCCGCGAGCCATCACACCTGTTTTCAAATTCATTTCATCAAACACGCACTGCGTTCGCGCAGTATATCTGACAATATTACCAACATGCAGACAGGACGGTTTACCAACACAACGGCTATTGGGTAAGTCGATGTAAATATTTTGCAGCCTGAAAATATTTCTGGCAGCTCTGTAGTTACGTGAGAGATACGAGAAACAATAAACAATAAGAAACAATAAGTAAATCAAGTTAATTCTCTGCCGAACCAGTTGTACCACTGGCCTGTACCGTTGATGGTACAACTGGGACTAATATTTATCCTTATTTACTATATTTGAAGTATGTACAATTCAGCTAATATTTTTGAGCTTTCGTTATTAGAACTTACGCCATTCGATTTCGAGTGGAAACCCCCAATGCAACACACTGAAACTCGTAAAATTCGTGAAATATGAACACTGAGTTTGAAAGTTCTGAGCTTCGTGAGTTTAGCTACCTACATACCGAATAATACTGTTTGTTTTCTGTTTGACCTGGCTAAAAGTTTGTGATGTTAAGTGAGTGTGCACTGAACGAATGTTAATACGATAACTTTGTGTAAATTGATGTTATATCAAGGCCTGGAACTTGTTTATTTAATAAAATTAGTTTTGTGCTGTCACTTATTTTAATTTGTGTAAAGTTGCTTTTATACGCCCCGTAGGACGCCACGGGGACGTATATGGGCTGTTGATTATTAATTTGCTAATATTTGAATACGTGACTATTACCAAGAAGAATATTGAAACGAATTCTAAAAGCTGAAAACAAATATTTTTCCGGCCCCATGGTTTACAATTTATTTTCAAGAATAAAAGTCATATGTATTTTTTTGTTTCCTGTATTAATGACGGTTATGAATTTTACGTATGAAAAAAGATGGAGGGTCAAACTACAAAAACAAGAATATTATGTATTATAGGAGTGTGCTATAAAAGGCCGAAAAATGATAGGGTGACGTGTGCTTGTGCGACAAATCGGTAGAACTATGATCGGAGCATTTGGCACCACGCAAGAGCAACAACACGCGACAAATGATAGTGTGACGACCACGGACCAAGTAGGAAGGTGACGACGCTTGTGCGACAAATAGGGGATCGGACTGTTCCAAAATTTACCATATTTTATGAATTATTTTTAAAATATAGATTAGTAGCAGACGATTCGCGAAGAAAAAACAGAATCGGTTGAAAAACGAATTTACAGTGATTTTTTAAAGTTTCAATATGTCTGTCTCTTTCCAAAACGATTTTTATGGCGTTACTAACAAATGACGTCAAAAGTGGGTAAGTATGTGCCTCTCGGTCTAATCTTGAATTTCAAACCTTTACACAGTCAATTTTAAAGATAGAGCAAAAATTCTTTTAGTGTTCGATAGCAGAAACTAAGAAGTTTGGATTTATAAAATTAAAAAAAGTAGTCCGATCCCCTATTGGTAGTCCGATAAACGGAGATGTGACAGGTCGGTAGACCAAGTGATGGAACATTCGACATCACGTAAGAGCGTCTACATAAGTGCGGCAGACCGTTAAATCAACTGACGAAATATTTCGACACGAGACGCAAGAGTGACAACAAGTGAGTGCGACACCATATTTTTATGCTACATATAACACACTTTTGTGTCATTACGAATGGAAAACGTGCAATAACAAGGGATAATAAAGCAGTCAAGTGCAAAGAATTACGTACTTTAAGCAGTCTGATTGTAAAAAGATTAATTTCACTGATTTTAAAGTTGTATTTTATCTTTAGCAATATTATGAAATAAGGTTGAATTTGTAAAAATAACTCCGAAGAAATAAAAGACGATCGCTAAAGCGCGAGGCGACGCGCGTCAGAAATTTTTGGAAAATAATACCTATTTTTATTGCAAATAAGCAAAACTTCCTGACTTTCAGTTTTGCTTTACTTGTGCTACGAAAATCAAAATATAAAACGCTAATAATATCACAGAATAGATAATAGTAGGTGTTAGTAGTAGTGCCTCTAAGCCGGGGAGCGAACTTCTTAGTTGCTCTTACAATGCAGGTCAAGAGGCTAGGACCTATGCTTAATATCTGTAGCGAAAATAACGTAGTATAGACTACAAGTACAACATAACAGGGTTAGATGTTTGAGGGTTGATCCTTTTCTTTTTATGGTACGGAACAAATACTTTTCCATGCCAATTATTTATTGTGAACGAATGAATGAAATATATTTTTGTGTTACTATAACAACAACCAACACCCTTAAAAAATAAACATGAAATAGAACAAACATATTTTTTTTCTTCAGTTCTGTCAAAACAACAACTGACTTTCAAGTGGCGGCGGCAGAATGTTTTCTACTCAGATAAAAAACGTAGTTGTTTGATTAGAAGCTTTTTTCCTCCAAATCTCACCTCGCATGGTAACAAACACTATGTAAATTGCCGTTGTGTCGAGACTTTCAGTGCACTTGAATACTATTAATAAATGGTTTTGTAGTATCAAAATGCTAAATATTTTTTCTTTTATTGTTTTCTGTAGGTACCTACTTTCTTAGACTCGTAATTTTTGCACCCTTATATTTATATTTTGGATCGATCAAAAGATATTCATTTTGACCTGTTTGAGAGAGGCGTTATCGCACATGTTTATCTTGTTCTTGTCTCTTCTGAATAATGTAGAAGTGCATGTTAAATGCCAGAATATGCTCGTTTGTGTCCGTTTGGTTTACAATGACGTCCATTCGAGTTAGCACGGCGTAGTTCGCCCACGTAAACGGTATATTAAACTGAAAATCGTCGAGATTCAATGTTGCGATTTTAATCTGCATTCGACCCTGGTATAAAAGAATTCGGTAATTAATGATAGCGAATTAGCATCGATTATGTTGAACAGTTAAGTTTTATTGCATTTTATTGCTCCCTGCGTCTATATTTCCGAAATCGTATGTTTTTTGCGCTAGATGTCAGAAGACGGATATCGGCATCGGAGCAGACCCAAAAAGATATGGAGCGCATTCATAATCAAAGTTTCAGCGCCGTCAGCGATCAGAAAAGCAAAAAAACGTATGAGTTTTGCCTGCTGACAGTAATTCGGTACGTTTCAGCGTGTCTCGGAACGCAGGGAGAGTGTCGATTTAGATAGATAGATAGGTGAAAACTTTATCAATTCACGACACACAGATAGCACCAAATATTATCAAAACATCAATTTAAAATACACAAAAAATACAAACAGACACACTATACAAACTAAAAAAAAAAAACAAATAAAAAGATACACAAAAAACAGTACAAAACAAGACAGCCACGTGCATACTGACTCAGGATGCGCCAATGTAAGGTAGTTTATTATTGCAGCGCTGGTATTCTATCTGGACCACAACCTAGTGATTTGGACACCTTTTTTGAAGACAAAGCAAAGAGTAGTGGTAAAAAATGTGTGTGGGAAGCCTTTGCCCACCAGTTGTATCTCAAGGGTAGTGACAAACATTATCACTATCTTAACGTTTCACATTTTGGATTTTTTATGATTAGATCTTACTTTGACTTTTTACTTACTTTGGGAAGTGGACACTTTGTTGAAGCAATTTTTGCCCATCTTTGGCCCAATATAGGATCCTTGTTGAGCCAGTCACAAAGTCTCATTTTAAGTTGTACTGCAGTTGGTTGGTATCTACCACTGAGATTTTCCATAAGTACTATATAAATTGATATCAACAAATATACATGCTTATCGGTATTTTACAGGCTGTACTTCAGGAAGTGTGCTCAAGAGTTGCATGAACTCATTCCGCTTTCCCCCTTCTTCCATCGGACGTCCAGACGCACGGCAGGTTACCATCCTTTCTTGGTGAAAATTCCTCACTTACGCACCAAACGCTTCTCAACATCTTTTATAATGCGTACCGGAAAGGAGTGGAGTCTCCTGCAGGCGCCGGCGTCTGTATTTCCGAGCACATATAATCCGACTCTCTTTAAAGCCAGAGTGAATAGGCTACTTCTGGGTAAGCTCGCTACATCGTAGATCCCATCACTGCTCTCGGGCTGGATCGGGGTCAAGAGCAAACCCAAAATATAATATATAAAAAGACTTATAGTTACGTTATTCCCAGCACTGTAGACAAGTCCAAAATCCGCATTTATGACCATCCCAACTTGTCTATTCAACTTTCTCATAGAAATGTTGAGATGCGTTAAGTATTTCGGATTCACATAAGTCACTTTCGGATATTTAGGTACTATTTTAAGAATCTGAAAAAAGAAGCAACTTAATATGTCGTTATTTTTCTTTAAATTGAGTTCCGTTCCAAATTAGGAAGAAAACTAGACCCTACCGTAAAAGATTCTTGAAAAAAAAACAAATAAATAAAAAAAGAATAACAACATCTTTCTTGCGTTCATAGTTATCTAGTGTGTACGTACACTCTCGAAAAACGCTCCTTTTATCCATCAGACTACTCATATTATTACCAATTACGCATATTAGGGCCAATTCTCGATGTCATGTTCTAATCCTAATTTAAAAATCCAGATATCTTTTTCGTTTTTATGTGACCAATGAAAACAGGAGATGAATTTAGATGAACGAATGGTAATATTTAGAAAAAATGATAGCGTCAAATTCAGTTTTTTTTAAGTCAAATATATTTACATCCGTGCATCCTTGGTAAACCTTATGGTTCATATTCGATGTTTGGCAGCCTCATATTAGGATGTCCATTCCCTGTCCCTATCTTAAGGGGCTACCCTATGTGAACACTAGCGCCACATCGATAAAAAATCATCATAGCACATGTGCAAAAACAGCCGTTTTTACCACTTTTGCTGCCTGTAACTACAAAAAACAAAAGTTTACTGAATTAATCAATTATAAAAATACAACACGATATATTAAACAATATGATCGTCCATTTTTCGATATTTTATGTTTTTTTATTTGTTTATTTTATTTTAGGGAAACAAACAGCCTTAATTTAGTACATTAAAGATATACAGTAAAAAAATGCATAAGCCAACAAAAGCATTGAGTAAGACTTAAGTAACATTTATAGCTTAATAACATTTATTAAATAAATAACATTAAATTGATGCAGAAACATTGGTAACTATTGTAATGAAGCTACCATAGCTGGCTTGTGCTTCTAGAAAGATCGAGTCCGTGCGATGCTGTGCCAGGCACCGATGCGGAACTCGATGTGGGTAGATTCGAATGTCCGTCGTGACTCGATGTGATGCTACCCTCTGTTGGGCGAAGCTATGGTAGCTTCGTTACACTATTTTGGAAAATATCAACTTCATTATATTTATTATTATTATAAGTGTATGTATATATGTAAACACTTATAATAATAATAAATATAATGAAGTTGATTGTTTTTAGTGTTTATCGATGTGTCGTTAGTGTTCACGTAGGGCCGCCCCTTCATCAACAGCTCATATACGTCCCCACCGAGGGGCTCGAGCCTACCCTGAATTAGGGCGATTAGGCCTTAGTCGACTACGCTGGCCCAGTGCGGGTTGGTCGACTTCACACACAACCTTTGAATTTATTCGCAGGAGTGTGCAAGTTTCATCACGATGTTTTCCTTCACAGTAAGAGCGTCGAATAAACTTACATAATGTATTCGGAATTCGAAAACACATTGGTACGTGGTTGGGATCGAACCCACGTCTCCTGGACAGGAGTCAGCGGCCCGAGCCACTAGACTAGACCATCGACACTCTAAAAGGGGCAGCCCCTTAAAAGACTTAAAAAATGAATGATTAGAGCGTGACATCGAGAATTAGCCCCACATTGGGGCAACAGTTAAACCGTAATTAGTAACTAAATTTTACGTAATTCTACTACTGAGAGTTCCGTAAAGTATTTTAAACATCACAGTTTTCTCAAAAACTATGTTTTTTTTAAATATAGCATTAATTAATACTCGTGATCGCGGGTGATCGTGCGCTTTGGCGTGCCCTTGGGGAGGCCTACGTCCAACAGTGGACTGCAATAGGCTGATTGATTGATTGATTAATTAATACTAGCGGTCTGCCCGCGGCTACGCTCGCGTTATGTAAAATTTTCCTGTGATAATCCAGGTTACAAACTATCTCCATTACAAATTTCATTCAAATCCGTTCAGTAGTTTTTGCGTGAAAGAGTAACAAACATCCATCAACACATACAAAAATGTTCGCGTTTATAATATTAAGCAAGGATTTGACCTCCGTTAAAGTGCGAATTTGGTGTTTCCAGCTTCAATAGGGGATCGGACTACTTTTTTTAAATTTTATAAATCCAAACTTCTTAGTTTCTGCTATCGAACATTTGCTCTATCTTTAAAATTGACCTAAAGGTTTGAAATTCAAGATTAGACAGAGAGGCACATACCCACTTGTGACGTCATTTGTTAGTAACGCCATATTATCTCCATACAAAAATCGTTTTTGAAAGAGACAAACATATTGAAACCTCAGAGGAAATAAAAGACGATCGCCTCGGCACGAGCGACGCGTATCTGAAATCTTTGATTGAAACTTTAAAAAATCACTGTTAGTTCGTTTTTCAACCGATTCTGTTTTTTTCTCAGCGAATCGTCTGTTATTAATCTATATTTAAAAAATAATTCATAAAATATGGTAAATTTAGGAATAGTCCGATCCTCTGTTGCGAGTCCAGTTAAACACCATTCAGTAACTACGGACTTCTCTCTTTATAATATTAGTAAATCAGATACTGCCGCCCTGTGGTGACGGCAGAGTAGAATACATTTGTCACCAACCCCTACTCTTCCCGTGGGTGTCGTAAGAGGTGACTTAGGGACTACACATTGAACAGGGAACAGACAGCAGCGCTCTCTGATACAGTAACCTTTTAATCTGCGGTCTCCAACCCGCCTGCCAAGCGTGGAGATTATGGCAAAACCCTCCACTTAAGTGGAGGAGGCTCATAGTCCAGCAGTGGACTGAAACGGGCCGTTGATTTGATTTGAAGTCAGATGCTTTGCTACAGAACCCAAAAAAGAGTGAAATCTTGTTAGGGTAGATAGTTCTAAATATCAATGGAATGATATTTTTTAAATTACCTATGTTGTTAAATAAGATTTATGTCACGTTACATTAACTTTTATAAAGATACAAATCATCAAAGGGCATCGTCAAAATGTTTGTCAGAAAACTTTTGTCAAGTATAATCATGATCTATTAAAACTAACAGACCGGATATTATGCTATAATATTATTTTTTGTTTATTAATCTATGGTAGGGAAAACCTAATCATCAAAACAATATTTAAAAACCAAACTTTTCTTGGCTAATCTACTGAAAGTATTTCGATGTAATTTTGAACTAAATTATGTAATGCAATTAAAATAACAATTCAAGCTGGTGCGAAATTTACTCCAATCTCCTCAAGCGTCCTCGACTGAAATAAAAAGGGAAAACTTTAAAATCATTACAGCATCAAAGGAAAGCTGATATTAAAAATGAATTCAATTCATTGTTATATAAGGGAAGGGTCCCTGTATCATAGAATTAAATGGTGGGAATAGGGTACTATTGGAACACTAGTGCCATATCGATACAAAATTATAACTTAGTAACGCGGGTTCGATCTCCACCACGTACCAATGTGTTTTCGAATTTCAAATTCATATGTACGTTTATTCGACGCTCTTACGGCGAAGGAAAACATCGTGATGAAACCTGCACACTCCTGCGAAGAAAATCAAAGTTGTGTGTGAAGTCGATCAATCAGCTCTGGGCCTGCGTGGTCGACTAAGGCCTAATCGCCCTAATTTAGGGTAGGCTCGAGCCCCTCGGAGGGGACGTATATGGCCTGTTGTTGTGCAAAAAACGGCCGTTTATAAAACAGTTTGAACGAACAATTTATTGTTTACCGATGTGGCGCTCGCTAGTGTTCACTTAGGGTAGCCCCTAATATATATTTGTGTCAAAGCTTCCTTTGAAAAATACGACCAGATTACATTTTTGTTTACTACAATTATCTTCATAAACTTAATTCGAATCTAAAATCTCCTGCGCAGAAGACATACGCGCTGGCAACTAAAATAAGCCAGCCATCATGAAAAATAAATTATTCCGCTAGAAAAATAAACCAATTTCTATTTGTGCGTAATAAAATGCTCTACCTACACGAACAGAATGTGGGTCTTCGAAACCAACTAATTTATGTATCGATCTTTAGTCGGGGTAAGGAACATATTATAAGAATTGTATCGATATCGACAAGCTGACTCAGAAACATAATGCTGCGTTCCGAGACGCGCTGAAATCGATTAAAGCACCCGTAATCGCGTACCGAATTACTCTGTTAGCAGGCAAGACTCATACGTCTTTTTGCTTTTCTGAAAGTCTGATTCGGAATGCGCCCCTATTGTTTTTGACGCCACGTGTGCTGGCTCTGTCTGTACTTTTCAACATCGTAGCCGAATTCAATAGTTCTGTTAGTATCATTTTTTTTTTCCTGAACAGGTAAGTATATTACAAGTTTATTAATTTTTAATTTATTTATTTATTTCAGACTACATAAGGTCCATAATTGTTTGTAACAATGATCCTACAGGCTAGATATAAGTCAACTAAAAAACTAAGAGTACAATACAAAACAAAGAAAACAAAAGCTGGTCAATCGGTGATGCCCTTGACCGACCAGTACTTTGGCGAGATGACTCAGTATAGGGGAATCATCCCTTCCTGCTATAATTGTCCTCAGAATAGGGGATCGGATTGTTCAGCATATTTTATGAATTTATATACCATATTTTATGAATTATTTTTAAAATATAGATTAGTAGCAGACGATTCGCCAAGAAAAAAACAGAATCGGTTGAAAAACTCATTTACAGTGATTTTTTTAAGTTTCTATATGTCTGTCTCTTTCAAAAACGATTTTTTGTATGGAGATTATATGGCGTTACTAACAAATGACGTCAAAAGTGGGTATGTGCCTCTCTCTCTAATCTTGAATTTCAAACCTTTATAACTCGGTAAATTTTAAAGGTACAGTCTTTTGATCGAGAAGAACAAAGAACATTGGAATATTTATATATTTTATTTATTTATTAATGAGACGCCCTTACAAACGCTTTGTTTTCAACTGCCTATATTTTAATTTTCTCACGAAACTTTTAATAATGTCATAGCAGCAAAAACAATTTAAGTTTGAGCTCAAGAATGAAATATAATTCGATTTGAGCTCCGTAAAGTTGTAGACTTTATCAATTCAAGTTATGTGAAATATACATAATATGTATAAAAAAGAGATATTTATACAAAACTGATGAACTTTTTTAACATTTTGACTGACCAAAAAAGAAATGTGTGTAAATGATTGATTAATAACGTCTTTTTTGGTAACGGATCATAATCTATTGCTGGGGACTTGATTATATGAGTTTACAAAGAAGTTAAGAAAACACTCTGTAGGACAACCTAGGGTGCATTCGGGTAATTTGGACACTCACTTGATTCAGAAAATTTACGATATATTAATGAACGCAGCGATATTTTGTATTTTAATCTCTTTATTAAGTAAAAACAACATTATTTTCACTTTAGTTTATTAAACATTAAAAAATGCCACCGGTTTCGTTACACCATCATCAGACAGTAAGGATTGAAAAAGTACCGGTTTTTATTACTTAATTATAATAGAGGTCCATTAAAAAAACACAAAACAATTTGAATCTCCTTTACTTACACGTGCATTTTGTTACCTAGATGAATGTAGTTGGAGTTAAAAATATCGCCGCATTAAATATAAATTGGAAATTTTCAGTATGAACCGACATCCAAATTACCCAAATATTTACACCCTGTACAATTCTTAAACTTTCTCATAAGAAAAACGTTGACCAACCAACGTTGCACCTATATATTAATCTGTGCCAACAAGCCAAACAACTCACATCGTGGCTTGCTTAAACACAGAGTTTACAAGCTGTCATTGCTGACAAATTCATCAACTCACCGGGCTGAGGCAACCCGTTCCTCGACAGGTTCAGTGAGTGAGCGGCGCCCGCCCTGCGCTAACCAGCCAGTCACTCTCCGAACCATTCAGCGACAGCCCGTGTGCGAACACAATCCGCCGCGACGCGTAAATTTTTAATTTCCGCCCGTTTTTTTGACACCGAAAAACTAAATCGTTCCAATTTCAAACAGATTCTCGAGTGCTGTGCCAGTGCTAAATTAAAAGTCGATGTTTTGAGAATCCGGTTATTATTAACACTGTTATCCGTACGCTTTAACGGTAAAGTGAGTTCTGGCGTTCGTTTTGTACAGGAAGTGCGTTAAGTTTTTGAAGTGTACGCGTGTTGGGGCCTCTGGGCGGGCGTCCTGAAATTTATTCGTTGGAGAGGTAAGTTGTGAAGGAATTTGAATATATTTTGTATACTAAATCAGACAGTGCACTATTTAAAAAAATCTCCCTTTTCTTACAATGTTCCACTCTGAGTTTAAAAATTGGAAATGATATTATAATCAAACGTTAGTAAAATAAATAATTTGTTTTTGTACAGATCCCTGGTAAAGGTACCTAAAATAACTTATGAAGTTGAAGCGACAATGACGTGACACCCAGCAAGTATGACTATCATTTGTATAACCGTTATAAAGCTACATTTATTGATTTCAGTTTACAATTCAAAATGATAACGGGTTCCACATGAGCCACTTTACTTTTCCGTGGCCGAGTAGTCGAGATTTCGACGCCCATCACGGAGGTTCCGGGTTTGATTCCCGGTGGAGACAATTTCAAGCAAAAGTCTTATTGTGAAACTTTCCCCAGTTTGGTAATTTGCAGGCTGAGTCACCTGATTGTCCGAAAATAATTATGTTTCGTGCTTCGGAAGGCACGGCCGTTGATGGTCCCGGCTACTATCTAGTTGTTACACAAGCGTGTTATGCCACTGACTTGTGGCCTTTGGCGGCTCTATAACACTCACACCAGGTTTTGTGAGGTAGTTTGTCGACCTTACAACCCAGACGATGACAATGAATTGACATAGTGATGTGCCCTTTCACATTTACGAGTACGCGGTATGAACATTAGATTACTTAGTAAATAGTTAGTCTTGAACAATGATGGTTAGTGAAAATCGAATATTGTTATTTTAATGGCAGTTTGACGATAACACGGAATTTTCTTACTTTAAAACAAAATTAATTTATGTTCTTCATCGCGTGAGTTGTAATTATAAGGTCGAAAACCGACCTCACAAATCCCGGTATCAGTGTAATAAAATCATTAAAGGCCACTGACTCATGTAACGACTACATCCGTAGATAGTAACTGGGACCTACAGGTTGACGTGCCTTCTGAAGCAAGGAGTCATCTTTCTTTTCGGACAATAGGTGATACAGCCTGCAATGTCCTAACCAAAGTGAGCAAAATCTCGCTAAAAAATATTTGTTAGACTGTCTCGAACCCGGAACCTCTGTAAGAAGGGTCGAACGACCATTTGGCTAAGAGACACTAATGTCACAAAATGTTCACTGATATTCTAATAAAGTGTTATTTATAATAATATATTAATTTTATGAATGTCAAAATCTGCATTATGTTTGGATATTATTTGGCACACAGATAAAAATGTTCTGGATTACCAAATTATACCACTTTTTACCATGGGAAACTGCAAAGTATACTGGAGAACACCGGCAGATTTTTTTAGCTAGCGATTGACACCTATATATTGTTTTGTTTTTTGTACAATTTATATACACGCAACCCTTGATTAAGTTTGTCTAACAAAATAATTATATTATATAACAAAACGTAGTTTGACCTCGAAAACTAAGTTTTAAGCTCCTTTATGAATTAATCATCTATTCTCGCGTTGGCGTGAACATGTTGGCGTATACTGATAGAAGTATATTCTATCCAACTCACTGAAATCTAGTT
The DNA here is from genome assembly GCA_951230895.1 of Carpatolechia fugitivella. Lineage (NCBI taxonomy): Eukaryota > Metazoa > Arthropoda > Insecta > Lepidoptera > Gelechiidae > Carpatolechia > Carpatolechia fugitivella. Next base: position 5,996,797 of record OX579652.1, on the reverse strand, counting down.
TAACTATTATACAAAGGCAGAAAGTTCTCAATTTCTCATTCATGTATTTTTATTTATTTATCGGAACTGGTAATTAGGTACCCAATTATAATAAAACACGTGTAAATGTAAATTTTATGAATATTAGAATATTTCGTTAATTTTATTGAAGGTTCCGCTGCCAATTATGAATCAAAATAATTAAAAAGTACGTGGCGGTACCATTGTCTCTCTCACGCCGAAAATGCTGGAGATAGACACGAGCAGAATATGTTTTGTTACTTTTGCTCAAGGTTACCATTACTTCGCTAATTAAAAAAAAACCCTCCTCTTGCCCTGGTGCCATATTGTTTTCTATTCAAGATATCGTGCTATATAGCACAAATCTCTTAGACTTCTTTTATTGGAAAAGAAAACAAGAAGTTGTTGAAGTTCTTTATATTCGTATAATAGCAGTACCCTTTAACTTTTAGCAAAGGTTTTTGTCAAGTCAAATCGCGAGGGCGAAAGATTACTAACTCAAACGGAAAGTCTGAATTTTATATTCACTAGCCCATTATTTCACCAAAGCTTTATCAAAAAACGTGTAAGTACTTAGAATTACATTTTTAAAGGGATTTTGTTAGAATATAATGACTTTAGACACTTAATACTTTAACTCAGTAAATAAAAGAACACATACTGCTGGATTATAAATAGACCAGCCAGGTTGTTGCCCGTTGGATTTCAATGCACTTGAGCGAAATAAACTCAATTCAGCCGATGATGTTACTCTCTATGACTAATCTTAAATAAATTAGTAGTTCATATCCTATAAGAAATAGACATTATTTGATATAAACAACGATTTCGAAGACCTTAGTGGATTATTTTATAATTCTGATCGATTTATACTACACCTCATTTTTTACTGAGCGAGCGTGAAGCTCATAGAAGTCGCATTTCTCAACCGATTCTCATGAAATTTTGTGAGCAGGTTTTATCTAGATTTTTTGTCGATTCAGTTTTTCAAAATTTTTCAAAATAGTGAAATTCTAGATTTTTTTAAACATTTAAAAAAATCACATTTCAGTCATTTGAGAAAATAAAAAAACTCACGATGTCACAAAGCCACTAATATTAATTTGATAATTAAATAGAAAGGTGTTTTTGTGATTTTATGTTTGAAATTAAAGTTGTTTCCTAAAACAGGTTATTTTAACAAGCAGCTAAGATTCGCTGAATTTTACGTAGTACAAAAATTATACAAGTTCACCATGTTTACCAATCTTGGCAACACCAGCGTCGGTTACACCATTCCAGTATAAACTATACAACTTTATCAGAAATATAAACATCAGAAAACTTACTTAGGGTGTGACCGCGGAATTTAGTCGACTGACTGCTAGAATCAATAGGCAATTTAACTATGAATGTTTTGTACTGAAATAATTAATGCTTCAAGCTTATTCGTCGTTCGATAAAATTGTAATCATCCAACAGTAGCTCAGACGTAAGGCAAATCCTTTAAAATTCACGGTTGTCAGTCTATCAGTGATTCAAACCATATTAAAAGCAACTTAGTCACATTCTAATCCTTGCGTTAAAAAAAAATCAGTCAAGAACAAGATAGACTCTCACAATCAGGGCTTCGTACTAAACTACATAATATGTACTAGATGGCCGTAAAGAATAAGTTGAATTCAATTATTATTAAAATCAATGTAATATCTTGCAATAAGTGCCTGATCTCTGACTGTATTAACGAACTTACACTCACTATCTATGATAAGTTTGAAATTAGAACACGACGTCTCTGCCTGCTTATTGAACTCACAGAAAAGGAGTTTTCTTCTCAGTTGTTGGCTGAGGCCAGCTACGAGTACCTATTTAAAATTTGGAATTTTAATTTATAGAAAGCTTATACACCAAGGCAGCGTTATCCCCCCATGTTTCTTTGTAGTGTCGGGTGTGCTTAAATTACCTTTGCTGGCTCATAAAGTATACATTTAAATGACATGATGGAAAGGGCAGATTTAAACGTATTTTAATTGATAAAGATTGATTTTAAATAGGAAAAAAATTCCGTACGTGCATACTTACTTTTTTGAAAAACACTTATTTTTTCTGAAACTATTACGAAATAAAAAAAAAACTGCATTTTTCCTGTACATCTATGGCATAATAACCACTTACCCTTAAATCTAAAAAAAATTGTTTTAGAAACCTAGGAGAGAGAACCTAGGAGGAGAGAACGGTATTTTTTGCATATCATAAAAAACCGACCTAACACTAATAAAAAAACTAGGTTGAGTTGACTTTTTCCAATGATTTTTATTGGCACGTTAACCCCCCCAAAATATGTTTTTATTTACTTACTATTATATATGGTAATGTGCGCGTTGAGAGATCTATCACTATGCCAAATTTCATATTTCTACGTTGCGTAGTTTTTGAGAAAAACCTCTACGACGGACGGACACAGAGCAATCTTTAAGGGTTTCGTTTTTCCTTGTAGGTACTAAATCCTAATAAAACAAAGATAGGTATATTCTTTTAAAAATATTGTGATTATGAAGGGAGCGTGTGGTGACGGCAGAGTAGAATACATTTGTCACCAACCCCTACTCTTCCCGTGGTCGTAAAAGGCGACTTAGGGACTACACATTGAACAGGGAACGGGCAGCAGCGCTCTCTGATACAGTAACCTTTTAATATGCGATCTCCAACCCGCCTGCCAAGTGTGGAGATTATGGCAAAACCCAGGCTCATAGTCCAGCAGTGGACTGTAACGGGCCGTTGATGTTGATGAAGGGAGCGTGGTTTTTTTTTCGCTAATAAATTTTTTTTTTGGTAAATTTAAGTTTAATTAATTAAACAGATTTTGCTATTACCAACATTCTGATCATACGGGTACATTACTGAGTTAATAAACGAGTATACCAATTGCTACTGTCAGCAATTATAGGGGATCGGACTGTTCACCATATTTTATGAATTTACCATATTTAATTATACATATTTTTAAAATATAGATTAGTAGCAGACGATTCGCGAAGAAAAAAACAGAATCGGCCGAAAAACGATATTACAGTGATTTTTTTAAGTTTCAATATGTCTGTCTCTTTCAAAAACGACTTTTTGTGTGAAGATTATATGGCGTTACTAACAAATGACGTCCAAGTGGGTATGTGCCTCTCTGTCTAATCTTAAATTTCAAACCTTTATAACTCGGTCAATTTTAAAGATAGAGCAAAAATTCTTTTAGTGTTCGATAGCTGAAACTAAGAAGTTTGGATTTATAAAATAAAAAAAATAGTCCAATCCCCTATTACTTTAATTCAATGAAATATATTTCTCCGCGTAGAAAATACCTAACGAGTTTTTTTTACATTTGGAACGTATACTTACTTACAAAGTAGCATTATTTATTCACTATAAATAGCATGCTCGCACGATACTACCCACCTATTGATTTTATAGTAATGTTGTCTGTCCTTCGTAACTATACGTATTGAGTTTTCGTTCAAATAAACCATTGACGTAAAATTATTTCGAGAAGAAACGGAGCATCGCCCTTGTTTTGTTGATCTTCTGAGTTATTCCTACGAATCCTTCCTACGAGTATTTCCATCTGTGAATATGATAAACGTAATTTTTTATACTATATGGAACATCATTGTAATATGAAGTCATCAATGGTTATTAAATATTACATCACATTTCATTATTATAACATAATGAAGCTGACTATTCATTCTCATGGGTTTCAAATTACATTACAAAACATGACGTTTTTTGTAAATAATATGATTCAGATGGGAAACAAACCCGAACCCTTTGCACAGAACATAGGTGCATTGCATACCGATCGTAATTATAAAATAGGTAAGGTGGCATTATTATTTCGGTACCCACTGAACTGGCTACCTGTCAATCAATCAATCAAAATTAAAATTCGAGAGTGATAGAGACAAGAGAGTTTGTCCATCCGTCTGCTCGAGAAAAACAGGCTTTATTAACTCAGATTTGTTTGATTTGAGTGATTATTAATATCTACTTTGTTTGAGTGGATGACGCGTAAAAGTTAACAGCCTCCGTGGCCGAGTGGTCCAGATTTCGCCGCTAATTACGGAGGTTCCGGGTTCGGATATCGGTGGGGACACTGTCAAGCAAAAATCTCTTTGTGAGACTTTCCCCTGGTTAGAACATTGCAGGCTGAATCACCTGTTTGTCCGAAAAGAGAGATGATTCCGTGCTTCGGAAGGCATATTAAGCCGTTGGTACCGCCTACTAACTAGTCATGTCAGTGGCCTTTAGCGGCTCTAGGGTTTGTGAGGTCGGTTGTCGACCTTACAACCCACACGATGAAGAAGAAGACGCGTAAAGGTCAACGGCTTAGCGGTTTTTGCGAAATTTAAGTTTTTTTATAGATTTGCGTCATGTCACGTCATTCACCAGCCAGTCCTAAGCCTGGAAAAATATGAAGGGAAGTTTGATTCACTCTATCAAAGATTTCTGACGCGCGTCGCCTCGCGCTATAGCGATCGTCTTTTGTTTCTCTGAGAACTCTATCATCTATATTCTTTCTTCAATTCAAACAAATTGAGTAAAAAAAACAACGCATTTTTTAAACGAATTTTGTCAAGTTGGCGTAACGTCAGCTTGTGAGTTTAACGTACAGTTTTTTCTAATAACTGCAATGTAGAAGTAAACCGGTTGATAACGTCAGCCAAAATAGTTAACCATTTACATTAAACGGTTTCGTTTCGTTAAAGCAAAAAACGTTAACCCAGCACTACAAAATTATTAGTAGATTTGTCTTTGCGTGGCTCCCTGAACTTTACATGCTACAAAAAATCGATACAAGATAGAAACACAACAAGAAATACAGGCTAGAAGTATATTACGCACATCCTTATCGTTAAGAAATAAAAATCAAAACACCTGTATTCATCGTCATGTCACTATTTTATTTATTTATTAGAAACGCCAACAGTACATGCATTGATACTCTTACAAATTTTAACTTAAAACTAGGTCTGATGACCTTTTACAGGCAAGCACAACATTCTAGGTAAACACAATACATATAACACAAGAAGTAAAGAGGACCACCAGAATTGGTCCCAAAAATTAAAGAAATGAAGCTAAGTATAAAAGAATTATAACAGTGGTAAAAAATAATAAAAAAGCTAAAGTTACAAATATATTTGAATTACCTATGTTTCACCATAATTATCTTGGTATTTGTGATGGAACTGTACACGAAAAGCTCCATATCTACTGCGTAGGAAGGTTTTACGGCAGTTCCTTACCCGCCCTTCGCAAGTCAATTACGGTACCAACATAATGAAATAACAGGGTTTTCGCGCACTTTTGCTTGCACGAACAAACGCGTCGAGATATCGTAACAAGTGAGATCTTGTTAAAGCGCCTTATTTTATTTTTGTCGTCTTGATTTGGGAATACTCCGGAGATTATAGAGGTTAGCCTTTTATTATTCATGCAGAAGATGGGATGTTGGTATCTTTTTTTATATCGTTCGTACAGATATGGTAGAGGATTACTGAAATTGTATTGTCTTGCTCTTTATTTTTTCATCTTTTGTTTACTAAAGAAGACAAGATTATCAGGATCTTATACCAATTTCACATTTCGGTTATCTCTTGATATTCTGTTAAAATTTTTCAATTTATGAGTATTAATGATTTGTCAAATTCAACTTAAGTCAAATTAAAGATTTACTATTCTTTCTTTAGTTGTTGATATTATAATTATTATCTATACATTTATTATGGGTAGGTGTTTGTTATATCTGTCCATTCCATCCAATATGCTCAAGCACCGTCTAACTAATCCGTAAAAATATAAAATCTAAAAAGTAAAAAATATCAATATCGGTATGAATTGATCGATTTCATCAGATTTTTAGTTCCGGATTTCTCGGAAGTTTCGCTTAAACCGCGAAGGCTTTGAATATTTCAATATCTTGTACGTGAATCGGTTAAAATTGCTTTTTAGTTTTTATTTTTGAAGTAGCGTTTAAAGTAATTTATGTCGATATGAACGAAAATATAAAAATAAAGATAAGTCTTGTCTACTTTTTTTAATTTCTATAATAAGAAAACTAACATAGTATTTTCAAATTCTGTGCCTCAAATAACTGATTATTATTATAGCGCGTAAAAGCGCCTTTAGAATATTTTTAAATGCAAAATCAATTTTAGTATTTTAGAAAAAATCGTACTGCAACAGCAATGAACTAGTAGTCAACATTCTTTTTTAGGCTCAGTGTTAACAAAATATAACTATAAATTCAGGAATTGAACCTGGAACCTCCGTAATGGGTGTTGAAATCTCGACCACTCCGCCATGGAGGCTGTTAAAAAAGTTTCCCGCGATAAAAAGTAACATTAAGTACCAAACTATATTTGTACTAAAACTAATAAAAATTTGGTTTACCCGCGATGGCGTAAAAACCAGACAGAAATACAGAGTTACTTTCTCTTTCATATTATAAGTAAGGATAAGGATAGATTAAATAGCAACAGCTCTTGGACAATTGGAATGGTTATTTCGACTGAAAGGCAATTTGTTAAATGTCCAATTTGGGGAGAACGTGAATTACATACACGCACACGTGGGTTTGGCCTTTCGTCTTTATTTTCCCTTGCGTTGCTACCATTATTTATAGCAATACTTAAATCTGACCCCGAATAAAAAACAGAACGGCGTATTGCTTCCTTTAATTTATTTCTTCTTGTTTTGATTTTAATTTATTCGCCTTACGCCATTCTTGCCTAGTTTAGGTGTCACTGTCAGGGTTATATTTTTTTTGTCTGTTCCTAAATAATTCCTAGATCATTGTATTTTTTATCTATGTGCTTGCAATAAGGTGCTGTTTGGTTCAACTAAGTTTATTATTATTATTAATAATAATTTATTTGCACGGGTTCGAGTGTACGTACATGGATGGTAGTTATGTTTTAAAACGAATCATTTGATCCGCCAAGTATTCTGGCATGCAAAACATATACAAATTGCAAATAAAATTAGTTCACTAAAATAATTAAAATGTCAGTGTGATATAAAATAATGTCATTATTACATGTCTTAAATCAAATACAATGTTACAGCAAAAAAAATAATTAAAAACATACTTTGTATTATATTATTGATAAAAAATACTAAAAAAATAAAAGTACTTTGCATTGATGATAAAAAATACTATGCAATGATCAAAATTTACAATAAAAAAATCGTTTTAGTTATAGAAACACTTTTCTATCATCCACTCACGCAACTTTCCTAAAATATTTTTTCATCAATTGTCTTATATTTCCAGGAATATGATTATACATTTTTAAAGCCATAATATGACAGTTTTTTTTATGAAAGCTTGTTTTTGTCCTCGGCATTAGAATTTTTGAAAGGACGAAGTCATCATTATTAAAAAATACTTAGCTACATATCAAAAATAACACTTTAAAAATATCTTAATGAATAGATTTCCATACAATTTATTTGCAATGACGTACAATTAATAATAAAACAAGTAATATAACGGCTGCATTCAATTAAAAAATTACATTATCTCGGGCTCAGTTACATTTTATTTTAACTTTTCGAATCTCATTTTATACTTAGGTAACCTTTACAATTTAATTGAACTATCTTAAGACTAAATCGAATCTAATCCATCATCATCTTCTAGAAAATTTACATTCAAATCACCTCTGAACATGGCTCTTTTGATTTTACTTTCTGTTTGAATAGGCCCTTTCTCTTTGTTAACTTTATCCCTTCAGATTAAACAGTCTAAAATGCGTCATTAGAGGTTGTTCATATAAACAGTTACTTAATGTTTGACTACGTTTGTCTGTATACAGCTTTAAACTTTGGAAGTAAGGTCAGAGTACACACAACACAACCTTTTAAAGTGATTATTTCGTCCATGCAATCAGAGAGATAGGTCACAGTCACTGAATCACCCTCGAGTGAGCCCCTCTTGACTGAAGACATAAAAGAGCGATAGAGTCGTGACAATCTAGATTCAAGACGAAATGAAACGGAATAAGCGCTAAATCGTGACACGTCAAAGGAGAAATGGGAAGTTTTTATCTAGCAGAGATGAATAAGGAATAAGGATATTATTGTTGTTATTTTATTTGTCCCCACTGAGGGGCTCGAGCCTATTCTTAATAATTAGAGTAATGAAAAGGAAAAAAAACTAGATTCTGCTGCGGAAAACAGCAAAGGACAAACGTTGTTGGAAAACTGCTGCCATGACCGCAGCTACGGTGGCGTAGCATTTTACTACGATTTTTCTGACATGAGCGCTACGCAGCGGAACATTGTTGTTATTAATTTTACACGTCCCTACCCCCTCGGTTTGGGCCTTTCCTAAATTTGAAAGAAGATAAGGAAAAAAAATGCCCAGATTCTGCTTCAGAAAGCAGCAAAGGAAAAACGTTCACTGCTGCCATGACCTCCGCTACGGCGTAGCATTTTGCTACGATTTTTGTGATATGACCGCTACGCAGCGGAGCATATTATCGTGTACCAGGCATATTTTAATGTCAAATCTCAAGATTAGTAAACCACAGGGATTTGTTCTTAAATTTCTTTGAGTATTTATGAATGTTCAATACTCTATTACGCAGGCTAATTCACAATTTAAGTAGTTCTGTGATTTGGAAGGCACATCCAAAAGAAGTTGTTACATGAGCCATTTCAAAGGCTTCTGGTGACCCAGTTACACCGATTACACAATTGTTGTGTTGTTTCAAAATAAAATACTGAATAATTGAATGAATATATTTTTTTTAATTGAAGACGAAAACTTTATGATTAAAACATTACGTACAGGAAGAGGGGCATTTTGATCTCTAACGAGTAAATATTCTGTTATTCCACACGCTTATTTTACACTTAAAGGTAGGTGTTTAGTAATAAGGTTATGTAAATAAAATCGACGTCAAATCCAGTTCGAAGATTGGTCGTTGAATAATGAAGTGGGGGTGGGCGGCACGCTCCCCTCGATCAGAATACGGCGGAAGATAGGTCACAGACTACTGACCTAAAAGCAGTTGGTCAATTAGGTAAGTGGACACACGTTATTAGGACAGTAAAGAATGAATATCCAGTATCTGATGGTTGAAAAATCACCTATAAGATTATGGGTTGTATTCTTTGCTTATTTCTATCTACCAGGATTATTTATCGTTAAAAGAGACTTACTTATTGTATATTTTAATGGGCATTATTATAAGTAAAAAAATATTTCGGAAGTATAATTTATTATTGTCATCAGGGAAAGAAATAAGTTATTAAACAAAAACACGAAAGCTAGAATCATTACTTCTAAAAAAAAATAACATTTCAGTAATCTTATCAACAAAAAGAAAATTTTTTATTTCAGGTAAAAACGAATATTTGTTAAACTCCACTCAGGCCCCTAATTTAAAGTCAAGGTTAGGTCTTATAAAAAAACAGCAACAGAAAAAAGTAATCTGGCATGAAGAATATATTTTATTGTAAAGTTACTTGTTTTGAATATAAGCAGTAGCAGTTTTTCTCGTGATAAACTGGCTCTGTTAGAAACCTATGGGGTAATATGTTTCCAACTGAATATGAACCGTTCTGCAGTGGATGTTTCCTGGCTGAGATGATGATGATGATGATATGTAGTTTGTGTTGCACGTGGTAACCCGTTCATCTGATAGTATAAATACATAATATGCTCTACTCCATAATATTATTTGCCAGAGTATCAAGCGAGAGGCTTAGCATCTGAATAGTGTTAGGCATGATTCAAACCGACCGGCTCGCATTGGGCCGGGCCGGACGGCATTTCACAATGCGGTAAAGAATATTGAAATGTGTAAACAGTAATTTTTTACAGTTTATATTTGGATATTGAAAAAAAGTTAAGTTTGTCGTCGTCTCTAAATTTAAAGGGAATCACTGTCCATTGGCCACATCATGATGTGCCTTGGCCAGATCAATGATAAGAAATCGTTTGACGATATGTTCAACTAAAACGCAGATACTTCATGAAATGGTCAAGATTATTTGATCATATCATAAAATTATTACTTTTATTGCCGATAACTTGTAGAGGCGCTGGAAGCGCTTTGTTTATGTACCAACATGGCGGCCGCGTTATTTCTCGCAGTGAAAAAGTGAATTATTCGTTATTAAAATGAGGAAGAAAAAAAAAGTTATGATGAAAAAGTACTCTGAAAATGTCTGTCGGACTTAGAGAACAATAAGTACCAAACATAATTTAGATTATTTTTAAATATTTCATGGACGCCCTATTTTCACGATATGGCCGGCCAATCGTGGACGACAAAATCGTGAAATGCACACGATTTAATGATCTGGTCAAATTTAGTTGGCCACATCATGAAATGCGACCATTTCATGAAATGATCGAAAATTTCATGATGTGGTCAATTCTACGATATGGCCACGACATATCTATGTCAATCTTGTCTATGTAAAAATAAATATAAGTAATTTTCAGAAGCACAGTGATGTACACAATATTAATACTAGAAATAAAGACAAGTTGGTTGCTTATGTCAGTCGACTACATAAAATTAGTAATTCTTTTAAAGGCAATTGTATACGCTATTACAATAAGGTCCCTACTGATATTAAAAACTTACCTTTAGACAAGTTTAAAATAATTATAAAACAGAAATTGTATAAAAAAGGTTAGTATAGGATATCTGATTACTTAAAGGACAGATGTCCATGGGAATAGATTGTTTGAGTAGCAGGCTTTTTCGATATATAATTAGCATTAATTTTGTAATTGACAATATTTTATTTAAAAAAGGAAACGCAAAAGATGCGACGACTGTGGAGTTTCTTCGGTGAGCTCTTTTCCACAGATTCTACCATTGTGTTAGTGAATCACCCAAAAAAATGTAATGACGGATCTAAGTGATGTATTTTTGATTTGATTTGATTCTAACTGAAAAATTTGCTCAATGTAGTTTAAGCCAAATTATTAAAGCTTTCAAGCATAATATCTTTGTATGATTTTTTTGTAAACTGGATTTTGTGATTTTTTTAGTTACTTTATTTTTGGCATGATCCAAAAGTATGCAATCACCAGTAATGTATTAATTATTTTTATATTTTTTGACAGAAAAGCATCGCCTTTTCCAAGATATATTGTATTTAATGTGATATGCATTAGTATTATATCCTCGTAAACAATGTGTATTAGACTAACATTCTCACAATTCGCGGGTTTGTTACCACGGTAATATATAAAACATAAAAAAAAACTTAAAAAAATATAAAACTTTAATCGTGAAGATGGTTTCAAACTGTCCGGTGCATGGAACCCAGTGTTAAACGTATATCACCATAAAAATGGTCCAACTTCAAAGTCGCGTATAGATACAGTGAGTATTGTGTGTCGTGAAAAACAAGTGAGTGACCATAGTAGTGGTTCGAACAATCAACGTGAGGGTAGTCGCCGCGTCCGAAGGAGGGTAGACAGATATGTCTGTCCTTAGATGCAGTCCACTCACCACCAGTCTACTTGTGACCATGGAGCGTGTAACCGTTCCGAAATATCGAGGTAACAATATTAAATATAACCGTGGTAACAAACCCGCGAATTGTGAGAATGTTAGTGTAGTGAACAACCACGAAAATCTTAAAACATATAATGTGTATTAGGTTAATTCTCAGCTAATTACTCTTGCCAGACTTCAAAGGGAATGGTATATTCCGGATATATCACAGGCGACGGAGCCCTTATGACATAAACACGTACATTACATACAGCCAGGAACATGACAGGTAAAGTGTTGTGCTAAAGTTCCAGACAGAAGGCACACTTTTTTAACCGACTCTTGATAGAAAAAGATGCTCAATCATCGATATTTTTATCTAAGTTTTTAATTTCAATATTGTTGAGTCAGAAAGAGGATATTTGAAGGGTAGTTCCATATTTTGGTCAAGATCTGATGCTGGGATCCATAAAAAAATAAACAAAACCTTAAACTTACATTCTTTGAAAATATATTATAATTAGGTATTTTTAAATACATATTTTTCATTAAAATAAAAAATAAAAACTATATATTCTGGATTTTATGTTAAAGAATAAAATTAAAACATCATTTGGTAAACCTAATGTATTAAAAATATGTTTATACTACAAGTGTACGTGATATGATATGACTCTATTTATATGAATATGAACACATTCATTAGTCAAAAGGTGTGCCTTATCTGCCCACACCCGATTTTCTCTTCATGGCTGACTGAAACTAGTCAGCCACTAGCCTACATGGTGTCATGTTCAGATTTATTCCCTTAGTAGGTATGTAACGCTGTTGTTTACCATTATTAAACGGTTTTTTAAATTTTAATCAACACTGCACAGAAACTTGTTTACGAACATTTGACAGATTGTAATCAGCTGTTGTGGTGCGTTCACAAACTATGTTGGCTCAAAATTACGGTTTTTAACAAACTTTCTATTCATTTTTGATAGATTGATGCATCATTACATTTATTAACTGTACTTATGTTCAGGGTTTTAAACTAAATATTTAACCGTAATTTTGAGCCAACATAGTTTGTGAACGCACCACAACAGCTGATTACAATCTGTCAAATGTTCGTAAACAAGTTTCTGTGCAGTGTTGATTAAAATTTAAAAAACCGTTTAATAATGGTAAACAACAGCGTTACAATATCCCCCACGCTACCAAAATTCACCTTGGTGAATTCACGGCTGTCCTCAGCCGAAAATTAACACCAAAAAGACTCTACAGACCAAAAACAATTAAAAACTAGCCGACGATTCGACAAGTACTACCAGAAACTGAAAGAAGAAACTTACCAAATGACAACGTTCCATCCCATTTAATAATGCAAAACAACAGCGTTACAGGTAGGATATAATTTGTTAGTTTTTAACCTGGCTAGTGAAATGTATCTTCATAGCGCGGTTTTAAAATTTCCGTTTCATTTTATGACCACTAGGATAGTGACCAGTCGGGCATAACTTAAACCTTCCTATATTAAGTATACGACAACATCAAACATAATAACATGCTAAAGCTATGCTAAAACTAGTACCTATAGGTACAATACTTGAAACGACAGACAGAAAAAATAAGAATGGCATAACATTACATTATCTGCCATTACAGTATTTTTGATTATACACGTGCACGTGTCATGCATTTTGTAAACCTGTCATGTCTTGCTTTTGTTGCAAGGTGAAAATATAGTCTGGTCTACAATTCACTTCTGTATAGTATTGAACAAAGACAAAAGGTCGTCTAGAGTCGATCGGTTCATGGTAACATCGTCGGCACGTGAAAATGTATAAGAAAGTACTTCAACGTTTTTTACTACTAAATAATTTGTCTATGTCGAGGATCAATATGTAAAATTATTTTCCAAACGACGTAATATTTTGCTTGTTTCCTGATGATAGTAAAACAATCACACACATCATCATCGTTATCAGAAATCCTGATGTCAAGTTAATTGAGTCACTAGAAGAATCTTACCTAGTTCATGTTAGAACGGATGTGTTTTCCAAACTAATACATCATTATTTAATAAAGTAATATAATTACCATTATTCATTTTATTAACACTAAAGCCGTGTCAAATAAGAAACAATACAATTATGTTAAAAGGAAATAAAGTTTTTTCTTATGGACTGCTACGTCAGTTATTTTTCTCTTTGTGATGTTGCCGAAGTTCCTACTTACTTCTGGGCACATCTATGATGTCCTTTAGGTTTCGGAAAATACCTAACCTATGAGGATGTTGATTAAAACTCGATTACAAATAACAAACGATAGTTTTATTATTAAATCACAAACATATAATAACAAGAGGAGAGAGAGGGCGGACGTATAACTACTTAGAATCGGGGTCGGTGAGGTTTGTCGATACTACGGAATGCGATGCGCGTCGGTACGGGACGGGACGGCGAGATAGCGGGGGCTCGCCGGGTATTCCCTTGCTCCTATCGACTAGGGGAACCAAGCCGACCAGAGCAGGAGAACTCCGCGAGTGACGGCGTGCTGCCGCTTAAATACTGCGGCCTCGGAGTGGGGGGTCGACGACGTCAGGCTTGTGCTTCTAGAAAGATCGAGTCCGTGCGATGCTGTGCCAGGCACCGATGCGGATCTCGATGTGGGTAGATTCGAATGTCCGTCGTGACTCGATGTGATGCTACCCTCTGTTGGGCGAAGCTATGGTAGCTTCGTTACATCTAGAACAAAGTTTATACGTCTTCATCAACCCGAAGCCCCTTAAGGCCATAAAAAGTACTTCTTCACACGCAAATAAAACAACACACAAGGACTGGTCCAGAGCTGAATCGCCAAGGGATGGAAATATTATCGGTAAAAGGGCATGTAACGACGCCCCAGGGGTGACTTATTCTGACATAGAGATGTACATGCCAGACCGTATTCTCGTCTGGGGAAGTTTTTGTTTCAATTTTTCAGTACCCTTACAATATTTATGATTCATTCAGATAATTTTGAGTGAGGTACACGGAATAATATTTTAGTCTTGATTGCACTATAAAGAGGTGCTAGGGAATATGCATAAAAAAATATTAGTTTTTTTCATATATCATTTGAAAGTATACAAAAATAGAACAAATAAGTATAAACACACATTTCAATAAATAAATGGAATATCAAATAATTTTACCTTTCTTCCCAACTTTTGTACTAAAATATCTGTCATAAAAGATACGAACGAAAGTTCACTTGCCAATATAAAGAAAAGGTGAGCTTAGTCTTATAACACTTAAGTTTCAGGCGTCGACCAAGGAATTTCCGACGCCAAACTATCAGCATAGGCCTCCAGGGATATCATATAACAAGTTTTACTTTCTCCGTTCTTTTGTGAGGTTTGCAAGACGTTTTTGTGCCCAAGGAGCTTAATAGCAAAGTAGTGGTTTGGGCAGAAAATGTATTGGAGCAAAAAAGAAAACAGAAAATACTTGTAAGAAAATTCATTCTCCGGCTAGTATGTTATTTTATACTGGATAAATGTATCTATTGATTGTAGTTTTCATTGGAAGCTTATTATAAGCTGCAGCACCAATAAATAGAAACTTAATGTGCGGCCTTAACATTTTGAAAAGTAACTGACTAAATTACATTATGAAATATAGCAACAGAAAGTAGAAGTAGTAGTATCGAAGTGATTTTAACTGAACACATCTCGGTTGCCGCCAAAGTACCTACTTACCTAACGTGTGAAATGTCACATGTGATTGACAACGACCTCCCACAGTTACAAGATAATGTTACAAATAGCGTTTCTGTGTTACCGTCTAGGAGCTGTAATCAAAACAAATGAATACGCACACTACTAAGCGCGCGAAATATATCGGTTTTATCCTATAAAGGTTTCGATGGCGGGTTTATGGCGTATGCGTGCATTAGACATATTGGCTAGTAATGTGTTGAATACTTACTACAGGCATAATTAGTACAATGCAATTAAATATCAATTCAGAATTGGATTGGCTTGTACGAACTTCACTCGAATCTCGTATGATTTATCTGTTCTATTTGAGATTCAAATGAAGTTAAAATTCAAACGAAAACCTTGGCACAAACCCATTGAATTTATTTTAAAATAATCACATTATAAGTATCACATCACAGACTAAACGATGTATTATTGAAACCTAAAAATTACGACAGCGTGGTTTTTAAATCCATGAAAAAGAAAACATGGGTCATTTATATTTAAAACTCTGCGATTTTTATCACATTTTACTTACACTGAAGCGCAATTTAAGGGAATCGATACGCTGAATTAATAATTAATGAAAGTGGTTCTAAAACTACGTTACTTTTAAACGTGAGACGTTACTACGTACGTCGTCGTACATGTATTTATATGAATTGAACACAGGTGGACGTTATTTTATGTTTATTGATAAAAACAAAAACAATTATTGTTTAATGGCATTCACGTAGTTTTTTTTTTAAATATCAATCATTTGCTATATCCAAGGTAGGATCTTACTATAAAGCTATTTTCAGAATATGTTGTGGGTGAGCAATTCAGTGTATATATCTTTCAAGGTTTCACTCAGACCCAGAACGATTATTCGGTTCGAATTATTCGTAAACATGCTCGTAAACTCGCTACAATTTAATTTTCATGCGTTAATTCACAAAGACCTCTCGAAGCCTCTTTCCAATTGACGAGGTTCTTGATGTCAACATATTGGTCGTACGGAAGGGAGATGACATGTTGATAATTTATTACAGCATTTTTGTATTATTTTTATCTCAGTGTTTTGGCTATGGACTATTGGTTGGTACAGTAGTTATTTCAAAACTTAGCCTTAAATTTTAGAAATTATATTATTTAATTCATTAGTGTGTGTGTAATTATATTGATATTTTTTCAAGAGCCACCGTCTGGCCCCCGCCATTCCAACCAACCCATCTTCCCATGGGTGTCGGGTGACAAGGAAATAATCGCCGTGTGGCTTCCGGCATTCGGATCAGACCATGTCTTTCTATGGGTGTTGTAGAAGGCAACTATGAGATGGAAATTACTTACTAGTCACCAGGCGCCTAAGAAACATGAAAATATTGCCGGATGTGGTTTTGGTGTATCCTTAGGAGCCCACTAAGGCCCTGCTTACCCCTTCGCGGATACGCGCGTGATGTTATGTATTTATGCTTTTTCAAGAAATTTAAATTGAAAAGTGAAAAGCCCTGAAAATTAAACCTATTACAATGTTAACAAGTAGAGCTATTCTCTGACTGATTGTTATTGATCGTTGCGTTGTTTATACGTCTAAACACATTACGATTGTAGTATTGAAGCGGGGCTCATGGCCGGGTCACACACGCGTCAATCGATATAAGTATTTTGTTTGGTTTCAGCAGGTAAGATATATTAACGCTAGAGTCAGTTCATTATCGGTGGCACTGAATGCAGGTTGTTTTTGGATGTTCAATCTGTTTTGATTGGTTTCAATACATACTAAGGGTAAGTCGGCTTTACGTGGGTGCAAATCGGGAAACATTATCGGTGGCACAAAATGAGCAACCTGTCACAATAGTCTGAAAAACTTCCCTCACAAACCCACAGAACGGCAAAATATTGAACAAAAGATTGAAAAATTTGAAGAGTGTTTATTTATTTATCTTCCCACAAAAGTCTTAATTACGCACATAAAAAATAATGTTAGAAAGCAAAGTTACGTGTTGTGGGAGATCTGACACCTAAACTAGGAAATATACTGTATTTTAGGTCACCAGGACCCCCCCTAGACTTTAAGTTTTTGACAACTATAACAATGCAAACCTATAATAATAATGGTAGTTATAAAAAGAAAATAAAACTAATGCAATGGGAAAGTATGTACGAAAAGAAAAATTTAGTGTAAAGAAACTTTTAATTTCACCAGGTGGCTGCTCAGTCACATATACGGCCGACAAAAGTTCACTGACACACCAAGTCACCAATACGTGTCGGTCGGTGTAAAGACTTCTGAAAAGAAATAAAACGTTAGGTAAATATTTTCGACTACATGTTTTTTTTTACCGTAGGTATTGGTATATTTATTACGACTCGTTGATTTTATTTCTCGTTTAAAATTCGAACGTGGCTGTTTATGCATGTTTTTACCCGACTGCTTTAGAAGGAGGGTTATGTTTTTCGAGTGTATGTATGTACCTGGACTGATTGATAACTGGCCGAAACGACGAACTTAAAAAATGATACGCAAAAAAAAAAAAAAATTACATTATATTTTGGTATCTTTTTGAAAATAGAACGCCAAATTTGAATTTAATCGAACTGGTGGAATTTGTTTGATAGGACGTAGAACTTTCTCTGTCGTAAATTTTCTTAACAATGGAAAGAAACGAAATTCGTGCGGTGATAAAGTTTTACGTTTTAAAACAGAAAACAGCAACCCAGATTAAAACCAAGCTAGACAGTGTTTTAGGTAATTCTGCTCCTGCATTGAGTACAATTCACACCTGGGTAACTGATTTTAAACGTGGAAGACAGAGCTGCGAAGACGCCCACCGCCTGGCCGTCCAAATGAAGTCACGAATCCGGACATGATCAAAAAAATTCACAAAATTGTATTGAATGATCGGCGCTTGAAGTTGCGAGAGATAGCAGAGATGGTGAGCATTTCATCTGAACGCGTTTTTAATATTTTGCACCAACATTTGGGAATGAAAAAGCTTTGCGCGCGATGGGTGCCGCGTTTGCTCACTGTTGACCAAAAGCAACGTCGAGTGGACGATTCATCGGAGTGTTTGGCGCTGTTTAACCGAGATCCTAACGAGTTTTCGCGGCGTTATGTAACGGTCGATGAAACCTGGATACATCATTATACTCCCGAGACAAAAGAACAATCTAAGCAGTGGACTGAGAGCGGAAGACCTGCGCCGAAGAAAGCAAAAACGGTTTTGTCGGCCGGCAAAGTGATGGCGACTGTTTTTTGGGATGCTCGAGGGATTATTTTAGTGGATTATCTGCAAAAAGGAAAAACAATAAATGGAG
The DNA here is from genome assembly GCA_951230895.1 of Carpatolechia fugitivella. NCBI lineage: Eukaryota > Metazoa > Arthropoda > Insecta > Lepidoptera > Gelechiidae > Carpatolechia > Carpatolechia fugitivella. The sequence goes on along the minus strand of OX579652.1, from coordinate 5,978,263 downwards.
AGTACTACGCAAGCTTGCTGCAAAAATTAAGTGAAGAAATCCAGAAAAAACGACCACATTTGGCCAAGAAAAAAGTTTTGTTCCACCATGACAACGCACCTGCACACACGTCAATGGTTGCAGTCGCCAAACTCCATGAATTGCGGTTCGAATTGCTACCGCATCCACCCTATTCCCCGGATCTGGCCCCGTGTGACTTCCACTTATTCCCAAACCTGAAGAAATGGTTAGGTGGCCAGAGATTTTCATCAAATGAAGAAGTCATTGTTGCCGTGGACGAGTATTTTGAGGGGTTGGAGAAAACATTTTATCAAACTGGTGTAACGGCATTGGAGAAGCGCTGGACTAAATGCATCGAGGTAGAAGGAAACTACGTTGAGAAATAAATTTATTTTAAATAGATTTTTAAAGTTTTTCTTTGTCGTTTCGGAAACTTATCAATCAGCCCTCGTATGTATGTATGTATGTATGTATGTATGTATATTTCTTTGGCACGCTCTACAGCCTAAACGGCTTGATGGATTTTAGCTAAAGAGGTATCGTTAGATTCGTCTTACTGGTGAGAGTGACACTGGGTACATCAAATTTATAAAAAAACCAAGATGGCCTATTTTTGGCGCCAAAAGTTTTAAATTTTTCATGCAGTCGGGTTTTTTGTTTTTTTAATAATAGTTATTATTCTTCTTTTCGTTGCTGAAAGTTTTATGTTAATTCTTTTTGTTATATTTTATGTTTTTATGTTAATTCATTACAAATTTAAGAAAACGTACTTGAATTATATCAAAAGATTAAGAATGAGGTTTTTTAATAAATAATAATAATAAATTAATTTAATTTCAGGTACAAAGTCCCATAGAATAACAGATACGATTACAATCCACTGCAATATAAAAATAAAATAAATGCAATTCACTCAAATGAAATCATACAAATTAAACTAATCTAAATCTAGTTAAGTTAGTTCATTCAATAAAAATCGTCACAAAAAAATTCAACAAAGTAGGTAAATTGTCATAAAAATACGTAAAATCTCATAAATATAAATTTAGACCCAACAACCTCTTAATGATCTGCCTAGTAGGTATTTTCTCATTAAATATTCAAGTTTTCATTATACATGTAGACTGTGTGAAATATGTTTTTCACATGCTCGTTACTACAAGTTCTTAAGCGCTCGTGAAAACCAGCCTTTTTCCTTCTCATGACGGCATTGAAATCATCTACCCTATTATGCAAACATGCCAGACGCGCTACACCTCCACGGCAGGCGGAGCATGGCTCTAAACGCGTTATTGTAAGTGTACTCTTAGTGTACTGCATTTACATTTTTGCCATAGGTGGTTAGTGTAGAACGCCTGACAATAAGCCCTGAACAGAGTGATCTTGACGCCAGTCGAGGCAACAGAAAACATTCTTGCCAACATATTACTTTTAGCCACGATGGCTCTCCTCTGTCATCATCGTCAGTCAGTTTGTCAGTGAGAATATGTCCTAAGTATTTAAACTTACTTACAACAGATAAAGAAGATCCATCTAAGCAAAATAGTGGTGGATTGGCTGTTTTTGAGCTTTTACATTTGAATATCATCACTTCAGTTTTCTTTACGTTATTTACAAAGTCATGCCTAGTAGCGTACTTTTCACAAATCGAAATCAACTTAGTAAGACCAGCAATGAACACTTAGTTGTTCTAACTAAGGAAATCATTCCAACATAGCTATCTATCTAGACGGACGACACGCATTGTGTATAAATTGGATCTTTGACCTTGACCCGGTCAGGAGATGGGGTCTTAGTGGGCATTATAGTCCTATAAGGGTGAGGGCAATCCTGGGAATGACAGGTCTGTAAGTGATGGATTACTGGCCATCACCAGACGCACGTGATCCGTCAAGGCTTATGGACTCATTCAGGAAAAGGTGATGAGTTCCAAAGCTGAATTCGAAGTCGCATTTCATTTTTACACTGTCTTTTGTAATGGGTTCTTTCTTAAGCTAATGGGTCGTTTAAAATCAGCAAAATGATACTACATCGATATTTTATTTTCCTCATCTGTGTATCGAGAAGCTTGGTCAGTTTGAGCTTGAATGCTGATTATATAGGTAAGTATATAGCAACTGGAGCATGAGTCGCAGTTTATGCATTTAGTTTACCTAAGTTTGTACCTTACTATCTAACCACTGTAATAATTTTATTATTCCTGTTACTCTAGTTTGATGATTTCAATTAACTTTATTAAATTAGTGAGGTATTAAGAAAATCACATCACACTATATAATGTATAATGTTATAAATGTGATGTTTGAATATTTGTTCTGGTTTATACTTAATGAATTTGGATAAAATTTGGAAGGGAGATAGTTTTTACTCTGGACTAACATATAGCATACTTTTTACAGGAAAAAATCTTAATCTCACTGGAAACATCTTAAGCGAGCGTAATAATGGGCGGGCAGCTGGTCTGAAATAAAAAATAAAAAATCAACGGCCCGTTACAGTCCACTGCTGGACAATGAGCCTCCTCCACTTAAGTGGAGGGTTTTGCCATAATCTCCACGCTTGGCAGGCGGGTTGGAGATCGCAGATTAAAAGGTCACTGTATCAGAGAGCGCTGCTGCCCGTTCCCTGTTCAATGTGTAGTCCCTAAGTCGCCTCTTATGACACTCACGAGAAGAGTAGGGGTTGGTGACAAATGTATTCTACTCTGCCGTCACCACACGGGGTGAAATACTAGTATAAAATCACACTAATTTTATAAATGTGAAAATATGTTTGGATGTTTGTTCCTCCTTCACGCTTCACGGATTTGGATGGGAATGGAGATAGTCCGTAACCTGGATTAATACAAAGGATACTTTTTACAGGAAAACGTCTTATTCCCACGGGAAAATCTTACACAACGCGTGCGTAGCCACGGGGGGGCTGCTAGTTCAGATAAAAGAAGGTAATACAATATTTCTACTCAGTAAAAAAAGTTACCTCAAAGTACACGCAGCTTATTATATTTTTACAAAGACTGGTTCAGATTTTGTCGTTTTATGACTAGGAAATGTTTCAGTTTCAGTATTGGTTCCGGAGAGTCTATTCATGGAAGGCTTTGTTTCCGCCTTTTGTTCTTCAGCGCAAGCGACAGTCGCCTGAAGATATTTTAGTTGCCGCTTCGAAATTCTGCCCGTAGACTCAGAGCTGCTTGTCCGCGTGGGTAGAAATAAATAGAGAGAGAATGAACTATTAAACACACAATAGTATGCTTTGTGTATTTGTGGCTAAAAGCGTCCATTGCTGAAATAATTTAATTCTGTTTTAAAAATTGCAAGAATTGTGAAGCAGAGACAACAATATTCTAAAACCAAGTAGATAACTTAATAGGTATTATATAAAGATATTCTTTAATGACTCCTAACAGAAACAAAGCAGGAAAACAATCCTAAACTGGCATGTTTCAAGTTCTTACATTTAACTCATTGTTTTAAATTTTTGTATTAAGTTGCGATTAATAGAGCTTGATGATTTTAATCCTCGACACAAGTCATCTTTATAGCAATTTGACAGGAATACAAGATTGAATTTTAAAAATTAAACACCTTAAAGAGTATAATCTATAAACTACAAATAAATAGTATACAAATGGAAAATACGAACAATTTACACAAACCCGTCCTGTTTGTCTGGCAAAACAATGACAATGCCGCAAGTGTTGATAACTTGAATTCTATTGTTACTGGATTAACAGTAACAGTAACGCTTATCAATCTCAAGGTTATTGAGTGAAATATTTAAGGTAGATACATGTTCTTATTTATGGAGTACTAAATCATCTTTTGTTTGTTCTTTGACTCCCGTGGGGGGATCCGGTCAACCACGGCCACTTCCTTAGACGGCCATCACTCAAATTTCTTGTTCGACCACTGCCCAGTTCGGCCTGGTCGTATTTTAATTATTTCCTTCATTTTAAAAAGAAAACTTCATAGGTACTGGAGATTACAAAAATAAGCAATCTTTCCATAAAAACATACAGATAACAATGTTCAAGAATTTTCGATCCATATTCTAGACTAATAAATATACCTTAAACCCTTAAACCCAAACCTCAAACACAATAAACTCGTACTGAACTTATGTAGATCAAATTTTAATCAGAGGCAATTCAAAATCAATCCTACAATATGAGTGCTTTTAGTAGGCAAGAGATTAGCAATTCATGAATTCCCGTCCGTGATACCCGTCACAAACCGCAATATCCACACGGCCAGGAGTAAATTCCGTCACTTGAGAATTCATTTTATCTAGGGTTTATTTAAGCATTTTAACGCCCAATTCAAAAATTGAGAGGTTTTAAGTACAGATAAAGCTTTGGTACTTTATGGTTCTGAAATACACTTTTGCACAAAAAATTCTTTGGGCTGATTGTAGGCGCTAGACTTTACATTTTCTAGATGAAGAATTCTTAGTTTTGTGATCAAAGGCAGTTGTGTGGAATCCATATTGTGTAGAATCACGAATAGGAAGACAAATAAATATTGTCAAGAACGTCGATTAATTCATTACAACTATATAGAAAGTATGTTATCTAGAAGTATTTGAGTTTGATTGTAACTTTTTATACAAAAGACGTAGGTAGGTACGTATAAAGATTGTTAAAGCTTACCTAATTTAATATTTAAAAACCACAAACAACATGTAAAACCTCGCAACTCACAATATACATCTGAAAATATCCACGGATATGCAAAACCATTATTCGTCACCGTGCTATCTGGTAAAAACCAATATTTTTTCTTTTTTAATTGAAATATTTTATGCCTTCACAGCTTGCAGTGCAGTGTGCAGAAAATGTTTTTTGTTCGGAAGAGTGAACGGAAATGTGAGGTCTGAAATACTCGTATGTTGAAGTACATTAACGCGGTTAATGCGAATGGTAGTAACACAAGAATATTGATACTTTGATTATTTATTTAGAGCTTTGTATATTAACAAATCTAGCTTCAGGTGGAGAAGCGGAGCGCGAGGAGGCTGCGCGAGGACGAGGAGGCACGTCTGACTCAGACATATCTATTCCAAATTCGGTTTCGCATAATTATGTAGGGCATTTTTTATTTACTCGTACTTCAATTCACATTCAAAATCACGACAAACGTATGCAAATTCCTTAAAATATAGTATTTAGTTTAGTTTTATAGTAGTAGTATTTTTGAAAATTTATTCCGCGAATTCTGCAACGAGCGGTACTCAACCAGAAATCAGAAATCAGAAACATTTATTTGCAGGACATCACAACACAAAACATATGCATAAATAATAGTACATAATAATGCAACAGAAATTAAGTGAAAAATACAAACACAACATACTTACAAAATTGCCCCTGTGTTGCGACACCCAGACAAAAAGGACCTCACTCAGCAAAAGCCGTAGCCTACCAAGGTACACTACGGCGCTGATCTTCCGTGACCACTCGTTTTTAGATTTCTATTACAGAACTACCAACACAGCTGTCGACGTTCCGCCATTTTGTCTCGTCTTGTCATTGATTTACGTTCCGTTTGACGGAAGGATCTACGATTGATTATCGGTTATAAAAAATTGTAAGGAAAACAGTTTACCGTTTTCAAATTTATGCGTGAAATGAAAATATCTTACGAGATTTATTTATAATCAAGTTATAATGACAACACAGTATTCGAATGGTTCAAAAATACGGAAAAACTACAAGATTTGAAATAAATTACGTGTGTGAATTGTTTTTCACAACGAGAGAAACAAAAGTGCGTCTCCAGTAACACCGTACAGCTAAGCAGCGCGCGGACCACAGAGGTCGCACGCTGCAGTATACACCTGTATCCATTGAAGTATAATGTACCTACTATAGAAAAGACGCTGCCTACAAAATCTGTGCAACAAGCGCGGCAGTGCGGGGCGCGCGGGGGCCGGCTAATAAGTCATAGATGCGAGGTCACCGTCATAGACGCGACACTTTGTTTATATTCTGCCTATTCAATTGGGTGGGAACATTTAAAGATGTCTGACAAATAAATTTAATTATAATATTTATTTTAGTTATAAGTACTGAATTTACTCTGCGAAACAAACAATATTCGATGAACTTTATAAATCTTTCCCTATCTTTACGGCCCAGACGTGGAAACCTTGAAGTAATACAATGTTACAAAATATCTCGTAATAAATAAATAATATCTACTTGTACAAACAATCAATCAATGAAAACGATCAATAAAAAAAAACAATTGTTTTTCATCTTTCTTGATTTACTACTAATTTTATTACTAAATAATGTGTAAGATTATAATTTTCCACTGTAAAAGATATTATTATGATCTACTCTTGTTACACACCCAAATGTCACATCTTAATTGATTCATCTATGACAAATGACGCAACATGGCGTCCGCTAAATATTTTGCTCGAATTATGTTTAAAAATGATTGTCTAGTTTTTACCGATGGAAAGTTGTTCCTTTGCACTTCGCCGTATTAAAAGAATTATTAGTGCAACATCATAACACACACGAGGGCATATTTGATGATTTTTCACGTTTTTTCGCTTTAAAACAAACAAGACTGAAGCGCTCAAGAGCTAGTAAGCAACTGAGTGAACTGTGGCCAGCTGGCCACAGTTGAACGGAACGCTTGAGATGGGGCGGTGTCTTCTCTATGTCTGTATCCAAAGATTTCTGACGCGTGTCGCCTCGAGCGATCGTCTTTTGTTCCTCTGAGCCTGTATCGGTTTATTCACGGTTTATTTGCCAGAGAATCCACATTATAGGCTTCCAGTTAGGAAGGAAGGAAGTGGATGTTCGGTTTACAATAAAATAAAAATATTCTTTATTAATAATATTAGTTTTATTTAATAAATGTCAATAAAATACAAATAAGTCACATAAAAAAGTCACAAAAAAAAACACTTCGTCCCCGCCAGACATGGTACCCAGGATATTGGCAGAATTCCTTCTCTGAATGGCTAGACTGATTCTTTAAGCCAGGAAGCTGCCAGCCCTGCGCCGATTCTTATCCGGTCCGTTTTTGATCCGTAAAAAAAACGGACGGTAAATTCACGTCTAGCGTTTGCGCACTCATCCGTATCCGCTCCGGTTTTCATTCGTATTTGAGACGATATTGCATGATATTGTCGTAGTGATGTGCCGAGCTGACTGACTGAGCTGATCTCGATCATAATGCTATAGAAGCAAGAAGCGTTCAAGGTCAAAGTGTTAACACTTTACCACTGACTGATGAGCAGTTGACTGTACTCGAGTATAGATTTCGGGTACTTATAAAATTCGAATACTAGGTTGATCTTTTTTAATTATATTTACTTATGTAATGTAGATCCCGCAATAAAGTCGCTCACGTTACTCGTATAGTTCGTTTCACGTAAATAGAATCCTGGAGTCTCTTGTCTCGAGTGTGCAATCGATTATTTTTGTAACGAGTACCGAAATACTTGTTTATAAAAAAATAGTCAATTTGGCACATCACTAGCAGTGCGAGCTTTCCCCTCCCCGTACCTCACTCTTCATCGTGTAGTGCGCAAGCGTACGTACAATTTGTATGGCGACCACTTCGATTCGGTTTTGATCAGTAAAAAAACCGATCCTGAGTGAGAATTTACGGATCAAAAACGAACCGGATACGTATGGGTGCGTAAGCGTCCATACAATTACTAGGATGGCCAAACTGGATCAGAAACGGATAAGAATCGAATGAGAATCGGATACGGATGAGTGCGCAAACGCCCTTACTGGTCGCCCGAACGTGCGATGGGGCCAATAATGTATCCACGCAGGTTTTATTTTAGGTTCTAAGCACATGAAATAACAAAACGAAGTCAAAGCACAGAATTCATATAAATCACTAACTGTATAACTTACAACCCACACGATGAAGAAGAATAGAAAAGATTCGTCTTACGTATATTACGAGTATATAGTATAGTTTGATGTAACTATACTCTTCTTGATACTAAGTTACTCGTGCAAAATGTACATTATTTTATTGCTAAAATTATTGTAGCCTAGTCTTTGATTTTTAATACCTAACAAATCAGTTTCAATTATTGTTTATAACATGTTTTTTTTTCAATAAAGTGTTTTTACTTTATTTAAGTACTTAAGAATCTGATTTCGCCGTGTTTTCGATCAGTTATAAAATAAAGGTTCTAACAGTAAAATTGATCAGTAAATTAAACAAAATCTTCTTCCTACGTCTTTGTTTTTTTTTGTCAAACTTGTTAACGTTCCACGATTCCGCAGTTTAAATATTTAAATTGACTTCTCGCGATGTAGCGCTCAGAGAAGTTGTGGGGAAGACTTGTTTGCGCAGTGGTTGTAACTTGTAATTTCCACCCACGTACGTTTGCAAATTGCTTCTGTGGTGAGTTTACCTCAAAATTAACTTTGCTTCGACTTTCGCATGTGATTAATTAGAAATATCTACAGAATTTCTAACTGAATCCATTCGTATATTTTAACACCTGAAATCTCCATGGGAATAGATTGTTTAAGTAGCAGGCTTTTTCGATATATAATAAATAAGCATAAATTTTGTAATTGAAAATATTTTATTTAAAAAAGGAAACGCAAAAGATGCGACGACTGTGGAGTTTCTTCGGTGAGCTCTTCTCCACAGATTCCGCCGTTGTGTTAGTGAACTCACCCAAAAAAATGTAATGACGGATCTAAATTATGTAATAACATCCTATGGAAATAAATAATTTTGACTTTGACTTTGACTTATGATAAAAAAATGGATAAGCCGCAAGGATGAAACAATTTTTTTACAAGTTTGAAGACCCGAGTGAGGACAGTACGATCAATCTCAAAAATATTTTTCCCGTAAAAAGCATTTTGGATTTCTATAATATGCAGTATAATTTGTCGAAAAGTTCAGTATTAACTAGTAATTAGAGATAATGCAATAATCTAACTATCAATCAACAAACAATCAACAACAACAACAGTTACCTATATTTTGAAAATTACCTGCAACACCAAAAAACACGTCATCGTATGTGGTGACTTAAATGTAGATATTTTAGAATCAAATGGTAATACAAGTAGATTATTGAGTTTATTTCAGTCATTTGATTTGAAGAATGTGTTTCTCGAACCGACTAGAGTGACGGCAACTTCATCTACTTGTGTTGATATTTTTTTCTGCAAATGTAATTACAATAGTAAATCAATAATTAATGCATTACCATCTGACCACACTGGACAAGAAGTTATTTTTCCTGCCACAACATCAACTGTCAAGGCCGAAATTCAAACTAGGCCTATCACATCTGGTCGGTTGGAGAAATTCAAAAATGTGTTGGCCGATAAATTACCTATTTTTCAATTTAATAGTAATAATTCTAATGATATATATGCTCAGTTCTTCTCCATTATATCTGCAGAATATGATAACATTTTTCAAGTTACAAATAAAAGCACGCCAATGCACTGCAATGTCTTTTAAGTTTAGCGACTGGGCAACAACTGGTATTAGGAAAAGCAGAGAAAGGCTATTTGAACTGTACGAAATTAGAAGTTATAATAATAGCGACCAATTCAATGATTATGTAAGAAGCTATTCAAAAACATAAAAAAAAAACCTGTTTGACTGCTAAAGCAAATCACATTAGTAATAATATTAAAACAGCCGACAACAAGATAAAAGCAGTATGGAATATCATAAATAACGAGGCTGGCAAAACTAAACAACACGATAATAATTTTGTCCTAAATTCAGTCAAAGGGCCTGTTAGTTCAGATATAGAGGATGCCCAAGAATTTGAGAACTTTTTTGCTGATATTCCAATAAAAACTACTGCGCCGTTGAATTCTTCACCATTTCTCTCTGCGTCATTACTTGAAAAACATGCTGAAGCCTGTGACGCTGAATTTAAATTTAAGCACGTAAATGTAAACACAGTAATTAAAGCCTTTAGGGAAATTAAATTGAAGGGTACGGAAGATTTGTGGGGGATGTCAGTCAAAGTTTGCAGTTTAGTAATTGACATTCTGGCGCCATAGCTTGCCTTCATATTTAATGCATGTGTAGATGATGGTGTATTTCCGGATTTGATGAAATACAGTAAAGTTATTCCATTATTCAAGGCAGGTGATAAAAGTGATCCTAGTAATTTTAGACCTGTATCTATATTACCAGTCTTAAGCAAAGTTTTAGAGAAAATTATATTAAACCAACTGCTATCTCATTTTAATATAAATTGTCTTTTACATAATCAGCCGTTCGGCTTCACCAAGGGGCGTTCTACTACGGACGCTGGTGTTAAGCTTATGAAGCACATTTTTAATGCTATTGGTATATTTTGTGATCTTTCAAAAGCATTTGATTGTGTCCAACATGAAACCTTACTGCTTAAATTAAAACATTACGGGGTCAGAAGTAATGCACTTAAACTTCTTAAATCATATTTAGAACATAGAATACAGAAGGTACATGTAAATGGAACAAGATCACAGGGTTCTCTGGTAAGAATGGGAGTGCCACAAGGCTCTATCTTAGGCCCTTTTCTGTTTTTAATTTATATAAATGACTTACCATATGTAGTACAAAATCTGGCAAACATTGTACTTTTTGCAGATGACACGTCTCTCATTTTTAAAATCAGTAGAAGTATACCTCAATACAATAGTATTAATAATATCCTTAAAGAAATTCATGCCTGGTTTACATCTAACAACCTGGTGCTGAATGCAAAAAAGACTAAATGTGTTAAATTTACTTTACCCAATGTAAAAAGCGATGAGGGTGAAATTGTATTGAATAATGAACGGCTTGATCTGGTAGATGGTACAGTTTTCCTAGGTATAACTATTGACGCAAAACTGCAGTGGGGTCCCCATATATCTTCCCTATCAGGGAGGCTTAGCTCGGCTGCATATGCAGTTAGAAGAATAAGACAGTTGACAGATTTAGCTGCTGCTAGATTAGTTTACTTTAGCTATTTTCATTGTATAATGTCTTATGGTATCCTGATGTGGGGCCGAGCGGCTGATATTGATACAGTCTTCATTTTGCAGAAGAGAGCTATAAGAGCAATCTATCAACTTCGCTGTCGAGACTCATTAAGAGAACTGTTTAAGGAGATAAATACCTTGACGGTTCCATGCCAATACATTTTTGGTAATATTATGTTTGTAAGGAAAAACATCCATGAGTTTGTAGACTTGCTAAAGTTAGCACTTCATTTGTGGGGCTCTGTGTGCGCTGCTATAACAAAATACCTGATGAGATCTTAGTTTCACCAGAAAAAAGGTTTAAGAATTGTGTAAAACAGACGCTGTGTAATAAAGCTTATTATAAGTTAGTTGATTATTTAAATGACAAAGAGGCTTGGTGTTCGGATGGTCCAGCTCGGCACAGGAAACATTAACAATGTATATTGACTACTGTAAACAATATTTTATTTTAAAAAAGAAAAGTACAAAAGATTCGAGTCCTGTGGAGTTTCTTCTGGCCGTTCTTCTCCACAGAAGGCGTACACTTGTAGTGAACGGGCCATCTTGCTTTGACGTCGAAAAATGAATTTGTTAAATCTTACTTCGAATAAAGACACTTTTATTTTTATCTTTTGTCTAAGTACATTCTACCAACATAATCTAAATAAAAGTATCTAAAGTAAAGTATCTAAATATATATATTTTTTTTAATCTAAAATCGACCTTGACTCTACAATAGTTTCCACGAAAAACTCAATTTTGTACCGTGGTAGCTTTAAGTTCGCTGCCTCAAAATGCTGGAACGACTTACCGCCTCCACTGAGTCCAGTTATTGTGCAGCTTCAAGCGAGGCTGTAAAGAATGGCTGTTTAACTTACAGAAAACGTCCTGTAATTGGAGCGCAGTGGTCAGTTCCAAAATAAGAAAGAAAAATGGTTCTTCTTCCTGACGGGCCTGGACTGTTCTTTGTTATAAATTTGTGTAATTTGTTTGTGTATATTTTGTTTTGTGTTTGATATACTGCTAGGGAGTGCCTGAAAATCGGCACCTTTGCTGAGGTACCTTCCTTGTTGTTTGTAAATGTTCTTCGTTAACTTTTATGTATGATTGTAACATTATGAACAAATAAACTTCTTATTATTATTAAGTACTCGTGACCTGGTGATGTTCCAGAGGCGTCAGGCAGCAATGTCCAGGTCCAGTCCAATTTGCTGGACATCGGAGCCAATTAGTATTACGTGTTGTCCGGTAATATAGAAAGCCATTGTTGTTCCTGATACCCTAGGGGAGCATTCGGCTGGTTAGGGGACATCGCGTGTGATATGGGATAACGAAGTTGGAGCCTATTGGTGAAAATGGGAACGAGAATTTATTTTGTAGGTGTGTTTTAAAGGTGTTTGCTATTGATAAAATTTTATTAGTTATTGCATTACATTTAATTAGTTTTCAGATCGTTTTCTATAGAGGATTTTTTTTTGTTTTCCTCATTCAAAATAAAAACTTATAAAATTGTTGCATTGATTCACAGAGCAAGTCCGCGCCCGCTATATTACCACTCTGGTAGAAATAGAGATTAGTCCGTTAAAAAAAAATTCGCAGAATATTAGATTTATCTGAAAGGAATCAAGAGTTTTGCGATGATCCAGAAATAATCCGCACAATATTTTCTATTTAAATCTGACTTATAGCTGGTTAAATATTATGCGTGTTTGATTCACGAACGTCCAAACACACAAATTCAAACATTCATAGTAGCTATACACACAGTGACATTGTCATTTATATTCATCTATCCACCAGATTTCCACAAACATCAAAAAACGTACATATCCACGCCATCCATCTCAATATCACGTCGCGTTCAAAGAGAAATGAAGGAAAAAAATAATCTTGGCATGATACGCAGTCACATCAAACAATAGAATAAGAGTCGGACGATAATATTACAAAGCTTTGAAGGTGATATTAATAGTAACAAGCCATGACATTATGTACAAACACCGATATTTTCATTTTAAAATCAATGTATTTATTTATTTATATTTTCATATAAATAAATAATTTTTTTTTTTGAGTCAGCTGAAAGATGTACCTACCTATACTACCCAGCAATAGTAATTATAAAGCAGAAAATGAAAAATTGAAGCATCCGAGCATTAAAGTAAAAAGCAGTGACAAATTTCGTCAAGCTTTCACAGAACTTGGTAGCATTAATGGTTTTGCGCCTCGGATAGCCAAGGAGATGCAAGTTCAAGTCCTGTCCAAGATCGACAAAATTTTCAATTTTCTACTTCATAATTATTAAATATATTATCATAATTTTACGTTTCCCTTTTAATAAGTAGTTTCCACGATTTAAAATAAAAGTGTAATTGAATTAACACTGAAAATCATTATTGGGTTTCTATGAGAAAACACAAAAAAATAATCGATTATTGTACGAAGTAATTTAAACATGATTCTGAGAATATATTTACCGAGTTTGTGTCAAATTAGGGTGATTAAATTAGTTGGTGAGCATTAAATGGACTTTATTCAACCAGACTGTGTGAAACTACCTTTCTGCTTACGTACCCTCTGAATTCCTAGCCAAGCGTAATAATATTTCCTTAAGATGCCGTTTGTTACCCCAAGAAGGCCATCAAAATGTGTTTGGTTAAAGCTAACCATATCGATACATTCGATACTCAAGGGTCACAATGTTCTGACCTCAGAATAACTTGTTCAAAGACTTTGTTTCGACTACCTTTGAAGAGCAAACAGAATATAGAATACTGGTAAAGAATAATAAATATTAGGGCGGGTTACTTTTGTTTATAAATGTGTATAAATATAAAAGTACTCGTACGAGCAAGCTCTTTTCTATTCGCGTTGTCTACGTCGTCGATGTGCACAGCTGGGATAGACCGATATTAGTACCCAAACATCAACATCTACGGCCCGTTACAGTCCACTGCTGGACTATGAGCCTCCTCCACTTAAGTGGAGGGTTTTGCCATAATCTCCACGCTTGGCAGGCGGGTTGGAGATCGCGGATTAAAATGTTACTGTATCAGAGAGCGCTACTGCCCGTTCCCTGTTCAATGTGTAGTCCCAAAGTCGCCTCTTACGACACCCACGGGAAGAGTAGGGGTTGTTAACAAATGTATTTCTACTCTCCCGTCACAACACGGCTAGTATTAGTACCCACATTAATTTAATAAATCTTATCTTATTTGTTATTGTTTCTATATAACCCGGTTGCCTAGAAGGAATTGCTACCTTAGAAATAAGGCCGTATGAATTCTGTGTCTGTCTGCAATAAAGTATATTTCAATAATTCATTTATTTTTAGGTTCTGTCGTATCCTGTCCACTGTCGTACTCTACGGTAAGCTGTGTATAAATAATTATAATATGTACATGCAAGCTCGACAGTTAAATTCGCGTTGTCCACGTCGATGTGAATAGTGGGCATTGTATGAGTTAGTGGTAGTGGATGGTAGATGTCTTCCACAATTTTTAAAGTAACTCTTACTACTAGCGAAATGGCTGATTTATGATTTTTTTTACATTTTCAACACCCATAACTCCGTAATAGGGGATCGGACTGTTCCTAAATTTACCATATTTTATGAATTATTTTAAAATATATATAAGTAGCAGACGATTCGCGAAGAATAAACATTCTGTTGAAAAACGAATTTACAGTGATTTTTTAAAGTTTCAATAGGTCTGTCTTTTGCTAAAACGGTTTTTTGTATGGAGATTAGATGGCGTTACTAACAAATGATGTCACAAGTGGGTATGTGCCTCTCTGTCTAATCTTGAATTTCAAACCTTTATAACTCGGTCAATATTAAAGATAGAGCAAAAAATATTTTAGTGTTCGATAGCAGAAACTAAGAAGTTTGGATTTATAAAATAAAAAAAAAGTAGTCCGATCCCCTATTCATTTAAATGTCCAAAAATTGACTCGAAAAAAAATCTATGTATTTATTAAACCTGCTCATAAAATTTCACGAAAATCGGTTGAGAAATGCGACCTGTAAATTTCATCTTCATTTATTGGTCTAATACCCAATAAAATGAACAAATTAAGGTAGGTTGTATTTTGTATTTGTATTTTGAATTTTTAAAATTTGTATAACGCTATTAGACTTGCAAATATACTATACCTATTACCTATAAGATCAAAAGATGTAAGTAGAGTTTATAAATTTTAATAGTAAAAGTTAATTTAGGCAAATAAATTGTGTCAAAATTAGTCTGTTTATCTAAATAATAAATGCCAATCGCAAAGCCGAGTTTAAATAAATAAATAAATAAATATTTGGGGACATTTTCACACACGGCCATCTAATACCAAACTAAGCAGAGCTTTACTATGGGTACCAGACAGTAGATATACAATACATAAACAGATAAATACAAACTTATATAGATAAACAACAACCAGACACAAGGCAAACACAAGTGCTCATCACACAAATGTTTGCCCTAGGCGAGATTCGAACCTGCGACCTTGTGCGTCGGAGGCAGATATACTACCACCTCGGATACGGAGCCGTCAAATGTTATTAATATGATTTTGATAAACCTTGATTTTAACGATAGTGATCTTTGCACTGTAGCATCATAAGAACCTAGTAACAGGCATTTATGAGACATATTACGGGCTTACCGTGATAATATTTTTTGTTGTTTTTTGTTTTTTTTTTTTCTAGTAACAGGCAGACTCACTTCACTATTCAGAGTTTGTCGATATTGTGACACACGGCCGTGATTGATGTGTGACGTGTATGACGGTGTTTAGTCGCCATCAGAGGCGGTTTAAAGGTAGACAGCGCCCTAGGCAAGCACCTCATAAGCTTGGAGAATCGGTGATGCAGGAGGAATTAGGAAGACAGGGCACGCTTCTCAGTTCTATTTTACCAATTTTTGTAAGGGAACCGGGTGATTCAGGCAGGAGTATTAAATATACGGGGCGCGCTTCGCAGTTTTATCTTACCCTCTTCTATTAGGGAATAGGGCAATGCAAATTAATTAAGTAGATGGGACGCACTTGGAAGCTCGTATCATAGGTCTCTTACTTTTTTTCGTTTGAAAACTTTTGCGCGCGCCCTGTTGTAGCCTCGCGCCTCTAAGCACGTGCCTAGTTTGCCTTTAGGTTAATCCGCCACTGAGTCGCCATGACCTTGTATCATACAACTGTTATTTTGAATGAATGAGTGGCTGCAGTGTGCGATATCGATTGATAGCTCTATGGTTTGTTCGAGTTCAAACACCTCAATTAAATTACGCGGTTGTTTAGATCCAATATTGGTAATATTAATTTAGCTTATTTTTGGGTTCGAGGAACGGTGGGGACGAATATGAGCTGTTGATGATAGCTTATCTTATAACTTCAGCTTTCAAACCATCGTATTTGATACTGTAAAAATACTCTTCTTTAAATTAATTCAAATTAATAAAGTTAACATTAAGTGAAATTGCGTGATCTCTAAATTATATTAGTGATATATTTTTAATCCTTAAATTGTCATCAAACAAACTTCTCAACAATTTAGCAAAAATTAAAAAGTACATACTTACATCTTTAATTGTTTTGTAGTAGTTATATTTTATAAACATTGTTGAGCCGAAACAATTTATGAAAGTTGTGATAGAGATTCAGAAAATTTTAAATTCAGTATTGTAATGATAACCTTAAAAATAAATTAAGTAAGTGAATTAATAGACCACTGAACTAAATCGCAAAACATTGGCCCCGATTCACACTGTCACGTTTCAATCCTTAAATTAAGTTAGTCTGTCTTTCTTACATTTTAAACATTGAAAAGGGACAGGAGATGGCCATTCTAATATTAGAGCTGTCAAACATCGAATTTGAACTTTATGGCCGTGTCGATTGCACAATTTTAGAGAGCACTTAAAACATGCGACTTAAAAATATCTTAAACTGACAGCTATGCCTTATTAATATCATTCATTCATCACTTCTCTTTCATAGATCATAAAAAAGAAAAGGATAGCTGGATTTTAAAATTAGAATTAGAGCATGACATCCCGATCCAAGGCCATTGTCTTCTCATTTACCCAAGATAAGACGTATGTTGTTCGTTCTTTAAATCCCTGTGTCCCTCAAATCAATTCAAAACCTTCGCGTGTTAACTTCGTATGAATGTTTGATGCCCGGCCAAGTTAACTGTAGCTACATTCACATGTTTTATTATTTTTAGGCTGACTCACAAGCTCGTATTTAGTGCAATAGGTCGCCGAAGTAATCGATCCATTCGGAAATAGAATCGAAGCCTTCATTTTGACAGTTTTTTCTGTTTACTCTACCACTTAACTGTATTCATTAATTAGTAAGCATTGGCCTTTTGTGATTAGTTATTAGTTTTTATTTGTTATTTAATATTTTAATGAGATTAAATATAAATATTTGTATGTCATATTGTTATATGACGGAGAATGGCTGTACCATGTTTAATTTAAGATCTATTGTATTTTTACCTATTTCCAATAAATAAATTGTCTTTATCTGTATCTTAATCTTTATCTAATTTCTTGTAATTTTAACCAGCAAGGACAAATCGAAAAAAAAAATCGATTAAAGTACCCGTAATCGCGTTCCGAATCACTGTCAGCCATACTTTTTTTGCTTTTCTGATCGCTGACAGCGCTGAAAGTCTGATTCGGAATGCGCCCTTAGCTTACTTGCCACTCTGTCAGCAACGTGTCCAGGTCATCTCGTCATTTATGGTAATTGAAATATAAATAGCCATGCATTAATAATGTTTTCCTGTCGACCGTATACCTTTATTAAACACGAAATTACATGTTATTATTTGTACAGCACAGACATTTTAATTTTGCAAATTAACACAATTGCGACAGTAAATTTTTATTTCAACAATATGATAGCAATAGGGTAAAATGGAACTCATACGGGACTCTGTGAATTGTGTAGATTATAGAATAGAATAGAAGGGTGAATTGTGAATAGTGCAATGTCTTTCTATATGGTTGATTATATTTTTTCTGGGCAGAATACATAGCCCTCTACTTGTGCAATAAATTTTATTAAGGTACGTACCCTATTACATATATAAAAAAAATATTGAAGTGCCATTTTATCATGTCGGTGACTTGTCCTGGACCTATCTCTGCTCATATAATGCCTTGTATCGGAAATGTTACTTATTAAATCAATTCAGATGTACTTAAAATATATTAATAGATAACTAAGCCATCAATGGAAATCATTTCTAATTGTTTAATTACGTAAGAATAAATTTGACAGGCAATCAACTTTTGTCCGGAGAAAAGTATTCATTCCAGTGGGGAGTTATATTTGGTAAGATACCTCCGTTAGCATTGAATCTGTGTGCCCCCCTTACCCTGCGCCACCTTCGACCAGTCCCGCTCGAGAGCTCGGCGTGAACACTCCGGTCACAACGTGTCGTGGTTTCCCGCCAAAAAGGTAAGTTCATCATTTCAGTGGTATAGGAGACAAAAATATTTTAATTTCGGTAGCCGTTATAACTCGTGTTATATTCATTCGATTTCTTCCTTAATTCGGATTTTGCTTTCTCTTTAAGTATTCTTTTATTTAACCAGTATTATATAAAATACAGATTTTATTTCGGAGTTTATATGCAATTAACTTAAAATTTTATCATCTCAGTGTTATCATTTCAGAGGATTCGGTGGACTTAAATACCGGTAACAGTCCATGGAAATTAAATATGTCACCGAAATGAAAACAACCATAAGTCTTAGAGTTCCTTGTGTGAAATATTGAGTCAAAGGGTTATAATTTTATTTTTGTTTACGTTTCTATTTATGTTACGGCTAATGGCCAAATAATTAAGAATGTGGAAAGAATCTTTATCCTACTTATTAGATGGCATCTTAGAAATTATTTTAGAATTTTATACAATCAAAATTTATTTCATAACTTATTTAAGTTTTTATTTTTATTTTATTCCGCTTTAGTCAACTACAGAATAAGCAAACGTTATATATTTAAGAAAGAAAGACGTTTGATATGGATAAAAAGACAGTCCTAACACAGACTGAACCCTGATTACGCAATACAACTTTCCTTGGCCGTATCATTTAAGTGGGCTAAATTAATTACGGTGTACAGTTATATCATCTCGGTGGACTAATTATCACAACGGTGCACACTTTTATCATTTCGGTTGACACTTTTCATTTCAGTAGCCTAAAAAAAATTCAACTTTAAATATCTCAGTAAGTTTTTATAATATTCGATGCCCATTCACACACACGAAATAAAATAGAATAAAGTTTTATTTGTCATCGAAACTGCGTAGAAAAACATTAAAATAAAAAATCTCACCGAAATGATAAAAAAATATCGCTTGTTGAAATTCACCCAGAATAGAATATACTTTATTGCACACAAGGATATAGCTTGAAAGTACAAAAGATAGATGAAGGGGTGTACAGATAGGCGGCCTTATTCCTAAGGTAGCGATTTTTTCCAGGCAACCTTAGGGTACAAGAAAGCTGCATTGGAACTGTGCACACAAGAAAAACAGAATAGGATAAGCTATTTAATACTATTAATCAAAGTTATATAAACAAACTACTTATAATTAGGGCATACAAACCTACATATATACCTACATACATAATATATGAGTGTATGTACACTCAACTAATTTTAAAAATATTTATGAAGAATAATAATCATCATAATCATAGCCGAAAGACGACCACTGTTGGACAAAGGCCTCTCCCAAGGAGTTCCTCAACGACCGGTCCTGCGCTGCCCGCATCTAGCGGCTTCCCGCGACCTTCACCAGATCGTCGGTCCACCTTGTGGGGGGCTTATCCACGCTGCGTCTTCTGGTGCGTGGTCGTCATAAAGTATAAAGAATGTTAAGTTCAAGAAAATGGTTCATAAATAACCTGTATCAAATAGCGAGAAGAAAGATGAAAACAAATATGATTCTGGGGTTTGGAAAGCTGTGGGTCCATATCAGTAGCCTTTGGCGTATCTATGTTGCAGTAAGATAGTTGTAGCCGTAGAGATATGATCATATACCGGATGATAGTCATACGAATGCTCCTATGTACTATCTTACTAGGGATATGATCATGTCAGTAAACTAATCTAGTGAAATAGTTATTTTCGATCAAATTTACCCAAATTGCATAAGCAGGCGTGGGTGGTCACAAGATAACCTAACCCCGAAGGGTATGCCCTCCTCTTCTAACCTAATGTCGGGTTGCCCGTTACAGTCCACTGCTGGACTATGAGCTTCCTCCACTTAAGTGGAGGGTTTTGCCATAATCTCCACGTTTGGCAGGCGGGATGGAGATCGCAGATTAAAAGGTTACTGTATCAGAGAGCGCTCCTGCCCGTTCCCTGTTCAATGTGTAGTCCCTAAGTCGCCTCTTACGACACCCACGGGAAGAGTAGGGGTTGGTGACAAATGTATTCTACTCTGCCGTCACCACACGGCGTTAAAACATAGGTATACAAACATAAAATATTTTAAAATAAATGAATCATATTTTCTGGTTGAAGTTGATTGTTCTGGCGTGGCTCTGACGAGTGACGGTTTTGTAATTAAAACATTGTCAGATGCAGTTTTACCTAATAATTAACGCCAGAGTATACTATTTTAATTTTTTTTTGTCGGACTTAATCACTATTTATACCAGAGTGGTAATATAGTGGGCGCGGACTTGCAGGGGAGCAGAAGGCTCGTACCCCTTAGGAAATTTATGACAACACATCTGGGGGCGCTCTCAGACGGGCTCGGACCGCGGCCGAGAAGAGCGTCGGAGAAAAATGACCCCTACCGGGTCTTACTGAATTAATTCTACTATTAGTTCCGTGTCCCCGCCGGCGGGGGCGGTTGCTACCTGAATGGCATTCTGTAGTAGTGTTTGGCCTACACGCCAGAGTATACAGTGTATGTTGTAAAGCTTTTGATATCCTGCTTCATATACCATAGCCACAAACTTTAAAGTATTGTATGTATAATCCCCACTAAGAATCGTGTACCGTGGGAGTCCTAACGATTTATTTAATTTACCTATTACAATAGATGTACGTACATTTACATTATACGAGTATTGTATCCTATGTGTGTTATAAAATAAGAGTAAACGTAAAGATTTAGGTACCTGCTGTATGTCATCATCATCAACAGTTCATAATACGTCCTGCAGCATTACTGCAGGGTTTTTAATAACCTTTTTGGTATGGCTCTTTTTTCTTTTGGCCGGTTTTTATGTCACATTTTCAAATTTAAAATTTTGTTAGTTTGACCTTTTTCTAAATTGTTTATTGTTTTCTCGGTTGTCGTCTGTCAGGAAATGGAAACGTTTGATCCCTTGGACGTGGTTGAATTTTACGAAATAAATATCTGGAAATGATGTAAAACCTTGGGACACAGTGTTATTATCGTCTCTTGCTAATGCGATAATTTTTGGGACAGGCTCCTACTTTAACCTACTTTTACGTTGGCCGGGTAAGTCTTGTGCTGTCTTCCTCCTGGTTTTTATCGACGTACTTTTCTCTTTCCTTGTCTTGGTCGGATGGCGATTATTTCCTTGTACATCTTTACAGTGTATTTCCGGCCTCTGCGGCACACACACGAGGGTCCCTCCGTGCCTTTCTCGTTCACACGCCGTGGTTCCGGACCCCTGAGGCCACCGGGCGTTGGACGTGCCTGGACCCCTGCGTTGTGCGCGCCCGCGCCCGTGCCAGCTGAGTGCCGCAGACCCGCGCTCCGGCGTCCCCCCTGGGACTTCCCATCATTTTTTAGCCTTTTTTTGTATCTGTTTTTTGTATCAATTTTGTATGCGGATTTTGCCAAATTTAAATTCTTTTTCTAAATTCTAAAAAGGCCCTTTAGGTTTCTCTGGCCCTCCTTTTTTGGTTCCCGTTTGGCTTTACTCTCCGGGGTACTCCGCGGTTTTGGTACACCTTCCTGCATCGATACACCACAACACAACACTACTCCAGCGACACGATATCGACGGAGTCCCCTCAGGACTCGACTCTCGGCTCATGCTTGGCAATTTCTAGGCCTTTTCAAATTTATATTATACCGTTCGGACAAATTCAATTAAATCTTTCTTTGTACACCTAAATTTCACGTTTCGCCTGTGGTCGTCGACCACAGGTTAGCTAGCCTTTTTTTTTTTTACGCTACAGTCCCCACCGAGGGGCTTAAGCCTACCCCGAATTAAGGCGATCAGGCGTTAGTCAACCATGATGGATCAGTGCGGGTGGATCAACTTCATATACAACCTTTGAATTTCTTCGCAGGAATAATATTACTACAGGTTTCATCACGATGTTTTTTCTTCACCGTCGAATAAACGTACATATGAATTCGAAAACACATTGGTACGTGGGGGTCGAACCCGCGTCTCCCGGACGGGAGGCAGCGGCCCTAGACACCAGACCACTGACACTCTGACACCGACCTGTTGTATGTGCTTAATGTTAATTCCATAATGTTACAGTTCACGGTTTTAATGCGTGCTCTCTTGTTATATATATAACTATGTTACCTGGGCTGATTGATAACTGGCCGAAACGACGAACTTAAAAAAATGATACGCAAAAAAAAATATTACATTATATTTTGGCATCTTTTTGAAAATAGAACGCCAAATTTGAATTTAATCGAACTGGTGGAATTTGTTTGATAGGACGTAGAACTTTCTCTGTCGTAAATTTTCTTAACAATGGAAAGAAACGAAATTCGTGCGGTGATAAAGTTTTACGTTTTAAAACAGAAAACAGCAACCCAGATTAAAATCAAGCTAGACAGTGTTTTAGGTAATTCTGCTCCTGCATTGAGTACAATTCACACCTGGGTAACTGATTTTAAACGTGGAAGACAGAGCTGCGAAGACGCCCACAGGTCTGGCCGTCCAAATGAAGTCACGAATCCGGACATGATCAAAAAATTCACAAAATTGTATTAAATGATCGGCGCTTGAAGTTGCGAGAGATAGCAGAGATGGTGAGCATTTCATCTGAACGCGTTTTTAATATTTTGCACCAACATTTGGGAATGAAAAAGCTTTGCGCGCGATGGGTGCCGCGTTTGCTCACTGTTGACCAAAAGCAACGTCGTGTGGACGATTCATCGGAGTGTTTGGCGCTGTTTAACCGAGATCCTAACGAGTTTTCGCGGCGTTATGTAACAGTCGATGAAACCTGGATACATCATTATACACCCGAGACAAAAGAACAATCTAAGCAGTGGACTGAGAGCGGAAGACCTGCGCCGAAGAAAGCAAAAACGGTTTTGTCGGCCGGCAAAGTGATGGCGACTGTTTTTTGGGATGCTCGAGGGATTATTTTAGTGGATTATCTGCAAAAAGGAAAAACAATAAATGGAGAGTACTACGCAAGCTTGCTGCAAAAATTAAGTGAAGAAATCCAAAAAAACGACCACATTTGGCCAAGAAAAAAGTTTTGTTCCACCATGACAACGCACCTGCACACACGTCAATGGTTGCAGTCGCCAAACTCCATGAATTGCGGTTCGAATTGCTACCGCATCCACCCTATTCCCCGGATCTGGCCCCGTGTGACTTCCACTTATTCCCAAACCTGAAGAAATGGTTAGGTGGCCAGAGATTTTCATCAAATGAAGAAGTCATTGTTGCCGTGGACGAGTATTTTGAGGGGTTGGAGAAAACATTTTATCAAACTGGTGTAACGGCATTGGAGAAGCGCTGGACTAAATGCATCGAGGTAGAAGGAAACTACGTTGAGAAATAAATTTATTTTAAATAGATTTTTAAAGTTTTTCTTTGTCGTTTCGGAAACTTATCAATCAGCCCTCGTATATGACCACGAAGGTGGGCGTTAATTGCTACAACACAGTCTTTGACTAACGTAGTTATTATCGGGCACCTTACTAAATGTAAAACTATTGTTCCAATAAATAAATAAAATAAAAATAAATTTGCAAAAAAAAAAAAACTGAAGTTTTGCTCACCTCAATGGGCACAAGTAAAGATCTTTATGTAAATAATATTTATAAAATTGTTTGTATATACGAAGAAGGATAATATTATACATGTCTGTTCATCTTGGACGACTGTCTGTCCACAGCTACGTTCACGTGGTTTTGATATTTCGTGTGGGCATAAGAGGTTTCTCTTTGAAGTAAACTAACTGCGTCAGTTCTTCAGGAGTTTTGTATGAGTAAATTATATTTTTAAACCACTTTCTTATTGGAAAATATGTTCAGTTTAATTTATCTATCTACTCTATGCTCTATTTCATCTATTTCTTACACCCTGTATCATCAACAGCTATATACGTGTCCACCGGGGGGCTCGAGCCGACCTTCAATTAGAACAATCAGGCCTTAGCCGATTACGCTGTCGAATGCGGTTTGTTTGACTTCAAACACAACCTTTAAATTCTTTCACAGGAGTGCGTACGAGTAGGTTTCCTCACGATGTTTTCCTTTTCAGTAAGAACGTCGATTTATGAATTTTAAATTCGAAAACACATTGGTACGTGGCGGGAATCGAACCCGCGTCTCCCGTACGGGAGGCAGTGGCCTTAGTCACTACATCATCGACGATACCCTGTATAAAATAGAGCAATTTCTATTGGTTTGGCGGAGCAGCGCAAGGAACTTGTAGGCTGATTTGATAACGTTATATGCTACATGATCACATTTACTCGCATAAAACTTTATTACTTTTCTCCTCTCTATAAAGGTAGATAAGATATCTATACTGAATGCGAAAGTAGGGATTCTTAACTACAAGGGAGATTTAAAATTCAAAGGGCCAAACTCTCAACCCTTAAGCCTTTATTAGGGTTCTCCAGCGTCCGAATGGAGACCTTCTCAAATATGTATGTTTAGGACCAAATATGCTCAGTTCACGATAAATGTCAGTCGTATGGTGAACTGTCATGATGATTTAGGTATTAAGTGAACAAGATAATAAGTCACCTTCGAAAAATTCGTTGTAAGTCACACTTTATTTCGTAGACACAAAATGATAAATAAAAACTATACACTTTGCTTTGATATTTACAATTCTTTTACATGTCAATCATTAAATAAAAAATCGTTGCTAGCGCAATAAAATAAACAATTAAAGAAAGTTTATACCTAATTCAAAAATTCTAATACAAGAGCTATATAATGCAATTGAAAATCGAGCAAAAAGCTCTGTTACAATTTTGCTATGCAACCTGAACCGTCGTCGTCGGTAAATTACTTGTTGTAGCGTCTATTCATTTTTTTTCAATTAGGGTTTACTGCTATTGTTTCACTATAAAAAGCCTCGCTTATATTAAAAAGGGAAATTAAAATGTTCATGCATGCGTATAACAAAACAATCCAATTTTAGTTTGGAAACAGTGCGCATGAAAATATTTTATTCCTACTGAAAATTTGGAAAAGCGTAAAGTGCACTATTTCCGGTTGAATTTCAAAATCATAAAGGTTTCTTTAGGTAAGTAAAGCTTACTATTCCTTACAGTTATAAAAACATAAAAAAATATCTCAAAGGGTCAAGTTTCAACTCAACTCAAGAGTTACGGTTTTTGGGTCAAGTCTCAAGCTTAATGGAATAGAAGGGATCAATCATGGCTTCCATTTTCGGCGAACGTGTTTTGTTGTTCTTCTATCTTATTTTTCTTTTGTTTGGGTTCGGATATTGAAAATGTATCTACACATACATATATGAAAATAGGGGATCGGACTGTTCACCATATTTTACGAATTTACTATATTTTATTAATTATTTTTAAAATATAGATTAGTAGCAGTCGATTCGCGAAGAAAAAAACAGAATCGGTTGAAAAACCAATTTACAGTGATTTTTTAAAGTTTCAATATGTCTGTCTCTTTCAAAATATTTTTTTTGTATGGAGATTATATGGCGTTACTAACAAATGGCGTCAGAAGTGGGTATGTGCCTCTCTGTCTAATCTTGAATTTCGAACCTTTATAACTCGGTAAATTTTAAAGATAGAGACAAAATTCTTTTAGTGTTCGATAGCAAAAAACTAAGAGGTTTGGATTTATAAAATAAAAAAGTAGTCTGATCCCCTATTGTTCTTTTATAAACGTATTTTTGCTATCCCTACAGACAGTGTCATAGTTAATTAATAATAAAATACATTTTACGTTTTATGAGAAACATCTGTGTCAAATTTTATGTTTTAAGCTGTAGTCAATCAGAATTTCAAGTTTTCATACGTAGGTATGTTATTTTGTGATCCTCAGGAGTTAATTAGTATTTAACACGTTACGGCGTTTGAAGAACTGTAAATCGTAAAATTGAAATCGTTGTAGGACAGTAAAAAAAAAGATTTTTAGCTTAATTCACAGTCCAGATGTAAAAACTAGTGGTTACGCTCGCGTTGTGTGAGATTTTCCTAAACTAGGTTCCAAACTATCTCTATTCCAAATTTTATCCAAATCCATTGAGTACTTTAGGCGTAAAGGCGGAACAAACATTCAAACATCTAAATATATTTTCTCATTTTATAATATTAGTGGTGATGTGATTAAACACACCTTGTTGTTATGAGCTCATACGTTCCTATTTTTTTTATTTAACCATTTATTGTAAACAATAAACAAGGAAATGACAATAACACAAAATAAAAACGACACAACAGGCCTACTTATTTCTAAAGAAATATCTACCAGCAGTCCTACCGAGCGGCTCGAGCCTACCAAGTAAAGCAAGTGTGACATGTGTGTTTGTTGGAGATACTAATTATAGTCTTAATTAGTAAAGTTCGATTAGAGACACGTGTTAAAAAACAAAGGAAGAACAATACAATACTATATTATTTATTGACGTAACACCAATAAAAAACAACAGGAATAAAATAAAACAGAAAGGAAGTGTTTTTACTTACTTACTTACTTACAGAAAAGTCAAGTTCTTAAGTAAAAGGAACCGTGATCAATAGCCAACCATTAGTCTAATACGAAGAAAATTTAATAACTTATTCGATAAACAGTATTGCCTACTCGTCAGCTCTTACATTTCTGCTGTTGTTGCAAGAAATGCAGGTCAATCATACTTACTACATCTTTGTTACTTTCGTGGGAATTAAACTATTGCAAAGCATAGACAATCTTCTAGCTGGTTTTCGTGAATGCGACCTAGCGCGACATGGTGCGGTGTTTTGAGGGAATCGGTAGAACGAGCCAGTAGTGGCGCACTCATACGGGCATGGATTGACCTCTCGGTTGGACGTTGCCAGTAGAAAAAACACGGAGTTGACGATACGAAAATGTTCTTCTTTGAACCCTAAATTTTTAAACAAAATGGAACGCGTTTTACCTGGAGACAAGGTTGAGAGAAGATCACACGTACCAAAAGAACTTCACTCTCGTTTTGAATACACCTAGGTACTTATTATACTTTTAGTTGTTTGAATTGACTGTATAATAATTTAAATATACGGTAGATCTCAATGACTTTACTGTGTAAAATGCGTTAGTTAACATCAACATCAATGGCCCGTTTCAGTCCACTGCTGAACTGTTACGTATTAGTAATATCAGTTAGGTATTATTTAATTTTTGTTGAGTTCATTCTGCAGTAATCGTAACGAAATCTGCAGACTAATTTACGTGATTAATGATTTTTATTATTTCTATTTTATTTTGCTTGTAATTTCTTGCTTTGTCAAAAAAAAAAAATATATCACAAATTATGCACATTTTTAATCTCACAGCTTCACAAGACCATATCTACTGAGACATAATCTTATCGCCATTTTTCCTATTTGTCCATAATTGAACTCGTAATTGTTTCAAAACACGGAATAAGCCAAGCCAACCATCCCTATAACGACTTCCAATAATGGCAAAAATCCACGGAAATCCGCTAAAAGTCAGATTAAGGTATGAATGTATAATTTGAGAAAAAAATATTCTCCCATTCCAAATGTCCGGACATTTTGAATTCTGAATATTCGGTTGTTATTTCAGCGCTTCCAATCTGCGGTAACGTTATTTGATTTAGACTGGATAACGAAGTGTTTAGATAAGGAATAAAGTGTGAACCGCCTACTCTATTAGGGCGTGTTTCCTATGAAGCGGAGAGGATAACAATAGAGCTGTGTAGAAATTGACAAATAATATTGTTCGGAACAAACATGTTTTCGCTCTGTGGAAACAGTGTTAGCGGATACGAGAAATGTTGAGTCAAATTATTTGTGCTAAATTTGTAAAGCGAAGCGAGGCTAAACAGAGCATAGAGAAATGAAGAGGAGGTAAGGGGACAGACGTGAAGCAGAGCAGAGTGAGTGAAGAAATGTTGATAATGTGCGAGAGAGTAAACTCTCTGACATCAACGTCTGCTTTTTTCTGCCCCACTTCGCTCCACTCTGCTCCTACCCTGAATTAGGGCTTTTAGTCGACCACGCTGGCCCAGTGCGGTTGGTTGACTTCACACGCAACCTATGAATTTCTTCGCAGGAGTGTGTATGTTTTATCATGATGTTTTCCTTCACCGTAAGAGCGTCAAATAAACGTACATATGAATTCGAAATTCGAAAACACATTGATGGTGGGGATCGAACCCGCGTCTCTCGGACGGGAGGCAGTGGCCCTAGCCACTAGACCACCGACTGAAAATATCCGCCTACTTTCACCGCTCTGCTCGGGTAGAAACGCACATTTATTAAGGTGTGCAGATTTTTTGAGGTTTGTGAGGGCTGTTTGCACTTAGTTACGTTCTCTATCTAAATATATTCTTTTTTATGATACGGAGGCTTTAAGGCACTTTTTTATGTTGGTTGATTTATGGATACAAAAATAAGCTTATTAAAGGCACAGTAATAATAATTTTTAACTTTGTGAATGTGTTTTGATGAATGTATTTTATTATTTACAGCCTTACTTTTCCTCCCCTACCCAAACCCATGGGTAAACTTTACTTTTTGGAAAATACTGTTCCATCTAATGGTGTTTGTGTATTGGCCTGTGCATTACATCAAAACAGTCTCAAGATAGCATACACTTTCTCTTCAGTTACAATATCCCTTCTTTGCGATCGAATCGACGGAGCTTTCTTAACCACTGGTCATCCATGTAGAAGACTCACCTTTAGCAAGAAATCTTAAGAATTGATTTAAACTCGTAAATTGAATAAAAAACATCCAAGAGACAGAAAAGTTCTGGGGATATGTAATTTATAGCCATGCCCAAGATGAGATAGAAGCGCCCAATTACGTTACGTATTTGACAACGGTAAAAATCAACAGAAACGTCAGACTGACTCAATATCTGACACCGGCTAAACAATCCATACGTTAATTAAAATGATAGACAGTTTACCTAAAATAAACTAAACTAAACATCACTTTTAGGGTTCCGTAGTCAAAAAGGAACCTTTCTAGTTTCGCCATGTCCGTCTGCCTGTCTGTCTGTCCGTCCACGGCTTAGCTCAGTGACTGTTAGTATTATAAGGCTGTAATTTGGCATGAATATTATAATAATCATGCCGACAAAGCTGAAGAATAAAATATTTAAGAAAATATTTGTATACGGTTTTTTAGGGGTAAATATTTAGTTGAAAAGTGTTTATTTTTGTTAGAGTCAAGTGTCCCTCCCCTCCGCTACCAGCGAAACCGTTGTATTTGGAAATGTAAAAAAAAACACGGTAGAAGTGTATAATAATATGATGTTTTTAAATGAAAATTATCGACATCAAGTAGACTTTACATGTTATCGAATAATAGACCAACTTATATAAAATGTACTAGTAAAAAAATTGGTAGTACAAAATTATCATAGAAAAATATTTAGATGAATATTAAATGTATAAGCAGGTATCTTTGTAGTATTGGACAACAACACTACTACCCTACTTTGCGTGGCCTGACATGTGCTTGGCCGTTTATTTTTTATAGCTTACTTTCTGTTTTCACGTTTGTTATTTCCTGAAGTAGGTAAATTGCCAAATTAAAAATAATTTTATTTTTCGGACCTCATCATTATGGCTTCCTCTTATTTTTGTATTTTTGGCAGCCATAATAGGCTTGTGTCAACTAACAATGAAATCAATGGATGAATGTTTCTAGACGTAAATTGTAATATTTAAACAGGGAAAACCGAAATAATTCCACATAAAAATTAATGATTATTGTTATTTTTACAAATTAAAATCAAATAAATACCCCCCCTGGCCCCTCCGCTGTGAACGTCAATCAGAACGTATTACGTCACATAGTGGTATGCCGCCATTGTTGTTTTGACGCTTGGTTAACTTTTTCATACAACAGCACAAGTGAACACAATCGTTTGCCACTATGTGACGTCATTCACGACGCCATGACACTTTCTTGTGTTTTTACGCCAGATTAAAAAAAAATTCTTGAAACTTAAAATATGTGTTTTAAATATAATTTTTATCATGAAATATTATTTTTTTGGGGTAATACAGGTACTAAACTAACGAAATAAGCCATTTTTGAAATTTACGACACAGGCCTATTACGTGCTCCGTCCATTCCGTCTTAATTCCAAACCTCTTTGACGTTTCTTAATAAAGCATTCTATTAGAAACCAAACACTGATAAGGACTTCCTGTTGTTGCGTGTTGTAACTAAATTGGATTGTGATAATAACAATGACCGAATTGGTAACTACATTATTAATCTAAACTTATATAGGTAGAAATGTTTGACATTGAATGGCTTTTTATTAATTAATAATAATACACTCACCGGCACATCTAACCGCCCACCCTTCATTTCAGGGAATACTCGTGATTCTTTATATTTCTTAATAAATTATCAATAATTAAATTGTAATGTATAACAATAAGCGTAATTTAAAATTAACCCGAAATACAAGAGTGGGCGGTTAGATGTGCTGGTGAGTATATTAATATTTACCAAGCGAAAAATGTTGTCAATCTTAGACTGGATTTGAACTGGCATCTCCTCGGCAATCTAGGTCAGACTCACGTGCACTTTTTCAATTATAGCATGCTCGGTATTTTTACTGTAAGTGCTCAGAGAACGTTATTCATTTTTAAGCCGCTATTTTTATCACACATACGAGTACATACATAATCAATTTTTTATTAATACTAGCTGTCCAACCACAGCTACGCTCGCATTAAGAAATATTTTACCCGTAGGTCTTTTTCAGCAAAAATATTCTTAATCCAGGGTACAAACTATCTCTATTCTAAATTTGATCCAAATCCGTTCAGTAGTTAAGGCGTGAAAGCAGAACAAACATCCAAATATCTAAATATCCAAACATACTTTCACATTTATAATACAGGTATAGTGTGATGTGATTTGTATACAGAATAATTTACCATATAATTTTTGTAGGAATATTTTGTCACTCATTATTTCCATACAACAAAACCAATGTTGAGTCAACAATGGAATCGATACGGTGATCAGTCTGGCGAGGGGCTTCCTAATTCCAACTGAGCGCGCTTACACAATAATCCGCAAACTGTCCCGCATTACACGTTTTCATATTGTTTTCTTATTAGCAAATACAATAGGTAGTTGACCTTCACATGTAAATAAAATTATGTTTAATTAATTAGGTATGAAATCATACTCTGCCGTGTGGTGACGGCAGAGTAGAAAACATTTGTCACCAACCCCTACTTTTCACGTGGGTGTCGTAAGAGGCGACTTAGAGACTACACATTGAACAGGGAACGGGCAGCGCTCTCTGATACAGTTACCTTTTAATGTGCGATCTCCAACCCGCCTGCCAAGCGTGGAAATTATGGCAAAACCCTCCACTCAAGTGGAGGAGGCTCATAGTTCGGCAGTGGACTGTAACGTTGATGGGTATGAAATCATTTTGTGATGACGTCAAGTGAATGTGAAGTCATGTTATAACAAAGTATCTGGGCGACCGAGCTTTGCTCGTGCCATCCGTTACAAAACTTTTGGAGAAAAAAATAATAATAAGAGATTTTAATTTCTGACATTTTTGTATTTAAATAACTCAAAGAAAGGATAAAAAAGTAAATAACAAATAAAAAATAAACATGCACAAAATAAAAATAAAAAATATGTGTCGAGATTCGAACTCAAGACCCAAAAAACCAGAGAAGACTTTGCAAACTTGCGGTTTCCCAACTGAGCTATCGTAGCGTCATTGACGACGGTGAAAATACCTTTCTTGATATGACGTATCAATTTTTTCAGGCCTGTAAGCACGGGGTCATCCCGTTTTAGTAAAGATGAAACCTAGCTAGATTGATTTATCGCCCCCTAAACCCCCTATATGCTAAATTTTATCGAAATTATTGCAGCCGTTTCCGATATTATACAAGAATTGCTCGTTCAAAGTATTAGATATTTAAACCGACAAACGTACTCTCTGTGTATGTCACTATCCATGGGCATCATTTCTAATTTCTCTTCCTGAAAATATTATTCGAATTATTAGGAACATTATAGCCCAATTTCTCAAGTGATGCGCTCAGAAACCAATGAAGTATTATTTTTTTATTTATAATAATACAAAGTTAATTATAAACTTGCCATAAGATATATTTCACCGTAACAAACAGGAACTTTAAATTTTTCCACGTTTACTTATACCTCTGCTACGGCGGTGTAGCAAATTGCTACGAAGAAAATACGACTTACTTTCATGCATGCTTCAGTTATATTGAATACAGAAAACACCTATTTAAAAAAAGGCGTGTATAAGTACATTTCGTAGTGTGGGACGCCCCCCAGCCAGGCGGACTGATGACCTGAGGAAGGTCGCTGGTGGTGGCTGGATGAGGAAAGCGGGTGATCGTGCGCTTTGGCGTGCCCTTGGGGAGGCCTACGTCCAGCAGTGGACTGCAATAGGCTGATTGATTGATTTACATTTCAAGCTAAAAAGTCTAGTTTCATTAATTCGTTCCATTTTAATTCAATTAAAATGGAACAAAATGTTCTTCACAATGACCTAACACACAAAACATGTCGACAGTGCGACAACGTCACATCGTTATCTTAGTTTGTATTGAAATAAAGACAGTTACTACGCTACAGAGATTCAGACCTTTAGTGAAATGTCCACATGACGTTAATGGAAACTAGGACATGACACTTCTTACACAGTCCACGAGAAGGCCTCATTATCTGCACAACTGTAGACAGAGCTATTGAAATAAATAATGTTTTGTTCTTTGGACATAAAATGACGTTTTATTTTAAAGCATGAATGAGTAGGGTTTAACTCAAAAATGGTCTATTTATTTTAAAGGAAAACTACGTCACATAACAAAATACTGTTGGTGTTATAATTTGATTTTAACAGATTACCAAAACTGAAAGTTTATCACTTATACTTCGCCTGTTTCTTCGAGAGATATGATAATCAAGTTTATTTGCAGCCATATAATTTACATAATAATTCTTTACATAATAAAACGTAACAAACTAAAAGAAAAAACAAGTTTTTTTTTAAACTTACAATTGCAGTTAATTTGATCTATTGAAAGAAGTATGTCTGGATCGTAGCAAGTGAAAGGACGTGGTCTCTGTCTTCCTCCCGGAAAAGAGGCGTGACTGTATGTATGTATGTATTTTTTCTATTGTACTTACATACAGACGAAATTTTCTAGCTACAAATAAACTTCTTAGTTTAAGGCTCAAGGTAGCCTAAAAACTTTTTGAAATTCTGGATAACACATTTAGGTCTGTTTTAATTATGCAAGTTTAATAAGTACATAACTTGAAAATACTAATTGTTAGCCGCCTATTTTTACGGCATTATGGTTCATTATGAAATATTTGAATCACGAAAGGTAAGCAATGCGAGACCCGTATCAAACGCCCATTTTCAGCAATTTGTGTTTATCAAAACGTTCCTTACATTTGGAATCCGGGGTAAGTAATTGAGGATATTAATTTAAACGTCTAGCCATTACAGTAATCACCTGAATTTACTAAATGACCGCGACATTAACACAGGTGTTCTGTTCTATTGTCACATTCAAATTGTGCAGCGTTTTATCGCTGGTTTCCGGAAATATCCCAGAAAAGTCTCATTTTGTGACGAATCGTTACTCATTTTATTTTTTTATAATCTTTGGGTATTACAGTATCAAATAAGTAAAAGAGAACATTTTACATACACGCAACAAAGGAGATTTGCTTAAATAGGTTTTGTGAAAAGGGAAGAAAAATATTTCTAGAGCTTTAAATTTCAATATTACTTCTTAAGATGGTACATGGATTAACAAAATGAAAACTTTGAGTTTACAACGCTGTTCATTTGTCCAAATTTTATTGACAATAAGTAAACACAAAATTCTGAGTAGTCCTTTAAACATAACGGCTCCTAAAACACAGAAGTTACAGAGATTAAATCCATCTACTTTATAATTAATGGCAAAGTTCATAAAATATGAGATGAGACAAGCTTCTTGTTTGAGACTAAAAGTGTTTAAAAAAAATGTATAGTAAGAGATTTTGAAAAATATATAGTTAAGTTCGACATAAAATCTTACATGCGTAGCTTTGTGATTCTTAATTAAAGAAATCGTCATTATTATAAACTCATAAAGAGATTAGATTAGAAGAAAATCACTGATTATATTACGATTATAATATTTTCACAATTGTAGAAATAATGCGTGTATCTAAGTCATATCAGAACAGAATTTTCAAAGACTTTGACTTTCAACTACAAAGCTTAATTAACGTACAAAAATAAGGTCGCGAATGTTACTTTCGTTCATTGACATGCAAGATTAATCACTTTGAAATTTATCACCCAACTTTCCTCATCAAAGTTAGTTCATTTGCACGTAGTTCGACGGCACTTGCCAAAATAGTGCTAATGGCAACGCTTGCCAAGTAGAATATAAATAAGTTGAATCATTTTAACACCGACTATATCTGTATAGCCCCTCGGTGCATGGGGACGTACCTATATGAGCTGTTGATGTTGATATCTATATTCACGTTCGTAGCAAAGTGTAATTGGCATACTTTAAAGTGGTGGCTTTCGGAACTAACCATTTTGTTTGCACTTTTGACAGAATATTTAGGAAATCATAACAACAGTAGCGACAATCGTTATTAAGCAGATATGTTGGTCGCATTGCAATGTCTACAACACTTAACATTGCACGCGTGAAGTTAGGTACACATGTCATACCCTTT
This sequence comes from Carpatolechia fugitivella, assembly GCA_951230895.1. Classification (NCBI taxonomy): domain Eukaryota; kingdom Metazoa; phylum Arthropoda; class Insecta; order Lepidoptera; family Gelechiidae; genus Carpatolechia; species Carpatolechia fugitivella. Next base: position 5,943,144 of record OX579652.1, on the reverse strand, counting down.
CGAAGGAAGGAATACTTGCACCTTAATTATATATTATACGCAGGGCGGGGACTAGCTACTAACTTCTGACAGATATACTAATGTGGTGCGAATTTTATCGCACGGGGTAATGACAGGTGGCGACATTTGGCACTAAGAATGGACAGTTCGTTCTGTTTTTGGTTGTGCACCACTTAACAGTGACGTTACATGTAATAAAAAAGAGTTTAAAAGTGTTTCATGTTTTAAAAAAATCTGTAGTTACGTTAACCCTAAAATATTACAACTTTGCTGCTTTTCTATTAGATAATATCTATAAGTACTTTAAATACATGCAAAAAAGAATAGTATTATAATACTGTACTGAGTAGTATTATCTGTGCCAAGTCTTCAGATGAACAATCCATCATGCGTAAGTAATGATTATAATAATTTTGTAGATATTATAAGTTAAGAAATTCTAAAATGTCTAGGAATATCTACTTAAAAAGGATAATCTCCATAAAATCTTGTAAAAGTTTTTTAGCTATAATCTAAAGCTATCAAAATATGACTGAAAAGTTTCAATGTTCAGCAAAAAAATTGGGTTTTTTTTTTAAATAACGACTTTGATTAAATGCAGACAATAAGAATTGTATTTTTTTCATTTTTTTTTGTATTTAATTTAAACTTAGTACTCACCTACACCTGAAAATATAGTAAATATAGAAAATATAGTATACAATGAGGATTTCTTGTAATAATAATAATTAATTAAAAGAACAAGGGAATGATTGCGGTGAAAACGCATTTTACTTACTTAAAACTAGATAGGTATTTTTTATTGAATAGGTATTTTGAGTATGTCAATACAACGTAAATGAGTATGGGGATCGAAAAGGTTAGAAAATCGTTGTTCTATATATACTATTCTACTCACGAAAGGTCAAAAAGGTTTATCTTTTTATTTTTTCATTCAGTCCTTGATAGCCGGTGGCCGTGGTGACGTCATCATTACGTCATAGCTTGTCAATGTCGTGGCAGATCGGTTGAACACCGATATTGGTTCTGTCATGTGACCCTCAGCAAGATTGGCAGTTAACTGGCAGTAAGAACAGTTTGTGTGCTTTCACTGTGTGATGGTTTAATATTTCAGACCATGAAGTCAGTATGTAGTTCCTATATTTCACTATGATTGTTCCACGGCACCTTTTTGCTTGAGTCAAGCAAAATAACTCCAACCGTGTAAATTATTTAACTTTATTTAAATTCGACCCCACCACGTACAATGTGTTTTCGAATTTTAAATTCATTATGTACGTTTTTTCGACGCTTTTACGGTGAAGGAAAACATCGTAATGAAACCTACACACTCTTGCGAATAAATTCAAAGGTTGTATGTGAAGTCAACTAATCCGCAATGGGCCAGCGTGGTCGAATAAGGCCTAATCGTCTTAATTCAGGGTAGGATTGAGCCCCTCGGTGGGGACGTATATGAGCTGTTAATGATCTAAATTTGGCTCATGCCAATTTAAAGGCTGTCTGAATTGTCACTTCATTATAAAGATTCTTATTAGCACCAAGTAGTTTTACTTATAATACTGAAGTTTCTTTTTTAGTTTTTTTAGTCTTCAAGTTCATCGTTGTGTTATGAATAGGCGTTTCATTCAGGTTGGGCATTTTGAACGCCACCTGGTAAGAAAGTACTCTAAATATTGAAGATACGAAAATGCACACAAAGAAAATGTTTCTTAATTTTTTAAAGAAATAAAACTGCATTCAAAGAAAAATAATATCGCGGTAAGCCCGTAAAATGTCTCATAAATGCATTAAGCCAAAGATTTTTGAAAATATGCTTGCCACTTAACGGAATCAAATTTTCAGTGTTTAGAGTACTTTCTTTCCAGGTGGCATTAAAAATGACTACCTTGTATATTATTATATCCTAGTCAATTTATAAGGAAATTTTCATTCAATGATCATCGTCCGGTTTCGGGCAATCACTCGATGTGAATTTGAAAAGAGAATTACGGGGCCACAGTGTATTTTAAAAACTGTACAAATACCCACTTAATTTTAATTATTAACTTTGCTATATTCATAATTATCTCTTATTTCATGCGTAACGAAAATAAAATGTCAATTTAATCAAATCGGGTCATATTGCTTCACTGTATATACTGTAGCTTGAGAATATTATAGAGCTTGGGAAAATAAAGAGCGTTATCTTAACATTTAGTTTATCAAGCTTATGTTGAGAGTCGGATTGGAGTTAAGGATAAAAAGCAGCAATGTATTATAAACTACGCTTCACGGGCGCGCATTGACCTAAATTATGAAAGTTTTAAATCTCTCCCATATAGAGCCCCAGGAAATTGCAAAGTTGTCATTGCTTACGTTGTATTAAGGAAAAATTGGTTTAAGCTTATATTGTTAAAAAAGTGAAATAACTGAATTGTGGAGATGGAGGAGAGACCTACGCATCTACGAGTAGGCATCATGAATTCATAAACATAATTTAAATCATCTTGAACCTTATTTAAGTAAATAATAATTTAGAAAATTACGACTTTAATTAAGATGTTTATTTTTCCATTGAAGGGTAAACTGTTGAAAGCCCTCTAAATAAAAACTAGCTTATTAACAAAACATCTCAACTCATTCTAAAATTATAACCAAATATAAATACTAGGCATAAAATAAAACTATTGTTCGTTATACCTACTATTGCTATTTTTTTAGTTACTTCGCACGCGGTCTGTTTTTTGTAACAAAACATTTTTCAGTGTAGTTTATTCGTCGTGTTGCCATTAAAAAAAAAGTTTCAAGTAGTTTTTATCTTTGTTTCAGGAGTGGCATGGCATGAGCGGTGGGGTGGGCGCGACATGCGGCGCGCGCCGCTCGCGCAGCCCGCCGTCGTCGCTATCGCGTTCTCTCTCCTGCTGCGTCTTGTCAACGCCGGTGAGTGCGTCTCTTTCTTTCCTTTATCATATAAGTGAGATGGCATGAGCGATGGAGTAGGCGCAACATGCGGCGCGCGCTCAAGCAGCCCGCATCGTCGTTATCGCGTTCTCTCCTGCTACGTCTTGTAAACGCCGGTGAGTGCGTCTCTTTCTCTCTTTTATCAAACAAGTAATATGGCATGAGCGGTGGGGTAGGTTGTTGGCACAACATGCGTATTTTCTTGCTGATTTTGCTCATCGTTCTCTTAAAAACAGCTCCTTTTAGCAATTTTACTAAATCAATTTCAAGCTTCAGTGATCTTGTTATGTTTTCCGCTAACGTGATTAGCTCTATTCGAACCGAAGTTCTTCATGTTTCTTCTTCCATTAATGTGTAATTTTTCTTATAATAAAAAAACATCACGCTAAAGCAAATCTGTGTTAAATATGTTCAGATTTGCTTTAGTGTTATCTACTACATCTCTAATCGTCTCTGAACTAGTGAGTCTCTTTAACGTGAAATGCGGTAAGTACAAGGTTAGAGAGAAGTGATTTTTCATTTTATGAAAAACAAAATCTTAGTTTCATCATCCAGCCAGTCCCTTGAAGGGCAAAGGTCAAAAGACCGATTTAAACCTAAAAAAAAAGAATTCTGCTGTTTCTGTAAATTCAAAACTGTTTGAAAAATTGAACAATGTCAATTAACAAATCAGTGATGAAAATACAATACAATGTTTGCGTCTTGTGAAAATTATATTTAACAAGACGCAAACATTTTACCCAACGCTTTTGTGGTGCAATCTCAGCGGTGAAATAAAGCCATAAAATATACGTAGGTATGTAAAGTGAAGCTTTTCAAAGAGTTTAGCGCGTTACATTATTCTCACGTTCTCGTTCTCGGTGAGACGATGGATCGTGTCTTATGAAAATGTGACGACAAATTTTATATTAGAAGAGAGACGTGTGCAGCTTTTTAGAAATCTAATTTTCAGTTAAGTTTACCTTTAAGTATTTTTGTAAGCATTTAACGAATATTATGCTCCTGGTAAATAAGTACGGAATACACATTTTAAAGTTAAAGATTCACTCAACATCAACACCAACGGCCCGTTACAGTCCACTGCTGGACAATGAGATTTTTTTTTTTTTCAAAAATGCTTCAGTAGATTGGCCGTAAAAGTCGACATAGACTTTCGCATTTTTTTAAATAGTAAGTATACTCGTATGTGTCATAGTCAAAGGTCGATATGCAGTCTCTTCGCGGAATCGAATGACTGGGGTTTATCCTAAGTTAAAGCATTTTTAGTCAAACCTAGAAGTTCCTAACTTTTCAGTCAAACGTCGAAACTTCATTGAATTGAGTTTTGACGTTTGCCTGACCAAATTAGTTTCTCCTAGGTTAGACGAAAATTCTTTAGTCAGAGGCCGAAAAACTTCATTCCTGAGGATTGACTAGTCAAGCCTAGGAGCGCCGGAGCTTCGAGGATTGACTATAATATATGGATAGTACTTACATTAAACTGACCTAGAATAGTTTAATAAATCTAGCTTCATTATTTGTGCAATAATGCTGACGTTACAGGCTCCATTATCTATACTATGTTTAAGTTGAAGAGATCCTTTATTTGCCGGTAGATTCCTATCAAGGTCTTATTAAGAGTCATCGACATGGGTTTGAAAATTTTCTATCTTTTTTATATTAATAAAATTATCTTTTGAAGTACTCTACAATGAAGGTCATGGTTTCGTATCGCAAATAAAACTGCTTAGGTAATTACTCTGTGTATAAAAATAAATTAAAAATTTAAAAACCCCCGAAGCAAAAAAATCAAAACATTAAAAAGTTAAAAATAATACCTATTGTTGAGCCATCAAATTCAATAAAGTAACACCTATATATTTTAATTTTATTAGAGAAATTGATGGATGGCACGATTTGGTTTGCTCGTTGAAATGACGCTATAATGACGCTATAATGTCCTCCTCCACTTAAGGGTTTTAAAGAGACGGATAAAGTTTAAATATTTTTAAAAGCTTAGAAGGTATATGTCGCCGTAAGATAGTTGTAGCCGTGATGTGATCATCATATGATACCGGATGATAGTCATGCGAAAGATCTTAATAATTATCTTACTAGGGATATGATCATATCACTAAACTAATCTAGTGAAATAGTTAGTATCGATCAAATGGCTGTACGAAGCAGTCCATTATTATAAAAAATGGATAAATTTTGTAAGTATGACGTTTGAATAATATTTCTTCCACCACGCCTGCTATGCACCTACGACGTAGGTGGAGCGTGCTTAGGCCCAACGCACACTGAGCGCGGCGCGGTGAAGATACTGAGAAGTCAGCAATTTAAACTAAACCCTGATCCCTATCTTATAAGGTTGAAAACGCCAGGCAAAGATAAATAAGAGCGAGCGGCGTACGACGCAGTGAAGCGGCCACGAGAGCCGGCGCGCGCGAGCCTTATAAGATAGGGATTAGGGTTTAATTTAAATTGGTCAACTGTTGTTCCAAATCAACGGAGTAGATTGTAATTATGACTCATGTATGATTCTTTATATATTTAAAAGAAAAGTACAAAAGATACAATTCCTGTGGAGTTTCTTCTGGCCGTTCTTCTCCACAGAGGGCGTACACTGGTAGTGAACGTGCCATCCATGATAGCTTTGACGGCGAAAAATGATTTGTAAAAATCTTAATTCGAATAAAAAAAATTGACTTTGACTTTGACTTTGACTTAATTGTCGACTTCTCAGTATCTTCGCCGCGCCGCGCTCGGTGTGCGTTGGGCCTTAGACTGCCGTGCGCGTAAACCCGCCTCGTAGGAGCAATAATTTCCTATGTGACTGCGCGGCCCCTACGTCGTAGGTGCGCTGTTACCAAACGCATATGCGGCCACCTACCACCTACGGGTGGGGGGCGCATGGCTGTATTATTGCGTTTATCTTTTCAGCAGCCAAATTAAAGGCCGAAAAAATACTAGACATCTTATTCAAAAAATAAAATGAAAAAACTAACATAATTTAAGTTTTAATTCGTGACTAACGAAATCTGAGTAATGTGAGATGAGACTAGCTGAGAGTAATATGTCTCTTTATTCCCTGTTTTGGGATTGTTTCGCTTTGAGAATATGTAAGTATAATTTTAGCAATATATTATCTTCTTATTATAATAAACTAAAGTCGTGTGCCCTTAACCTTTTTACCGCTAAACATGCAAATGTCGGAAATCGGCGTAATTTTTCCCGTTTTATAATGATTAATCGTCATTATTTACGATATGTTATTAAATTGAAACTAGCTCAGTAGTAATTTGAATAATTTCGTAACTTTAACCTTAAATTACACAAGCGGTCTTTTGATAGAGTAGTTTCTTTTATGAGTTGAATCGAAATTAATCTTCCTTATAAATAGCGTAAGTAGCTCATAATATTGCAAGATATATAAATTACAAAATACACGCGTCAATTATTTTTCGGGCGGATATTATACGAATAAGTCCCGTGTAAAATGATATTCAAAATTCAAACGAACTTTCGCAAAAAAATAATCGAAACGAAGTGGTTAAACTATAATGAAACCGGATGTTAGAATGTTAGTTTTATACATGAAAGGTACCATATTTTAAGTTAAATTCATTCGTTCATCCAGTTCCGAAATACTGCAATTACTTTGCCGTTTGAACCAATTTCCGTAAAATATTCTGAGTACTTCAGGGAGTTGGAGAGTTGAGTCTAGCTCAAAGATTTAGCTGGACCCAATGTTTACCCCAGAGGTAAATCCACTTAACCTTGTTCCGAACGATTCATTAAATGGTGATTCTAGAGTGCCTTTGAGATTAGCCTGTTCAGTTGATAAAGTTAGTTTGGTACTATCAAAACTATGATAGTTTATAGATGATTTAAATTTTGGTAATTTATTTCAGACGCGTTTATTTTGTTTTGAGATACACATGCATTATGTATTTGGAAATAAGAGAAAAGATACAGTTAAGCTCGGCTATTATAAATGATAGATGTTTTTAAAATACATTGTCTCGAAAAGTCTCGAGTGGCAAACACGATCTAGAACATCTGTCAGTCTGATTGTCGTGGGAATCTGTTGGATGAAGGCAGCGCAACGATTCATTGTTGACGCTTTTCGTTTGTCTGATTAGGTGGATGATGATTTATTTGCTTTGGGGTTTGTATTTTCTTTATTTTCCTTGTCCCTTTACTACTAAGGAACGCACCCACATATAACGTTACCAGTTCCTAAAATCATTCGCTCTAAAGACAGCACAGTGTACGAATGGTACCCGCTGCTTTTCTTACAGCATTTCACCATCTTGCAGGTCAGGCCCTTTCCAGAGCAGGTTTGCCATTTATTTGGCCCAAAATAATAAGCATCTCCAGACTATGAAGATCGCAAATGTGATCGAAGAAGCCCTTATCCTTGTCACGCATCATTTATTATTTAATAATAATTAAATCTGTGTTAAATAAAACAAAGAATAAATATACCACAAAGTCGTCGCTTGGAAGTTTTCTTAATTAATTTGATGCAAAGTGTACTTACTTAGTGCGACGTCCGGAGGTTTTTCGGTCTGAGATTTGAATAGTTTAAATACTGAAGGTTTACTACGGAAACCAACCAGCATTAATATTAAAGTATTCATCTTTAAATTTATTCCTCGAATAATCATTTTCACGTCTACGGAAGTTTCTCTTGAACATTTAACATGGAATATTTACATATTCGCAAGTTTATTCCGCCCTTATGAACGCCTTTATTTACCTTAATCGGAGTTGGTAGGCAGCTTATTTTGTATTCATAAAGAATAAAAAAGAAATGGCACTGATCACGTAGATTAGGAACATTAAAAAGTTAAGCTGTTTTGCTTCAGTTGATTTTTTTGTTATAACAGGTACATAAAAATCTTAAAATATTTAATGCGCTGTTAGGTTTAGTAATCTTACTACTGTGAGGTGCTACACCGTAGAAATAAGAATAAGACAGTTCGCCGGGTACGTCTTTGGGTATTAAACTATCTTTTTAAATTGTATCAAATTTGCCGAAAATGCGTTGAAAACTGACAGCTGGTAGAGTTTCTTTCGCATTTATAGTTTTAGTTTGAATAAGGATAATATTTTACTTAAAATCTTTCTTATTCCAGGTTCAATGGGCCCAGGGGTTCCTGAGAATATCACGGTCACGTTTCTGAACCCAACCACGGTTCGAGTCTCGTGGTCCACCACGGCGGAACTGGTGGAAAAGTATGACGTCACGTACAAGCCCTCCGACGCGAGGTAAGGGTGCGCTTGCGATCCCCGTCGATAGTCCGTCAAAAGCAGGTGTTTAAATTTAGAATTGCTGCGTACAGTTGCATGCATATTTGGTTTTGGTTTAGTTAGAAAAGGGTCTAGTTTTATAAAGCTACTATTGTCTCAACATTTTATATACGTAGTGTTTCTTAAAAATAAATTTGGAGATACAGATTCTATTGCTTAGTGAAATGCCTTTGAATGAAATATGTCATTTATTCATGAATAGCAATGAAGGTTAAATAACCTTGCGCTGAACGTATCTATTTATAGAAATAATGGAAAACGTATAAAATTAAAGATAATAATCATGTTTAGCATAGAAAACGATGAACAGCATGCAATTATATGTTGGCTTTAAATTAGACTTATAAACTTAGTTGAAACATGGTCGTGTATAGTATAAACTATTAATTTGAATAAATATTTGACGGACTATATTTTTTCTGTGCTTCCGCTTCATTTTTCTGCTTCCTTTGCTTCTTCAACTCCTAAAATATATAATATTACGTGCTAGCGTTATATAAATTTAAAAAATACTACAAATATGTACCTTGTGTTATTAATTTTGAACTAAAAGTAGCAGCATGCAGTATAGCTATAAAAAAAAATTTAAGGAGAAACTTTCTAGCATTAAAGAAGAAAAAATATCCGCGTAACAATAAACCATTATAAAAGAAAAAAATCCCTGACTGACAGTTCAAGGTAGAGCCGCAACTATCGATCCATACAATTTGAAGTTGTTCTCAAAATAAAGGCAAGCGCTATGAAAGGATTTTTGGAAATTCCATCGGGGGAAAAAGGAAAAAGAGCGTTTAAGTTTATATAAAACTCTGTCATTTTAAATGAAAGCTACGTGAACGAAGCCGCGGGGGAACAGCTAGTAATTTTATAATGATTTGTATAGATACGAGTAAGATAGCCTAAATCAAAGTTGTAATCCTCTTTTGAAAGATGATTTAACTTTTTGTCTCCGGAGTACAGCTGGATACTGAGTTTGACAACTAAAATGAGAATTCCGTCGAGGAGTTCACAATGTACCTATAATAACGTTATTTTGTAAAGCATTGTATCGAAATTCTACAGTAACTTCAATTTAAACTTTGTGAGTGTGCTTAAGTGGACTGTAATGGGCCGTTGATGATGATGATGAGTGTGCTTAAGTTGAAATTAAAACGTGTGAGTTGTAGGCGATCATAGCAGGCTTAGTCAATAAATTCAGATTTTTTTATTTGTACAAAAAAACTATTACAATTAGTCAAGCCAGTCATTGTCCGGGCAATGCTGTTTCCAGCTCATATACGTCCTCACTGAGGGGTTCGAGCCAACCCTGAATTAAAACTGATCAGGCCGTAGTGAGACACGAGGACATGATTAGGTATAATGTTTGTAAATCACGGAAAAACGCTGTCCTCAATATTGATGCATTCAACCGTACCGGTCGATCTCGCAGAATCGACGCTGCCGAACTCGATGCCACTGAACGCGATGTTACAGGAACTCAATGTAAAAGGAAAAATTCGTCATGTATGATAGAAATAACCAAGTAAAAATGGATTAGCCTCTACTAGCATATTTAAACATTTAAATGCAGAATACGGCTACAAACTTTACGAGCTTTTCCCACAGCCTTTACCACTGATTAAATAATATACGTACCTTGTGTCTATGTACCAGTCAACAGACGGATTCCCTTCAAGCAATTTTCATTTCGCGGGCATGATCGATAGCGAATATTAAAGGAAACTTTTGAAGTGTGACGAGGTATTAAATATTAGGCATAATAAATTAAATTCTGTTTCAAGGAGAGGAAAATTACGATACGAAAATTATTAATAATTATTACATTTTGCACTCATTAGCTATCGAAATATTGTATGCTTCGATGATGCCGTAGTGGAAGATGCGAACACTGTGGAGTTTCTTTGGTAGGTTTTTTTCCACAGATAATCGCACACTTGTTAGTAAACGTGCCAAACATATCAATTTAGCCAATTTCAAAGTCATAAAATTATCCCTCTAATCTTTATATGAGTAAATACATTGAATTTAAAACCTAAAACCATTTCTCTGTGATAAAAACCCTCTTATAAAAACAAAAGACCCGGATTTCACATGTCAGCAACCAAAATGAATGATGTATGCCAGTTAGAGCACCCGTCTGAATAGCACCTGTGCGAATAGCACCAAAGCTATTCCACTTAGAGCACCTATGAACATTTTTTGCGGGTGCTCTAAGTGGCATAGAAATATTTTTATAATTTTGTTCCTCGAATAGCACCTAAGGCTAAGTAGCTCCTAGTGTTGGGGTGTAAATTAGCAGTAAAAATATAGACTGACAGATGCCCTGTCATTCTAATGATCTTTTACAACTTTATTATTAAGTCTTATATTGTATAAGTCTTTAAGTCTTTGTACTGAATAAATAAATATTATTATTATTATTATTTATTATTATTATACAACTTCAGAAATCAGAAACAACTCTGTTCTATACTTAAAGCAAATTCTAAAAGTTAGTTTCATACTCAATCTTGTGTATGCACGGAGCAAATACTCAACCCTTTAGGTACATCGCTGGTGCAGACAGCAATATTCCTGAACAAGTTTCAATAACTAAAGTATTTCCAACCTGGGTCCGTTCAATCCGATGGAATGAAACCTGTATCGGCATACCGCTAACCGCTGAATATTCAGCAAGCTAAGTCGACCGTGCAAAGCTGGAGAAAAGTTTGAAGTTCGCAAAAATGGATTCATGCTAATGCATGCAAACTAGACGCTTGAGCCCGCGTCGTCGTCATGTCGTTAGATTCTAGGCATATTTTACAATCTTAAGAACATGATTGTTACGTATTGAAATAGGAATAAAAAGGTAGGAAGTAAACATTTTCGCAATATTATTTTTTACCTTTTTAACAAGAATATTAAAATTTTTACTAAGTGATGAAAATATTTTGAATTTTGAACGTTCAATCCAATCACACTTGCTGACCGATGTTGCCAGCTCTCTATTCGACGATTGCATACAAAATTTTAATACACAGATACCTATATAAATGTTCTTCTCTCACTAACTCCATTGCGAATTCCATTAATAGAACAAGTTAGCCACTATTTGGGCCTCTATTTTTTCTAATTTATTTTACGAAACCATTAACCACAGATTTCATCAATTTTATTCATTTTTATAGCATAGGACTGATGAAACCGGAAATTGAAATTATTGATGGTATGCAAACAAAAAAAACATTCGCTGACTCACGCGAATATTGAAATTTAAATGACAATTTTACGAGCGTTCGAAAGCATTTTATATAGCGGATATAAATTATTTACGATGCGAATGGTTGCCAGCTGTCACCGGGAACAATGGTAAAGGAACTGTGTTATAAAGATATCACTGACTACAATCTAAGTGCGACTCGGTATAGTCCCATCCCGGGTTTACGAGCGCTCTAGAAAAGTAGTGAGGGAATTTTCGCTCGTGTATTGGAGTGACTGAAAGAAAACTGACACATACAAAAAAAAAAACGAAAATTATTCCGTTTACATCGAGTTCCGGTAACATCGAGTTGTTACCCACAATATTTCTTTTAATATAAAAAATATGAGGCGCATGGGGACGCATATGAACTGAAAGTCCGCGCCCGCTACATTAGCACTTTTTGGTAGAAATAGCGATTAGGTCAAAAAAAAAAAAGATTTGGAAAAAAAGAAAAGAAAATAAGGAATATGAATGTATGAATAGTTTGGAAGGGAATGTTTTTTACTTTCTAAGATAACTGTTGCATATTCGAATGTTTTAAAGATATTTGAATTTAATCGTTACATTTTATATTAGATTATTAATACCTAACTTTCAGGTAGAAGGAAGATAAAGGAATTAGAATCAGTTCAAAGTGGAATCGTCTAAAGGTACAATGAAAGTTAAAGGTACAATTAACGCGTTGTAAACTGTTCGTAAAAAGGTACCATCTTAGATGTTCTATGTGCCATTATTTGACCCATTAAATTGGTTGGCTCACGATATCTGGTAAGCGCAGTCGTCTCCTGCTATGTCGTCGGTATTATCTCGTTTATCTCAGTCTCTACATTCGTATGGCATCGTAACTTCTATTATCATCCCAATGGACGACGACGGGTTTGCTTTACGGGAAAGTCATAGTCGCGTAATAAACCGCATTGATAGGTTATTTAATGTAGGCTCGTTATCCAGTTTCTATAAAATTGTAACGACCCGTACTATTGCTTCTGCTTTGACGGTTCTGAGTCCGTGAAATCAAATATTTTGAGTAAGTTCGTAAAAAGTAAAGTTTGTTCAACTGAAGAAAATAATAGTATTTTGTGTTATGCATAGATCGATTGCAAATTGTAAGTAATTGTTACTCGTACCTTGGTGAAAGGTTTAAGCTGGGTCTTAGGGTTAGAAAAGGGTCTTGTTGTTATTAAAACGATGCCGTTTGATTATATAACAATGACAAATCTCGAATATGTTTCGCATAGCTCCTGAAGACATTGTTTGATGAATTCGTTATAAATTACTTTTACGATTAAAAATACGCCAAAAATATATTTGATTTTAAAATACTTGTACATATTACACCGGTGCACCAGCGCCCGACTGACTAGGAGTAGAAGTGGTCGCCATGGCCGAAATCGGTCGGATAGATCATCATCATCATCATCATCATCACATATTACAGACAGAGAAAAAAGAAAGGCCTTTGCCCAGTAGTGGGACAGCGTAGGCTAAGTAAGATAAGATATATGCTGTCCCACTGCTGGGCATGCTGGGCAGGCTGCTGGTACATCTTTTATAACAAATAGATGAATCTGTACATATATATCAAAGATGAAACTTCTTCTTCTTTCTTAGTTCTTCTCCACAGAGGGCGTACACTGGTAGTGAACGTGCCATCCATGTTAGCTTTGACGTCGAAAAATGATTTGTAAAAATCTTAATTCGAATAAAAAAATTTTGACTTTGACTTTGAAATGTTATAAGAGATATACATAATTTTTGTAATAGAGTATACGCCTGTTTCTAAAATATAGAACACCTAGTGATATTACTGTTCCCTTTGATCAATTAACTAGTACGTCATTCAGTCAATTACACGGACAAAGTGCATTATAATTAAAACTTACTCAGAAATTTATTTCAATACAATATAATATTTTAGGAATATCGAAGGTCAGAAGAGTTTTATGATGAATATATTATTATTGAGAACCTGCATATAAATGTTGATGGAAAATAACCCGGATTTGCATTAAGTAAATAATTCTTTCAACAATATAAATAGGTATGTTATGTTTATATAAAAAATACAATTTTATATTTTACGGTCATTTTATTATCTTTTGAGAACCAGCACTATGGTTTATTTAATGCTATCTTTTCTATTTTATTATAGATGGAACTAGGTTTATTGTATTCATAGCCTATTAAAATAGATCTTATAGCCTAGATGAAATTGCTACTTTAGCAATAATGCCCCGCATCTGTACATACTACTTCTTGTCAGTATTTTTGTAATGACTATGAGTGTTTCTTGTATGCAATAATGTATTTTCTAATCGACTAACAGACTACGGGTACTATATTAATTCTAAGGGTCAAAATATATAGGGTAAGTCTGCGTGACTGAGCAGCCTGGTTGCACGGCGCGAAATTAGACATAATATAAATAATTACATTCACAAGCAACTGTGAGGCAGCCGCACGCAGCTCATAACAATCGTTGCATACAATTCCTATTATCTCACGGTGAAGCGTAGACACATATATTGAGCCTAAGAAGGTCTCTATGCTCAACGCGCATCAAACTTCTTTGGTCAGCTGGTGATTTTAACCTTCAAGGCCGCGAACCACAGAAGTGATTCCATAGCACCGAGTTCTAAAAACGGGTTGCCTTGCACTATCCAGATATCAGAACTCTATGTTTTATATATTTAAGACCTGTCGTGTCCATTCGTCTATCGTTGGACATCATCAGCCATTGATCATCAGCCATTGATCATCAGCCATTGATCATCAGCCATTGATCATCAGCCATTGATCATCAGCCATTGATCATCAGCCATTGATCATCAGCCATTGATCATCAGCCATTGATCATCAGCCATTGATCATCAGCCATTGATCATCAGCCATTGATCATCAGCCATTGATCATCAGCCATTGATCATCAGCCATTGATCATCAGCCATTGATCATCAGCCATTGATCATCAGCCATTGATCATCAGCCATTGATCATCAGCCATTGATCATCAGCCATTGATCATCAGCCATTGATCATCAGCCATTGATCATCAGCCATTGATCATCAGCCATTGATCATCAGCCATTGATCATCAGCCATTGATCATCAGCCATTGATCATCAGCCATTGATCATCAGCCATTGATCATCAGCCATTGATCATCAGCCATTGATCATCAGCCATTGATCATCAGCCATAGTAAGCCGCAACCTACAGAAGTCTGCTGCAGTCTCGTGTCTAGTTAATTCTGACAATAACAGCAGATAGTGCTAAATAATACACATTAGTAGCTTGAATACTAGCGTAGGTATCTACTACACTAATGATCAACTACATAAATAGTTATCGCAGGCTAGCCCTATAAAATCTTTGACGAGCCATCGACAAGAAAAAAGAAGAAGCCCTAATATTGCTGACGCGTCATTCCAGTCTATATAGGTAATACGAATTAATATCAGAGATATAATAAGTATAGGAAGACATCGCGAGGAAACCTGCACACTCCTGCAAAAAAAAATCAAAAGTTGTGTGTGAAGACGACCGGTCCGCACTTGGTCCGCGTTGTCGACTATGGCCAAATCGCCTTGCCCCAGGGCAGACTTGAGCCTGTCGGTGGGCACATATATGAGCGTAAGAATATTGTAACTTCTATAATCCTACATAAAGTTTCCTTCCTGTTCATAATCGAAAGTAATCGTGCTAATTTCGGTTTCATTAGAAAAACAAACGCTAAACTAGTACCGTGCCATTGTAACAGAAATGGCGGAGGGACAAAGGCACAAATTGTGTACGGAAGTGAAGGGGCCGGCGACGGAAATGGCATTACCGATAACTTCCCGACGAAAAACGGTGCAGAAACTTTGTTATAACAGCCTTTAACAAAAGACCCGGGTACACCTACTAATTTACCGGCGGACTTACCTACAAAAGATTTGTAAACGTAAGATTTTTTATTGTTATATTTTGAAGAAGGTAACACTAAACAATATTAAGGCCAGTTTATACTTTGACAAGAACAAGTGCGAGTTGCAAGTATGTACAGTTGTCAAAACAAAAGTTTCATAGCTTCCTGTTGTTAAAAACCATATTATTTCCTGTTGCCAAGGAAACACTCGCACTTGCAAAAAATAGACCGGACTTCTATTTTTAGTTGCAAGTTGACCGATTAAGTTAACTTGCAACTCGCACTCGCAAAATATTTTATAGAGGATTGCTATCGTATTGAAAAACGGTAACACAATAATCAGATAATCATACGATTGACAAAACTTGTAATGACAGTAAAATTACGACATGTATGGCCGTGTGGTGACGGCAGAGTAGAATACATTTGTCACCAATCCCTACTCTTCCCGTGGGTGTCGTAGAGGCGACTTAGGGACTACACATTGAACAGGGAACGGGCAGCAGCGCTCTCTGATACAGTAACCTTTTATTCTGCGATCTCCAACCCGCCTGCCAAGCGTGGAGATTATGGCAAAACCCTCCACTTAAGTGGAGGAGGCTCATAGTCCAGCAGTGGACTGTAACGGGCCATTGATGTTGATGTTGATGAAATTCATTATTCGGAAAAAGAATCTGCGTAAACTTGGTAATCCAGTTACAACTCTTAAGGGCTTAAAAGTTTTCAACGATGTTTCGCAACTGATCGACGATGAGAGGTGAAACGGTATTATTAAACTTATTCAACTTCTCTTATGTAGAATTTGAGATGGTAAAATTGGAATATTTAACATTTTCTAACTTCGGTTATTATATGCAAATTTCGTAAGAATTCGTGCCGGTGCGGCGCTCCCAGTATTGTAACCGTAAATTTACGGAATCTCTTATAAGAGAAAGCAAAACTTTTCAAATCTTAAGTAATATTTAGGAAGAAATTTTCTCGTTCCTTATCCTATGGGTTCAGTCAGCTAAGCCTCAAGCCGATCTTACACGAGTGCAATGATGGGTAGGTTTAAATTTTAACACTTCTTGAGGGCATCACAGACGGAGCTATAATATATAATATAGCACGAGGCAGTCAGCTCTCTCATCACCATTCACTTTGTGTGCAAAGCGGGGTCAAGCAGAATGGGCGCAGTGACCGGCCATTCTGCTTGATTCGCCATTTTGTTTGACCCCCGCTTTGCGTGAAAGTGAATGGCGACGAGAGAGCTGGCTGCCTCGTGCTATAATATATATTATAGCTGCCGTGTGTGATGCCCTTTACAGTTCCCGGCCGAAAATAATGCACATCGGGTGTTCGGCTTTATAGAGCGTCGTCTCTCTCGCACGTATGCTATAGCACTAACATGTGCATTACCGCCGGGACCTGTACTTACTTCTCTCACTATCTTCTCCTCTTCCTTCCTTCTTCCGCATGCCAATAGAAAACCGCGAAATTGACTCATTGCTCGTTAGTTACAGAGTCGTGTTGGAGGTGGCTGGCAACTCAGACGCTGTCATATTGAGCGGGCTAGAAGCCGACACTCAGTACCAGGTCACAGTGGCCGCTCTCTGGGGAGGGCACAAGTACCGCAGCAGGCCTATTGTCTTCCGCACGCTGGGTGAGTACTCCTTGAATATGAATAGAGAAAGACGGTAACCTTTTTGCGCATAAGATAATATTTAAAGTGAGTAAGGACATGTTAGACAGATGGGTGGTGGTAAAGTTTAATAAAAACCTTTTTCATTGGATTTTATTAATGTAATAGACAAATCTACACCATTATAATCGCAGTACGTCTTAGATATTCTAAATAACGCAAAAAAACTTCTCGGGTGCTATAGTTCAGCCCACAAATCTTTACTTTTTTTTTTTTACTAAAACCAGACAATTGTTGAGAAAATATTCATTTTCATGAGCTAAGCAAGTTACTACCCGAGAAGTTATGAATTATTTAGCAAAACATCACATACCCTCTCATAAAAACAAACACATCAGCTATACAGCGTTTAAACTGTAGTTATACACAAAACCACAAAGGCGTGTTTGTTTTCAACTTCACACTATCCACGTGAAAGCTATTAATTTAATTCATTAGCTAAAACACGGCAATTTCGGCCCATTCAGTCCGGTTATGTACTTTACACTAAAAGCCCTCCGCAATTTGTCACTGACGGACCTGCGGGTTCATTCGTGAACCGAGTTCGTTCACTCTTTAGTTAAGGGGATTATCCGGATCAGATTTTGTACATTTCATGCAAATTATATTCCAGTCTGGTTAAGGAAAGTTTAAGTGTGACTGGTACAGACTAAGCTTCTCAATGACGTCACGAACTGCTGATTGAAAAAAAAAAACAATGGCAGTAGAGAGATTTATACATTATGAGGAACCTGCACATGCCAGTTAATTAATTAATTAAGAAGGATGTCTACTTGAATAGAAAGTCATATAATTTAGGTTTTTGTGTTTTATTACCACAATTTACCGTACGCTCGAGTTTCTCGGTGTAATATTGTATTAGTCAACTACGTAAGGAATTACGTTCATCGACGTTTCTCAGCGCTTGAGGAAACTTTAAGACATTTAATGGCTTGTAATATTGTATAGGTATTTTATTGCCAGAACATGATTGCAGCTTAAGCGCGTTGTGAAATTGTAGTTCTATCTCAAGTTTGTACTATGGTTCATTACAAAGAAAGGTATTCGTTCTAAGCAAGTTAATAAGTTATTTTCAACCAACCTTTCCTTCAAGGTTTTTCTTGAAACAGGCTTACTGAGGACCTATAAGTTCTGCCTAATTTATCTTGGTGAAGGCAATAACAAGTTAACAAACCTATAATCCGATTAGCGACGCCCCGATAGTCAATTTATCAATCAGTAAGTATTAATCATTGCAAAGCCTGTAAGCTGATTAGCATTGGATGTTTTATCGTTGATATTATTTCCACTACGAGTATATTAGGGAAATTGACATGAAATATTTACATTGTTTTGAGCAAATTATATCGGATAGGCTTTCGCCTGATAGCTGAGACAGCATCTAGTGGCAGCAGATATTCTGTCCCAGATGCTCTAAGAAACGTGAAGATCGATGTATGTACCTTCAACGTAGGTGCGTATAATCCGATTTTTAACCCAATAAGTAATCATCTAAAAATTAAAACTTCTGCACCGACAAAAAATGTATGTATGCCAGTGTCACTCGGGCTGATGTAAGGATACCTCATACATCCAAATCTGTTTGGAAGTTATGGTGTAATAAAGAAACTTGTACATACATACATACATGAACCCTAAACACATAACACTCTTTTTTTTCATGTAAAAATATTGCCAAACGTGGTTCTAGTTTTGGGGGATATAAGCGTGATCATGTTATATGTACGAGTATTATGTACGCATTTATATAGGTATAACCAATCTAGGCGTGGGATGGAGAGAAAAATAAGCGCTTTTATTTTAATTGATTTATCCAATGTGAGTGTGCCGTTTGCTTTGTTCGTCGTTCCAATAATGTTTGTGTTCATATTTTTATTTCCGTGTTGTTTCAGTAGGTACAATATACTGCGTTTTTGCTCGATTGCAGAACAAACAATGATTCTATCAATAACCAGTAATTTCTTGATATGAATCAGTTTTTTTTCTGTTTACCTTGTTTTATTGACAGCCTCAACATTACTATATTGTGTAATAAATTTATTCTGTGGTATTAGCAGAGATAAAAAAATGCCGATACACTTTTTTCTTGAAGAATAATATGACATATACCAATCATCTTGTTTCTCAGTATCAACTTAATTTTCTCTCAGCATAATCTTATTTTCCCATTATGATAAAATTTTCTATAGGTATGTGAGTAATAATAAAACTATGAGAACTGTGCCTTAATATTGGTTCCTCAACTAAGCACACCCCTTTGTTTCGGTGTGCGGGGTAAGTCGTTGCCTGGCATGCAAGCCCCTCGTTAGCACCAGCTGGACAGTGTCATTTGGTTATGATTTGGCGATCACTTACTTTTGACTACGAATTATTTTATTTTTATTTTGTTTGAATTGAACTTCTGATGATAGAAAAGCTATTGATTTTGTAAGGTTATGAACATTAATGAAATAGTTATAGATTTTCAGTAAGATAGTGTAGACCTGCGTTTTAACATGCGGTAAAAGTAAAGAAAAAAATAAATCGATATTAGTTGAAACACAGGTTGTAATCAAAAAGCACTATATAAGAAGTGTTTGATTAATACATCAAGTGAAAAACTAATAAATACATTAAGTAAAAAAGAGCACTCATAAAAACGCAAAGCTCACAATTCGCCGTGTCAAATAATGATAACTTATAAAACACATCATGTCAATCAGTGTCAATATCATCAAAGTGATGAACTCATTCATCATTGATGATGATAAATTCCTGTTCATTAAACCAATCCTATTCCTTTTCCGAATTCCGTTTTTCCTAATACTTTAAATCGCGTTACGTTTCCTCACTTTGTATGTGGCAATGTGCAAATAGCATTATGCCAAAATGAAAAAAAAAAAAAAAAAAGTGGTCAGATACGACACAGGATATTTCCCTTTCAGCACGAAATCGTATAATCGTGCGTTCAACTTAGAAAAAATCTTGGCGCCAAACTATTCATTTTTACCGCTCCGACACGGAGTCGATCGTTCGTACGTTTCCAATACTAGGTACGAAAAATTAAATTTCGCGGGTGTTTTGCGATTGGTCAATTTTGTTGTGTGTTCAAGATGGCCTTGTATATCACGGACGAGCGCGGTCGAAGTAAGTATTTATTTAAAATAGTTAAATCTTATTAATTTCAATTGTTTTTGTTGAATTGAGTGTTTAAAACATTTGTCTAACTGCTTGTAATAAAATATTTCAGATATCACTAGTATTGTAGTGGCACATGGCTCTCAAATTTTGAACGCACGATCGTGCTTTTCAGTTTTTATATGTACCAATGTGGGTAGATTGTAACACATTTATTTTGTGTTGTTTTTTTGCAGGGCGGCCTTTAAATGAAGATGTTGTGTACGAGTTATTGGGAGATGAGAGCCAATCGGTTTTAGACATTTTTTAGATGAAGTAAGTCCAGATATTCTAGCACCTGAGGTTCCACACCCAGCTATTGACTCTGACAGTTCGCAAGAAGATAAGAAAGAGGATTCAGACCCGGAGATAGATGTTCCCCTGGCTCACATACGTGAAAGGTTGAACGTACTTCACAATACCAGAGACCAAAATTCAAATCAAGCTAGAAACAGCAACCAAGCTAATGAACAAAGAAAGCGACCTAGGATGTCCACATCCTTGGTGGATTTGGTGACTATACTGTCAAAATCCATGAATACCCTTATGTTAGTAGCTCAGATGCTGAAGAGATATCGCCTCTGCAGTACCTGAGATCTTATTTTAGTGAAGATTTTTATGAGAATACGGCCAGATGCACAAATACATGCGTAAAACTGATCGAGTACTAAATACTAGCAGCCAAGAGATACGCAAGTTATTTGGTATTTTCCTGGTCATGGGCTGTATTCCCTACCCTCGTATTCACCTGTATTGGCGAGCTGGTACACGGCTAGAAATTATTGCGAATAATATGTCACGCGATCGCTCCGAAACAACATACACGTTGTCGAATCAGATGAACCGTTTGAAGGAAATATGAACCGTTGTGGAAAGTTCAGCTTGTGCTGACAACCGGTCAGAAATGCCTGATTGAAAATCGAAAGGAATCCAGGATTTTATTCAATTGATGAACAAATGATTCCCTTTACTGGAAGATGTAGATTTCGGGTAGTTGTTAAGAATAAACCAAGACCTGTGGGCCTCATGTTAGATTTTGCAATCTATTACTCACAGAACCCCACATTTTCAAATAGGTCGTTTGGTGAAGGTCCGGTGGTTATCCTTGAATTGGCGGAAAATTTACCTCTAAACAGTTGCCTTTACTTTGATAGGTACTTTAATACAATACTTCTCTTAGATCGCCTTTCAGAAATGCACATATATGGCACAAGAACCATCATGTTAAATTTTATTCCAGATCACAAAAAAATAAACCTAAAAAAGAATACAACGATGGAACGCGGCGACATCTTGCAGTACATATCGAAAGATGTAGCTCTTGTAAAATGGAAAGACAGCAAGGGAGTTCTCATGGCTTCTAATTGCACAGGTGGGATAAGAAGCGCAAGGTCTTTGTTACAAATAGTAACTAAGATAGTAAAAGAAAATACTGATTGCTATAATTGTACAACTGTGATTTTATTATTAAAGTTCTGAATACAAATCTTGACATGCTATACCTTGTTTTCTTGCTATGCACGTTACTGCGCTTGTATTTTTAAATCGGGAACGCACGAACGTGCGGGTGGGATTTCCAGAAATAGGTAGAGGGGGGATTTTTTTAAATATTTTTTTTGATCACCTGTTATGTCCTAACTAAATTATCTTTACTCAGTATATTGAAAAACGGTAATTTTATTCTTCGTTTTGAAAGGGGCAACAAAGTCAGTCAGTCAGTCATTATTATCACAGTAACATTTCTATCAACTATTTCAGCAAAAAATTAATAAAATCAAATAACCCGACTGCGTGAAAAATTTAAAACTTTCAAACTTAATAAATAAATGAACTCAAAAAATGCAAACAAGTTGTTTTTTTTTTGTTTTGAATAATCGTGGTTGATAGTGTTCACAATAGCAGTTGGAGGGATCACAAGAAAGCCGAATCTAACGACACCTCTTTAGCTAAAATCCATAAAGCCGTTTAGGCTGTAGAGCGCGCCAAAGAAATATATATACAAACACACTCGAAAAACATAAAGCAGTCGGGTAAAAAAGCTCGGTAATAAAGAAAACATAAGCTTTTTTATTGCACCAGTCAACAATGTTTTAGTATTTTAACATCTCGGTGGTTGTGGCAGAGTTATAGCTAGATCATTCCTTATGCCACCCAAGGGTACGTTAAAACATCTCGTCAATCATTACACATGAATACCATTTTATTTTCCTTACGATATTACTCGTACCAATACATATCAAACATGAAGCAAAAACGCCTATGTTCAGAAACATATTCCGAAGATTACAGATAAATCAAGATAAGTTCTAAATATACTGAAACATAACTTCAAGCCGCCACGGAGCTGCTGAGCACCACACAAAGGATGAGAGGTTTTAAATTTAAAACGTGGCGAAAACCAGGGTTCAGTCCAGGTAAAGGTAAAAGTGTATTTAGGTAAACAGTAAGGTATTGGTTTATGTATTTATATAAACTGACAAATAGTACAGTACGTAGAAAAGGTTTAGGTTTGTACTTTCGGAGATCGGACATGAAGTGAGAAAAAAGACAAAAGACAAAATCGAAACGTAAGAAATCTAAATTTGAAAATGAATTTAAAATTAAAGATAAAACTGCCGTCAAGAAAGGTTGCCAGTCATAAAACCGGAAAGAGGACGAATGCCTCGTTAGAAGTGTGTACAATAAATGTGTGTGTGTGTAGGTGTGTACAATAAATGGTTAATTAAATAAATAATAAATAAATAAGTAAATAAAATACTTACAAAATCAACAGAGAATAATAATTATCCGCGCGTAAATCGCGCAAATCCTCAACAAACGTTCCATACGAAGCTCAAACACGCACTCAAATTTTCCCACTTATGCTTCCCTTGTTAGCTAATATAACTAATATTTATATATCCATCTTTACATATCTCAGTAAGTACAGTTTTACTTCAAGGCAGTTTACCTTGGTCGAACACTGCTCCCTAAGATACAGGTTATCCTAGTTTAGGAGGCAAGGTTTATTATATTGTAACATGTAATGCTTAACATGTAAGAATCATTTATGTACTGATGGTTTTAAATAAAAATACTTATTATTATTATTATAATTATCTTGTTTGATATGTTCTGAATATGAAGTTTGTAGGTAGGTTTCAGTCAGTCATCTATCATCAGTGCTGACACAATATTAATTAAATATTCGTTTGCGAATGAAATTAACGAATATTTTAAAACCACTCCATCAGTTTTGCGAAATATGTTCATAAGGTAGGTATTTAATAAATGAAGGAATCTTTTCAAAGTAAAAAAGCTGTAAAGTAAAAAAATGTATCTGTTGTATTTCAGATCAACATTTTAGAAAAGTAAAGATACTTTTGAGATAATATGAAAAAAATGTAAACAGTTTATATGAGGTGACTTTGTTGTAGGGTATTGGAATAACCTTTTTTAGGAACGTTTCCAATCACTTATTTGTGTAAATGTACAATTTAGTTTACTCGACTTATTAACTGATAATTTATCAAAAACTCGTAATTAATACAGTTCTTTCAACTTAATTTAAAATTGAATAATGTATGTAATAATAATCTTACTTACAAAGTGATATGCACCTGTTGCGTGACATACGTGTTCTACAATCCCCTCGAGCCTCGAAAATAGACCAAAGGCGAGGGTACACTCATATGCGTGTCTATTTGTGTATTTTAACATTGACATGCCCCGTTTCATGTAGCTTCAAAGCCACATAGCTGGCTACGGAGTTATGTTTTAATTCTTACTACAAATATTTTGTACTTGTTTTGTTGTTAACTCTCTTTTGTAAAATAGAGAAAAAAATATACATTCTTTGTTTGCTTTCTTAATATGTTAAAAAAAAAATATCCTGCAGTGATAAACCGATGTCGACAGCCTCTAGAGGTGAGCTGTGTCGCGCTCGTGCTTAAAAGAAAATTAATTTTTCTTTTTCTGATACATGTTTCTAGTGAAATAAGGTTTTGTAATCCTGAATTGACCTAAATTGATGGTACCACATTATTTAAAACAATTAATTGAACATGTGTTTTAAAACTTACAATAAATAAGTGCTCGATTCTAGCAACAATCAACAAATACAGCATTGCTTGCGTTGAAATGAAACCAAATTCGTTTTGTTTTAATAAAACATGGTTTTTTATTTCATGGAAAACATGGCTTTGTATTTTGAGTTTATTTGTTTCTCATTTGTAACTGAAAAGAGTTTGTTAAATTTTACGTTTTACTCTTACACTTACTCAGAGCTTATTTTATTATAAATTTTGCTTCCATTTTAAATCCTTTAATATAATATGAATAATCTATCTAAAGTAATTCAAGAGCTAATTGGGCTAGTCACTAAATTCAAAACCTACATCTACTTATTTATAAATTAGAAAAATATTTTATTATATTTTCAGAATTGTATTAAGCAGAGTAGAATACATTTGTCACCAACCCCTACTCTTCCCGTGGGTGTCGTAAGAGGCGACTTAGGGACTACACATTGAACAGGGAACGGGCAGCAACGCTCTCTGATACAGTAACCTTTTATCTGCGATCTCCAACCCGCCTGCCAAGCGTGGAGATTATGGCAAAACCCTCCACTTAAGTGGAGGAGGCTCATAGTCCAGCAGTGGACTGTAACGGGCCGTTGATGTTGATGATTGTATTAAAAGATATCAAGACTTTCTTATGTCACTCTTGTTCTTCTATAATGTAACTCTTCCCTAGGAACAAGGTAACTCCGATCATCTTGTATAATATACTAGCTATCTCTCTATATTCGCACGCGTTGAAGACCTATACTCTTGATTTCGAATGTCATGTGCTCGATATTCAATACCCCGAAGCCATTAGCTCCAGCTTGGCGTCAGAATGCATCAGAAAATTCAGAATACTACGACGGACGCTCGAAAATGGTTTCGAGGTGTGTTATTTTATGTAATCGATAAAAATAATAACTTTCTAACGGTTCTTTCGAACGTTACTAGTAAACCTTTATCCTATCCACCTATTATTAGAATTATATTATTCTGATAAAATATAACAATTTAATTTCTGACTTGCTTTATAGTAGCGCAAGTATTACCTAGTTATAGTTAGTTACTGTTTCTCTGCAATGCAATGTTACTGTACATAATCTGTGGATTGTGTTGTTGGCTGTATATGTACCCAACCCTTTTGTATCATCCATTTGTATTGTTATACTATGTATGCAGCTGTTTACTTTCCCAATAGACTACATAGTTAGAGGAATAAAACTCACAAATATTTCTTGAGTGAAAAACAATAACTATGTTTAAAAGTAAATACAAAAAATGCTCTTCCAGTGTTTTTATACATTTGTTAGGGAACTAGTAAATAATGTTATGTGAAATCCTAATTTTTAATAATAATTTTCTTCTTTTCCATTGATAAGGAGGATTTGGATTTTATCTAAAAAGTTACATAATGTATTCTACTCCAAGCTCTACGTCTTAGTAATTCTACTGAACTTACGCTAAGCCCTAGTTAGTCGAATGGGGTATTCTGCATAATCACTCCCCATAATAATAACGAACAGACGGTATTGGTGTGTTTGCATAATATTCTCCGTTTATTTCAGCAGTAATGGAGACAAGGCTTTACAGTTTATTAGATCCAACAATTTGTATGCGATTTTATCAAATAAAATTGAATGGTTGTTGGGAACAAAATTGTCCTCGATATTTCAATTGAGTTTATTTAGCGGAATTGGGATTCACAAATGTTCAGAGTGATATATTTTGATCATATACTATATTATTATTATTAACAAAGTTCATGAGTAAACAAAAAAATAAGAAACAAAAGGTTTGAAAGATATTTAACTTCACCTATTGAGTAAAACTATATAGGTGAAGTAAAATTAAAAAATAAACTAAATGTTTTAAGTGTGTAGTATACATAGTAAACACAAAAATGTTATATAAATTAGCAGAGAGTAGTGTAGCCAACATAAAGAAAAGCATCAACCCTGTAATGAAAAAGTTACTTGACACGTCATTAGCGCCGTTGTTGTTGTTGTTGTGTAAGTTGGAGAGGCAGTTTCGGCCTATTATTTCACGATGTTCCAAGTACTGCCTGCTACTTAATGTTCAGTTCGCAGAAAAAGTTTGTCATTGGTTCAGTCACTTATTACGCTCAATTATGTCTTACAAAATACTTCTTCACACTTACAGGTTTTTTCTTTACTTTATATGGAAGCAGTAGTAGTAAAAACAAATATTTTTTTTATATATATATACATATATTTTTTTTTTTATTTTGTTCTTGAAAAAATCCTGCATTCTTTTTTCAATTGAGAATTCAATCACAGTGACTTTGTTATGCTACTCAAAATATATTTTGGTTGTAGTTGGACCGCGTGTTGTACCACATTTGCATAGACTTTGCATATTGCTGTCTGCGTCATGCAGGCTTGCCATCTGTAACTTGTAAAAGTTTCCTGTATGAAGCAGGCGTAGTTTTACGTGTTTTTAAGACTTACATTTTGTACGTGTTATCATGAATTCGACGAGTATCTAATCGAATCGTTAAAAGTAATAAGCTTAAGCGTCGTTAAGATTATTTTTCCTTTTTCTACTTGCTGTAGATATGCTTATTTTTTTATGGTAGGTTTATGGTGGTTTACGCCATGTGGTGACAGCAGAGTAGAATATATATTTTGTCACCAACCCTTCCCGTGGGTGTCGTAAAAGGCGACTTAGGGACTACACATTGAACAGGGAACGGGCAGCAGCGCTCTCTGATACAGTAACCTTTTAATCTGCGATCTCCAACCCGCCTGCCAAGCGTGGAGATTATGGCAAAACCTCAGGCAGGCAAGTGGAGGAGGCTCATAGTCCAGCAGTGGACTGTAACGGGCCGTTGATTTGATTTTATGGTAGGAATACTTAACGAGTAAAATAAAAAAAAAACCGTAAAATGACAGATATTCGTTAGAAACTACGCTGAACTATTCGTTAGTGTACTGTTTTTGAAAATAATAATAGTTGCGAAAATATTCGTTAATATAAATTAGAATTTAATGTTAGTCGTCTAAATCTGTGTCCTATTTGTGTATCTGTGTGCAAAATGCTTTCAACTTTGCGACTTTTCTTACCAAACTACCTGTGTGACATTAAAAGGCTATTTGAATAGCACTCGACAATCTCTTTGCTCTTTTCATGTAGTGTTTTTATTTTTGATTGCGCTCGTATGAGCTAACGCTCCGTTTCATCGGGTTGGCGTGGTTCCAGTTAGATCGTTTGTGGTGCTTCATCTCCCGGATGCATGTGCATCTTGACGTGATGTTCGCTCGTATTCTGGATAGCATGTGTTTGAAATTCGAATCTGGACATCTACTGTTGCTCTAACAATAGTTTTGTTATTGATCATGTTTTTGTTTCGAATGTTTTTGTTCCTTGTATGTACTGTTGAAATAACCCTTTTGCGTAGTTTCGGTTTCTATCGTCAAATAAATCGTACCAAATTACAAATTAACATAAATTGACACGAGGTAAATTCTACACTCGAAGAAAACGACCTTTACTTCACAGACACTTGATTGGTCTAATCCTGCTTAGGTAAATACAGGGTGTCCAAAAAGGGTGTTAGCAGTGTATACCCAAAAATTATATATGAAAAATATATCATTTCATAATTTTATTACTATTTGCGAAAAGTACATACAATGGAAAGTTTACGACAAAAAAAGTATGTTGTTTAACAGACGCCCATTACGTCTTAATGCATTTTCTAATGATATTTGCACTGGGAGATAAAGAAATGTCCCGTAAATTGAACTGCGCGCGATGTAAGCGGCGAACTGTTATTATCGAATTATTGTTTTGATAATAAGCTCGTACACAAAATGCGCGCTGAGCTCCGATATACGAATCCATTTCAATTAAATTTCCAATAAATTCCATGTATGACATTATATTTGTTTTTGCTATCTACCTTCTTTAAGACGATTTATTGATATTTAAAAGTGCAAATACCCTTTTTGGACACCCGGTGTAAATTATACTTGCTTATTATATTGCACAATAAAAGGATTAAGCGATAAAAAAGTACCTGTGGTTGGATTTTTTCAGTACGAACGGGTCAAAAGAATAAACTGAGTGCAAAGGATATACCTTCATAAAAGATACCGTAGGCTTCTTTAAGGAAACATTCGTTTGATCACATTGAAAAACTTATCTTTCTTCAGAGATGTCTTTATCAGAGTTTATTTGGCGAAATTCTGAATAGTCCCTTCACGAGAAGTACTCAGTCGGCACTCGAACGCCTCTAGTGCTTTGACCGATTTCTAAAATTGGCGTCGACATTTTAACGTGTACAGAATGTAACAAAACTTACCTATTTAAGATATATACGGGTTTTATGTTAATCAAATTTTTATTGAAGATATTATCCTGACTACTTCATCAAGACTGCGAATAACTTACTAACAGTACCCAAATTATATCCGTCTGCTTGATATTTTTATGGTTCAAGGATTTTAGAAACATATTAAATGTTGTTGCTCGGTAAAGTAGTGAATACCTAACTGGATGATCATCATAATATTTACTTTTAACTCGCAAATACCCAGTCATAAGGCTTTTGGCGGCTTTTGTCTGAAGCTTAAGCAAATTCTATAACTGTGTTTATATAATGAGAATATAGGTCGAGCATTGTACAGGCACGATACTGGCATTAGTGTCCGCTTAATGCAGACAATGGAAATTGTTCCAAGCACGTGAAGAGAACGTGAAATTCTAAAAAGTCTGATTTTATCTGATCTTACTCGCTGGACAGATAGAGGTTTCGTAATATCTGTCGTAATTGGCCGTTAAATATTTTTCGAAAGCTGTTTTATAGATATTATGGTAATTTTCGTATTTTTTATTACTACAAAGGATATTTCTTAGCCCAGATTTATGTTGCTTGATTTTAATATATCCAAACTGTATTTTTTGTAATGTCTGTAATACTAAATGCGGATCTTTAAACCAAGTTTTTTTTTGTTAGTCAATTCAAACGATTTTTACAAAGTGTCGCAAATGTAATAAGATAATACAATTATTTTAATGTAAAGCCATTTTCTAGTACAAATATTATTCTTCTAACTTAAAAGGAAAGGTCAGGCGTTTTCATTTAATATTTATCTTTCGAGAGATATTGAATGGTCCGGAGAAGGATTGTGCTTGGCATTGGCAATATTGCTCCACCTGAAGCGAATGGACTGGACTGGATTGAAAATTTCAAAACCGGTTTCCTTCTGCTCACTGTTTTTATTGCCTGCAGGCAATTTTAGAAAAATGCGTTTGATGTAGTTATATCCGTTATTTTTTTTTGTTTAATTCGCATCCGAAGCCGCAGCTCTTAAAAAGAAAATAAAATACGCTAATCTCACCCAAAAATATGTTTTTTGCCTTTGGCGGTTGGTGTGGGGAGGCATGGAATATTGTCCGGGAGATAGGGCGTCGGCTGAGGGAGAGAGGGCTTGATCCCCGCTCACCGGTTCGTTTCTCGCCCAAAGGTTGTCCATCGCCATACAGCGCGGAAACGCTGCTAGTGTGATGGGTACTTTTGGGCCGGGAATGACCCGGGGTGGGCTTTTCGAGTAGCTTTTGACTGTCAATAATATTTTTATATTATTGTTTTTTGTCGACGATATTTTATTTTTGACATGTAATTATTTTTAAGTTTTTAAACAAGAACTATTTTTAATTGATTTGCAGGGATATATTTTATTGTTTTCAGTTTGGCTAGGACATCGAATTACCGGGTTGTCCAAAAAATATAATAGTCCCGTGCTTGGAAAAGCATGTTAAACCAGTTGACTATTATAATATAGTCGTTACGTGAGCCTAGAAAGTATTGGCGGCTCAATAAAGGGCTTGTGAAGTCTGCCATCGACTCTAAACCCATACAATGTGTTAATCTCAGTCGAATCTTTGATTTTTTGCTGGCTATAAATACTTTTAGAATCGTTGGGTTTATTTGAATTTAGAAAAAACAAATATTCTCGTGATATTCAAGAGCGGATTCTATCGTAGACTGTCTTTGAGTAAACTGATGTCGTAATAAAATAAATCACTTCAATCTTTTGCATCTAATCGAATCTTTTAATAATACCGCCTCCACCTTTCCTCACAATGTGATGACAAGTTGTTTTTTACTTCTGTTTATAATACGTGTTTGATTGTGTGCAGAGCCTCCACGGACGTCACCGCAACAGGACGGGGGCACAGGCACGCCCCGGCCGTCGGTGAGTCCTTCCGACACTGCTCCCACGTTTCCTACGGTAAGTGGTTCTCAAGGAACCGCACTCGTATGAAAGGGGTCTATTTTATTAAAATTCTTAGATATTTATTGATAAGGGAATAAAAGGAAAATGAGTATAGTAACCACATAGGTTTGAGTATCATTGGTATATCATTGTTCAAATTCCAATTTAAAAACATTTATTCATTTATTTGCGTAAACACAGTTTAACATGGTGCATTCAAATATTATTTAAGTCTAATAATAGGGTTCAAATTCGTGAATCTACAAATAAGATGTCAATACCAAAAATATTTTTCAGTGAAAAGTTAATCATGCATGACTGATTTAACCAAGAATATAATAAAATCCTGCGCATCTGACCGCTTCCGTCTAACGGACTCCGATCATTATCATCATCATCAATAATATGAGAAGTCTGTCAAGTCAAGACGTGACTTTGAAAACAATCAGATAGAATACGTATGTTCCAGAATAATTCCGCAATAACATGTTTGACTTGCACATCATAAATATTCCAGTACGGATTTTATTTTCTTTCTTTAATAAATAAATAAATAAATAAGTATTTATGTTAATGAATATATTTATTCATATTTTCCAAATCATAACAATAAACAGGATAACGATGTTAAAATATTTACAACATTCGTGGTGACAAAGTCCTGGAAGCAAAGCCTTGGAACAGAGAGCTTTTGTTATTGTTTCAAGCAAAGCCTGATGACGGGGTTCATTAGCAAGATGCAATTTAAAAATGTAATTTATTTTTCTGTTGTGACCTCAATAATAGAGCTAACAAAGGCAGCATGTCGGAAGTCGCTGTAGTG
Source organism: Carpatolechia fugitivella (assembly GCA_951230895.1). Classification (NCBI taxonomy): domain Eukaryota; kingdom Metazoa; phylum Arthropoda; class Insecta; order Lepidoptera; family Gelechiidae; genus Carpatolechia; species Carpatolechia fugitivella. Next base: position 5,911,813 of record OX579652.1, on the reverse strand, counting down.
CTTCAAGTGCCGTCAAGCTTTCTATTGTGGAACTTGTGGGACATTGCCTGTAGTTTGCATTTGACATCTCTTTTGTAGATTCACGAATTTTAACTATATTATTGGACTTAAATAATATTTTATTGTTTCAGCTTAGAGGGACAACAGATATACAATAACTAGAAATATATGACATAGTTGTAGGCTAATTACTAAAGCTTAGTACTTGCTCTTAGGTTACTTATAGGTATTTTTTAGCATTGACATTGATTTTTATTGATTATTGCTTGATTATTGACTTTTATATTTATATTTTTTTACATTATAATTAATTGAGAAACATAATTATTTGGGGTAAACCTGTGACGGCTATGTATTGACTGTGTATAGATTGAATAAATTGAATTGAATAATTTTGTGACAGATATTGGGCCAATTAAGAGCATTCAAATTTAGCGATTCTTTACTTAATGTAATTTGTAACTACTTTTACAACAATATTTATGAAACGTTCAAATTATAATGAAACAGTTGTAAATTATTAAAACTAATCGTTAAGGTCGCACCAATAATACAAAAATATTGGTAGGTGTTTTATTTTTATTTACCACTAGCTTTCCGCCAGCGGTTTCACCCGCGTTTAATGAGTTTTCCCATAGAAATGAAGTATTTTCCCGCAGTAAAAAGTAGCTTATGTCCTATTCCAAGACATAATTTATATGTGTGCCAAGTTTCATCCCGATCCGTCTAGTGGTTCAAGCGTGATTCGGCAAAAACATCCAAACATCCAAACTTTCGCATTTATAATATTAGTAGGATTAGTGATAATACCCTCCCTCGCGTTCGATCACGTTGCGTCGGGCTAACCAATATTATATTATTATGGCGTGGCGTTAAGGTGCAAATATTGTTGAACACGTGTAGTTTAGGTATTTAAAATGTGGGCTTTCTTCGAGATCAAAGGAGCGCAACTTCTGTATGTAGTTATATATTGTTTGATTGCGGTAACTAATGGCCGTAGTGCGTAATGAGGTGGGTAAAAGATATGTGTCTAACGAAGCTGAAGCGAGAGGCCCTCATCCTCTGGAATTCATCTCCAATGTTATTGTCTTACCAATTATGCCTTGTGTCCAGGTACGAGGGGTGGAGATCGCAATAGTGGTGCTAGTGCTGTTAGTATGGATCGGCGCTATAGCACTTTTCTTCAACCGGTGGGGCAAGATTCGGATGCTGTTGCCTTACCAGCCAGACTACAAACAGGAACAATTGAAGGTAAGGAAAGAAACATAAATGAAAATCAAAATTAAAAAGGTATAGAAATAACTGGAAAGTAACGGTTTTCGGAAAATTGAAAGTGTATCGCATTAGTGACGTTTAGTGCTAGTTTAAAAACTGTTATGTCAGGGATGAAAAAAGATTGTGCGGTTTTTTTTTATTTGAAGACCATGTTCGTTAGTTGTTTCTTAAATTATACAAGAAATATAGAGGTATGGTGAAGTCAGAAACTATAAAATTATTTAAAGGAACTTTACAGCAAAGAAAAAGTGTGCCCTGGTGTGTCACAGCTTTACTAAAGGATTGTTTTAAGTAGTATATTTACGTCTAAAAGTGTAGCTTACGTATAATACACCGTGAAATTTACATCGTTTTGTTCCCGCCGTGTAGTGATAGTACCCGTCAAACTGAACAACTTTTCGCGAAAAAAAAAATCCCTGCGACAAAAAAAATTTGGTCTCTCCATACAAAGTGAGACTTCCGACCGACCCATTTTGTATGGAGAGACCAAAAATTTTTTTCACAGGAATTTATTTTTTCGTGAAAAGTTGTTCAGTTTGACGGGTACTATCACTACACGGCGGGAATAAAACGATGTAAATTTCATGCTATATAACGATCGGTTTTATTTTAAACTTCATTTTCTTCTGCACTGTCTCTGGTCTCAGATTCTTTCACTTCAGTTTTATTATTTTCGTAATTCCAATGCTTTTGTCTCTTTAATTTGTAAAATTGTCGAGCTATTCATTGGACTTTAAAACTACAGAAGCACTTTATTATTACTTAATTTAATATGTATTTTATTCTCGCTATCAGTAGAACGTAAAAAAACTCAATATTGTAATGTTTTTAATTGTATTAAATAACTTTTATTATTTTCACTAATGTCTCTCTGATGTGAACATTTTCAAGTCATCAGACATAGATAGGTTTGAGGTGGACACTCATAGTAGGTTTAGTATAGAGCGTCCTACGATTGAGGATAATTTGAATTCGGAAATAATAAGAAAATCAGGCTTTGTAATTTGAAATGAAGGTAAAGAACTTTTACCGTAATCTGTGATAGCACGTTGCATTAATGGTGCTGAAATATATTATGTTACAAACTATTATTAATTATGAATGTTAAGTATAAATATGAAAGTGTCCACAGTGGATGTATAATTTTGACAGGTGGACCAAGCTTCTACGCGTCCCACGTCGCTGTAGGACTTCATTTTATGGTGTGTTTTCGCCCCAAAAACATTTGTTACTGTAAATCATAGGCTTGGTGAATTAAAACCCCTTTTGTAATGGATATACGAGTAAAGTAGATATTGGTAAACATATTTTCGTGTCCTTATTTATTTCTTGTTTATTATAGAATATTTTACGTAGAACTGCAGTGTATTTAGGTGTTTATAATTAACATTCATATGAAAATGTACTTCTCATGTGTTCGCCTGTTCTTCTTCCTTGATATTTAACAAAGGTAGGCTATTTATAAAGACTCGCCACAAGCGGGTCACCTTTTGCATCCTGTATTAGCCACAAAACTTTACAAACTGCTCCATTTAGTTAGGTACCTAACTACGCTTGTTATTAGATATTATGTAAATTAGATCCTGAATTTAACTTGGCAACTTGGCCAATTAAACACACAACATCAAACACACCTAATCACCTAGAGACTCGGAGACTACCCAAAATTTGTATATTTTTATTTTGTTTTCATTACATTTTACAGAGTAAGTATACCGATATAAAATTAGGTAAACATTGATTTACTCGTACCTTTTTACCGTTTTATTAATACCGTTTTATTAATTTCTTTTATTGACCATAAAATCAATATGAAAGATAACATGTAATAATGACTGTTCTTATAAGTTTTGTACTTTTACGTTTGTAATATGGGGACATTTCCGATAACTTTGATATTTCCAAGAATGGTAGGAATACGTTATTTCTTTTTAACCGTTCAAACTTAAGCCACTTGGTCAAATACAGAGTCTAATTCAGTATATAGGTATATACATAAATTGCTGTGCTTGAAACGCATTTGGGACGGCAATACAACAGTAATAACTTGTAGTTAGCACTCTATTTTAGACAATGTGTAAAGCGTTTTAGAGCCGCCTTACGATTCGGCTAAACGCGGAGTCTAATTCGGTATACGTTGCTGTGTTTGGATCGTATTTGTGACGGTAAATTAGTACTACAACGGCAATGACATGTAACTAGCATTGAGGTATAAGGCGCGCTTTAACATTGTTGATGATGTTCTCAGGTGCCGGGGAGCAGCGCGCTAGCAGCGGCAGCAGCTGGCGGCCAGTGCACGCACTCTGCACCATCCGCATGTTCGGTAATTATGTCCTGATACGTCAATGTTGCCGGACATTCGATTGTTTATCGATTTTTGATCGATCCTGCAAAACCCTTCGTCACTTGTCTGCGATATTGCTAAAGATCGGCCTATGTACTGATGAAACGGTATCTTGATTATGTTAATTGCAATAATCGGTTTCCTTTTTATATTAATAAAATTCTAAATTATTTGCCATCGATTCTATAGATTTCTTATAATCTACGTTATTAGTACTTCCAAAAGGTATGTCGGTCGATACTGTGAATGGTTTTGGGACTAATTTCTTTATAATAATCGAGTTTTCGGCAACACTTTCATACGTCATGACATCACTAGCTATACATATTATGTCCTTAAATACTTCAGCTCAGCAATTGACCTCCGAAGCAAGGGCGTCACAGAGGTTACTATTTCCCCTAGAGAACTCTCGTGTCTAATAATGTTACACTAACTTATTGTGAGAAGTTCTTGTGTTGCTTTAACTTATTCAAGAAATGCTTGGTTTCATTCTAAAAGTAACATTAGGATTTAAATTTGGAAAACAGCACACGTCATGCTTTGTCAGTAATTTAATTAAATAAATCTGTTTGATGCCTCACCAAACACGCTAGCTAATCTTTCACAGGCTCTTAGAAAAGCTTCATCGTTTATTGCATTCGCTAATAATATCTGTAATGTTATCACTACAAACAATAGTTTTTGCAAAGATAAAGTAATAGAATCAAGTAATAGCATAGCTGTGATGCTCTTGAGGGTGCAAATCTAATAAATTGACGTCAAAGTGAACGGATGTCACCAAAAGCTGATTTGATACCTACGAGTACGTATATTGGTGCCTTTTTGGCTTACGTCCTTTCATATTTACCTTTCATAATAGACATTTTAGTGTAACTGTAAATGCTGTAGAAACTGAAAGATTCAAAGAATTTGCTTTATCATTTTAACATAATATCTCAGATATAAGGTATCTATACTATAAATATTCCGATTTCCAGACATTTTTTAAAAACTTTTACTTATTTACTTTTCAGTCTAGAATATGAATTTTTGATTTACATTCTACAGGTACATTTACAATGCTTTTTTAATATTTTTAAATATACAAATGTGTTATTACAGCTCAATAAAATTTCGTAGAAAAATCTATTTCGAACTTTCAGACAGAACGTGTAACTAGATATATTTTTATAAAGTTTACCTATGAAAGCGGGTTTTAATAATTTCTAGATAATACTAGTTCACTGGAAAATTCAAACTACATATCGAAATTTGAAATTGAATATCAGAATAAAATATTATTTAATAAAATACTATTTAATCAACAAAAACCTAAAAACACTTTTTAATTCTAAAACGGGTTATAAACATGTCTGTAATAGGATAGAGGCAAGGTGATAACATATAAATAATATTTTTTTTACATAGGTATATGAGTTATTCAAAGTTGAGATATTTTAATTTAAACTCTATCCAAATCTAAGCATGGTATAAAAAAAAGATTTTGTCACACAAAACTTTAAATTGTTAAATGTCAGAGCAATGAATTTTATAAAGAATCATAAACTATTAACGGATTTAATTTAAAGGAAATACTTTCACTTACTATAAGTATTGGTTTATAGACAATTATAATACTGAAAAATATAGAAAAAGTAAAAAAAAAAGTATAAACACCTTCCTCTATTTAAAAGATGATAAACACGCAATATCGCGTTTGGATTTCGAACGCGCTTTTATAAATAACTTTAGCAAAGAACATTTTTTTGCTAGTGGTGTGCTAAGTTGTCATTCACCAGAGACAGGTGGAATGAAGTAAAAGGTTGCAGTAATGGAATAAACAAGGTTAGCGTGATTATTCCACCGCAATGCAGCACTTCCGAAGGTCAGGGAAATCCTGCAGCTAAATGTACTAAGTCGTGATATCTTATAAGGCTAAGGTGAAACCATTCGTGGTTTTTCGAAATTTAAATTTTCGTAATTTCAAAGGTTATTCGATATTCCATATCCAACATTACAAAGTTAAATAACCACTATTATTAAAAAAACAAAAAACCCGACTGCATGAAAAATTTAAAACTTTTGGCGCCAAAAATAGGCCATCTTGTTTTTTTTATAAATTTGATATACCCAGTGTCACTCTCACCAGTAAGACGAATCTAACGATACCTCTTTAACTAAAATCCATCAAGCCGTTTAGGCTGTAGAGCGTGCCAAAGAAATATACATACATACATACATACACTCGAAAAACATAACCCTCCTTCTAAAGCAGTCGGGTAAAAACAACTGTTTCTGACGAAACTTCTGTATAAAAACATCTTGAATGCAAGAAACGTACAAAGTGAGACCCAACGAAACATGTTTTCATTAAAATTTCAAATCTTAGGATATTATAAATATATTGTAATCGTTTATTTGAGATCTAAAATAAATGTAATATTACGATGCCTTAGTTAAGACCTTTTTAGCAATTGAGAATTGAGTGGGTAAAATTGATTGTATCTTAGAATTTTGTTTACATAATCACACTTTGTAATATTATAAATGTGAAAATACCTATATATTTGGATGTATGGATGTTTGTTCCGCTTTCACGCTTAACGAACGGACGAACGCTTACTGAACGGATTTGGATAAAATTTGGAATGGAGATAGTTTGTAACCTGGATTAACACATGGCATACTTTTTACAGGGAAAAGTATATTCCCACGCAAAAATCATACACTGAGCGACTGATCATAGCCGCGGGCGGACCGCTAATTAAATATTTATTATGACGGAAAAAAACCTGTTTAACGTTTACAGATATATTTTTTTTCAATTTAGCAATAGGTCATTGACTAAATAAAATGGATTCCTACTTTCGCTACTTTCATCATGTGGCAACGAAAAGGAATGAGGTAACTGTCTTCTCACACGTAAGGAAACACTATTGAAAGCTTTTAAATAGAGTCCTGAAGTCTTGAATAAAGAGTCTTACCTTTCTTCTGCCTTACAGTTAATAGAAAAACAAAAGTTATGTGTTATTTATATCTCCTCGCATTGTCCTTTTGAAGAAGGACTTTTTGTTTCTTGTAATATGTAGAGTATGATTAAAGATTTTTGACGCGTGTCGCCTCTAGGTAGCGAAGCGATCGTCTTTTATTATTTTATTCGTACTCTCATGTTCTCAATAAAAAAAAAAGAACAGTTTGTACGATACCTCTAAGGTAAATAAGATATTAGACAATAATAAAATAATAATTTCATTCACATACTAAATCTATCAATTTAACTGCGCAGTTTTGTATCAGCCTATGTTCTTTAGGTAAAATTGTTCGGTTACATGGATTGAACTCTCTCATAGAGAAATTTATTAAAGTAAAGAAGTTTTTTACTAGCAGTCCGCCCGCGGCTACGCTCGCGTTGTGTAAGACTTTCCAAATAAAAAAACTCCCGGTAAAAAGTATCCTATGTGTTAAACCACGGTACAAGCTATCTCCATTCCAAATTTCATCCCAATCCGTTCAGTAGTTAAGGCGTGAAAGCGGAACAAACATCCAAACCTCCAAATATATTTTCACATTTATAAATATTAGTGTGATTATTTATAAAAATTAACGTTACTCCTAATAATCAATGTATTTCACAGCAAATTGTTATAAGTTTTTAACCTAGGTATATTCGTTATACATCATTGAAATTGGAGTATTTTCTAGTATAGACCCATTCTTTTCTTTTCGTGGCAAATGTTTGTGTCTCGGTAATTTTATACAAAGTACAAATATGAGTAAACCGTCATTGTTCTTATCTAGAACATAAATAAATAGTTAAGTTGTGCTTAATAAATATTTTTTTTCTTTTATTGGCATTGGCATGGCAGTAATAAATTGTTATTTATATAGATTTGTGTTGTCTTTGGAGTTTTTTACTCTTCGTCTACGTCTTAGGTGTATGTTGGTGACTCTTTTACTTTAGAGCACGATACAGTTTTGACAGCAGAAAATCATCGAGTGGCGTATAATATAGATAGACTTGTATTTATGAAAATATATCGTTTTATTTGGTAATTAATAAAAACAAACCCAAGTCACACAGAGCGGGAGTGGCGGCGTGGCTCGGGGCCGGGAAAGCGGAACAGTGCAACGCCGCGCCATACAAAGTCCCGCTTTCCCGGCCCCGGACCGCGCCGCTCCCGCTCTGTGTGGCCGAGGCTTTATTCATCAACAGCTCATAAACGTCCCCACCGAGGGGCTCGAGCCTACCCTGAATTAGGGCAATTAGCCCATAGTCGACCACGCTGGCCCAGTGCGGGTTGGTCGAGGCTTTATACATTATCGTAATTTCTGTTGCGTCGTCATTTGTTGATATACCTACGAAAAAGAGAGAATAGTGTTTTAATATAAAAAAAAGGATTACCTTTTACCGAGCGTGGACCAAACAAGAAAAATACTATGTCGATCACTATACAAAAGGTAACAAAACCACAAAAGGAGTATGAGGAAGGATTTATTTGAGGGTCTTTTTAGATATGTGGGAACGTATTTTGTTTTATGCTGTTCTGCTAATAAAACTGTCGTCCTTAGTTTTATAGGGGTCATCACATCTGAGCTATTTTAAGAATGCAATGAAGAGGGCACTTAAGTAATTTTATAGGGTCATATGAAGCTTGCTATATTTTTACTAAAACAAAGAGTTGGTTTTGAAACTGCTTGTTAAACATAAGCAATTAATATTTTTAATTATGAAGAAGAAGTACTATTATAATATTATATTGGATATAATAATAATATAATGATGAATAACGATAGGATACCTATCACAAATAGAACGCAATGCATTCTATGATTAAGGTTGAATTAATTGAACTGTGGGAGATTAAAAACCCTATTAATATTTCTTGCGGTTCTCGATTCGATAATGTAATGTTTATGTGTTGTGTTGAAAATTGTGTCAAAATAGTGTGTCAAATTGGGCAATATTAGTCTGAAATAGAATATTTTTATTATTTATTTTATTTAAAGAAACTATGAAACAACACACAAAGACACTTTATGTACATTGATTGATTTTTATTTCAGTACATAGGTACGGTCAGGTTCATTGTACTATCATATCAATCAACATCAATGGCCCGTTACAGTCCACTGCTGGACTATGAGCCTCCTCCATTTAAGTGGAGAGTTTTGGCATAATCTCCACGCTTGGCAGGCGGGTTGGAGATCGCAGATTAAAAGGTTACTGTATCAGAGAGCGCTGCTGCCCGTTCCCTGTTCAATGTGTAGTCCCTAAGTCGCCTCTTACGACACCCACGGGAAGAGTAGGGGTTGGTGACAAATGTATTCTACTCTGCCGTCACCACACGGCGTGCACTTATACTCTAAAATATCCTTTTTTCTACTATCTTTGCTGTTATCGATGTACGGGAGTGTATCTACAAGGAAAAAAAAATACAATAGGGCTTATTTTATTACAAAAATATTTCAAGTTATACACACGTGATATGACCCTACTTGTCGTATAGAATCAAAGGCGGCAAAGTAGGTGTATTGGGAAAAATGAGTTTATTAGTGTGGCAACACCGAAATTTCAAATGCAACCGACTTACTAAATGTCTCACGATCAAAAATGGTTAAAAACAGTACAAAATGACAATTAATATTGACGTTAGGATTAAAGCCGGCAATCTTCTAGAGTATAGCACCATAGTCGGCCTTCTTCCGCTGGCGGCCAATCAGCAGCGCTGATTGTGACGTGACAAAATGGCGGATAGCGATGTTTTCTGATAAACCTCTTCAGTTTGGTACCAAAATCGGCCATCTTTATCGAGCTTGGGTTCAATTACGGTAATCTAAAGACATTTAGAATCTAAGTTGGAAATCTTTGAAATTAAAATTGTTCTGACTTAATCATGCCTCTTTTAAACCCAATAAATTACTATTATTGTCTATTCTAATACTCTAAATATTAACCTAAAACACAAGTATTGTCATGCTCACAATTTACGATAAATCGCTTTTTTTATACTTACTGTCAAAATTCAGACCTACATTACTGGTTTTGATTTTATACGACTCTTATGAATCTGACTGTGCAACATCTATTGGCAAACATTTTCATTTTGCAAACACATTCAGATCAGACCAAGTGTAACAAGAATCTCTACAAAGTCCGACATTTCTATTGAAATAGGATAGACTTCAGCTCAGAGAGAAGGGTTTTTTAGCGCTAAGTCAGCTTACTATAAGTCGACTTGGTTCTATAATTTTCTTCATAAAATTTGTATTCTTATTCCAGAGTAATTTTGAGAATAAAGTTTTATTTGAAATTGTTAGGATGATTGCAGCGAACCGCTTTTTCGGTCTAGACAAAATAAACATGTTTTACTTTTCATTTTCGTATGCGGTGAAGATTTTAACAGGATTCAGAAATATTCATGAACAAATATTTATGTAGCAGTTTTTTCGCAAAAAAAAAATATTTTTGAACATAATATAAATAAGTATAAAACTATCGGTTGTCGACCTTACAACCCACACGACGAGGAGTATAAAACTTTTGGACATAATAATAAGTATAAAAACTAACTTATTAACAGATATATGCATACGAAACCTTACTATGGGCTAATTGCTAGCAAGTTTCACGAACTAATTGATAAAATTTTGCTAAACAGTGTTCCTTAACTTCTATTTTATACAAGTTTTCTTTATGGTAAGACAGGGATTTTCTTTATTATCAAAATAAATCATATATATTCAATAAATGGTAAATTAATGAGAACTTTTGCGCCTAGGACGTCCCCCTTACCTTAATATGAGTGTGGACCAGAGGAAGGAAAACCCTCTGGGAAAAGGCGTAATAACTTAATGTTTGTATGTACGAGTAAGTTTCTTAGGGTATCGCTATAATAATTTATGTACTACAAAGCCTTCAAAACATTTAAACTAAGTTATAGCAAAGTCTGTACTGTAACGAAACCCTTAATTACAAGTTGGCTAAAGTTCCAGTTTCTGAAGCTTAACTGCACGCCATGTTGTTACATAATAGTATGTATAATTTGTAGTGGTTAAGGGCTATTTTTGCAATTATTTGCTCGTAATCATAACAGTACAATGACGTCAACTAGCTTTTTAATTATTTGATTGTACACTCTTGAGTTTTGTCGCAAATTGGCCCATTTTAATTTAATTAATTGTTTTTTTATTTTGTTCATAAAACTTGTTTTTATTACTCAAAACATGTGACCTAAGCCTGACTGCCATTTTCTAAATTAAAGTATTATTAGGAAACAGAAATACTTATTATCATGGCTTTCTTTTATACAAAAATATAAAGAAGATTATAGAACATTCAATATTAGCATCGAGTTGAGTCTTCTCTTGTTTTTCATCAACAAGATACTAGTTAAATAATTTGGTTGAGAAATACCAACCCAGAATAAAAATGGAACTTCTTCATTAGTGATATAATAGGGGATCGGACTAATTTATTTTATTTTATAAATCCAAACATGTTAGTTTCTGCTATCGAACACTAAAATAATTTTTGCTCTATCTTTAAAATTGACCGAGTTATAAAGGTTTAAAATTCAAGATTAGACAACTCTTTGTCTAATCTTGAATTTTAAACCACATACCCACTTATGACGTCATTTGTTAGTAACACCATATAATCTCATACAAAAAATCGTTTTTGAAAGAGACAGACATATTGAAACTTTAAAAAATCACTGTAAATTAGTTTTTCAACCGATTCTGTTTTATTCTTCGCTAATCGTCTGCTACTAATCTGTAGTTTTAAAATAATTCATAAAATATTCTAAAAAGAACAGTCTTCTCCCCTATTCTACCCTGTTTGTTATTTATCATCATTATGTGGGTCGACAACTGACCTCACAAACCTTGGTGTAAACGTATTAAAGAGCCACCACCAAAAGCCACTGACTTAATTCATGTAACGCCTGCTTCCTTGCGCTTATTATTTTACTTTTCGGGCAATACGGTGGTTCAGCCTGCAAATTTAACCAAGCCAGGGAAAACCTCACAAAGTATTTTTTTTTTGTATCACCAAGATTCGATAAGATAAAAACAGAATATACTCACTGGCACATCTAACCGCCCACCCTTGCATTTCGGGTTAATTTTAAACTACGTTTATTGTTATACATTACAATTGATTTATTGATAATTTTACAATAAATTAAACACTCTTAAATAAACGTTTAATTAACAACTTTTTAACTAACATCAGCTGTAACTAATAGAATTGTAAAGAATCACGAGTATTCCCTGAAATGAAGGGTGGGCGGTTAGATGTGCCGGTGAGTGTATATATTTGCAAGAATATTCGAATACGGAACCTCCGCGTTTCGTCATGAGAGTCGAACGCTGGATAGAAAACTCAGCCACGCCACGGAGGCTTTTAATGTGTTTTTTTTAAATAAGATGTTCAAATCCAGTTATTTTTATCTACTACTTGGTTTCAGGCATGCCTCAAGTAGAAAATTAACAGGTCTTTAATCTAGTCGTTATCCAGTTAATTGACCTGTCAATTCCAGAACTGTTTCTATTGGATTTCCAAGGGACGGGTAGGGTCGAGCATAGATGGCGTAATGTTCCGGACCATAGAAATAGTAATAGTAGATACAGTTTAATAAGGAAACATCTCATCTGATCCGAAGAAAAAAAGTGTAACTAACAAAATGGTATTTTTTTTAAGTAGCCTGTTTTGTGTCCCACTGCTGGGAAAAGGTCTCCCCAAAAGTTAGTAGGTACTTAAAATATTTACAACCTTTTTGCATTATAGTAATGAAACCACGCAGCTTTAATAATTGAACATAACCCGTTAAAAAAGAGAAATAATAGAACTGGTACTAAAACTATACCACAGGCACTGGCTTTTACTACAGCTTGTTAATACATACTCGAGCGAGTATCGTGTTTACAACCACCGTACACTATAAAACAGCTGAAAAGCGTAACTAAGCTGTGAAGAGGTAGCTTAGTACCTTCCCTGAAGAATCTCCCATATAGGATTTAAGGCTTTAACAAAATAAACGACACCAATAAATGTACTAATGGTTTTGGAAGAGGGGAAAATGGTGTCGTTTCAGCTCAGGTGGTTATATTTCAGGAAACATTGCATGCCATTCGTTCGGATTTACGCTTAACGTTCTAGGTCTAGATTATTAATTCGAGGGATTCGCGCAGCGTTTAATTTATTTTGTGGGTTGTGTAGGTACTGTAGCGGCTGTAGCCTCCTTGGCTACAACTCGCTACTTTAAATATAAAAGACACTTTTATAACACGATACTTTATTTATAACTTAAACGCACTGTTTATAACTTTATCACTAGAAATAATACTATGGTCCGCACTCGACGGCGGACGGCAGATGAGTACGTCAAACTTCCACGGCCCCAGCCCGTCTGAAGTTTCTATCGTTCTCTTTCTAAACTGAATAGTTAAAAAGAGAACGAATATATTGCAAAAAGAATACTATCGCCAGTATCAAACTACATAGCACTCGGACCAACGAGGCCCGATGCTACAGTACGCTAAAAATATAGAAATATATTTTTTATTAAAATCATGAAAAAAATATTCTTCAGTAATATTAGTAAAATGTTAATTTTATTTCAACTTTTCATTATTATATAGTAAATCGCCAGATACTCTTAGATAATACGTCATTTCAGTTGCTATATAGGGCTAATTCCATTTTACTTTGTATGAAATTTTGCATTAAATATTGTCTCTACATACGTCAATATTAAGGGCTCGCTTTACTGTGATACTTTTTTTTAAAGCTAAATCCTATTTTTCTCCTATTTTATGAAATCTTTGGCAACATACTGTAAACTTGATATAGCACCAGCAGCGGTGCCTCGCTTGAATGTTCATTGTCCTCATAATTACTGAGGCGGTAAAGGCTCTTTGGTTTGGATAAATGATTCGCCAAAGTCAAGTAACCCACCCTTACAATACGTGAATGTTACTGTTTATAGAATACATTAACTTTGAAGTGACTGAATCAACAACTCATATACGTCTCTACTAACGGGCTTGAGCCTACTATGATTTAGGGCGATAAGGGTTTAGTCAACCACGCCTATACCTATACCTAATAATAGCCCTGTGTGGGTTGGTCAACTTCACACACAACTTTTGAATTTATTCGCATGAGTGTGCAAGTTTCCTCACGATGCGATGTTTTCCGAGACCTTTAGAGCGTCGAATAAACGTTCATATGAATTAGAAACTCAAAAGCACGTTTGAACGAGGTGGGAATCAAACCCGCGTTTCTTGGATGTAAGCGGATTGAGTGTTGTCTCTTAATTACTCAAGTATTATGAATTATGTTTTGTTTGCATTTTATAGTGTACTTAAATATAGCTTGCCTCCAGTTCTCAATCAGACATATATTTTAAAGACAATTGTTTCGGATTTCGCTTGTAGTTTGTACCTATATATATCTATGGCATTTAAATATAGAGATAAACATAAAAGATAAACATTTATTTTTTTATTAATAGTCTTGATAATGAGCTACATGTGGTGTAGAATGTAAATTAAAGGTATAAAAAATATATTAAAATGATAATAAAATGGTTTATATTTAATTGGGTATTTTTTCGAAAACTGAATTACGTTATTCACTCAGTAAGTTTACTGCTATTAAGTTCTATTTTACTGATCTTACTTTTTTAACGTCACCATTTTAATAAAATATTAATGTCTAGATATTTAAAAAAATATAACTTAGTTCGCGAGAGCAGTGAACCTTGTTTTCTGACAAGTAGCCCGGTTACTTTAAGTGGTAAAGTTTCATGAGGCCAATTATGAAAATTGCGGAAAATAATGTTAATAGCAGCGACCAGGAAGTAAAAAAGCGTTTGTCAGAAACGCTCTTTCAATTATTATTTTATTCTGCACATTTAAAAAGAAATTGTGTTCCGAAATTACTTATTTCAAAACTACTACAAAATGCAACGATTGCTACTTTCTAGGTACATTTTTATGCTAAGCACATTTTTATCACAGATTGGGCAGCAGTATGAACATATTATATTTATCTTAATCAAAAGCTTTTTTTTTAATTATTGATTATAATCGTATTGATTTTGGTAATTTTTAAAAACACAAAAAATATCGCAAATAGGTATTATGAGTTGTTTCAAAAAAAGATTATTTCTGGTCAGATGAAGTTTGTTATTTAGTATTTTATACAAATCTCTGGTGTAACATATAATTGAATCGCTTTTAAGGGATAATTTGTAGAAAAAGTCGTTAATAAAACTAAAAATTATGAATACCGTGCCGCGCTGTGAAAAACTTTTTCTTTGTTAGTGCCTCGTTGTTGATCGTAAATTACCGGCCATGGTACAGTTTCTTGCCATAATAGTCCCCATTAACTACACGATGTTTCTTCCTGGCTTACCACCGTCCTCGAGTTGCGTACAAATTGTCCGTAACAACCTTCCTAGGGATCCTTGAAAAACAGGTCATTTAAATACACCGTGAAATTACATTGGTTGATTTTCGTTAGTTTCCCCAAGCAACATGGGGCTGAATGAAAATAAAAATGCATCCCCCATAGTAAATCGTTCGGCTGGCCGCGCGGTTTTTGGTATGCATTTTTGTCGTTTTACAGCTCATGTGCGCCGTGTGGTGACGGCAGAGTAGAATATGTTTGTTACCAACCCCTACTCTTCCCATGGGTGTCATAAGAGGCGACTTAGGAACTACACATTGAACAGGGAACGGGCAGCAGCGCTCTCTGATAAAGTAACCTTTTAATCTGCGATCTCCAACCCGCCTGCCAAGCGTGGAGATCATGGCAAAACCCTCCACTTAAGTGGAGGAGGCTCATAGTCCAGCAGTGGACTGTAACGGGCCGTTGATGTTGTTGATGACAGACCATGTTCCTTGGGGAAAGTTTTTCAGTTCCATGGACTGCACACTCTCTTTAACGAATCTACCAATGCAATTTCACGGTGTATACTAAGAGAAATCTGCGCCATACTCATATTTAATATTCAAAATATTCTAACATTCCTGTTGATTGGCATAACAGCTTCCGTGGCCGATTCGTCGAATTTTCGACGCTCATTTCAGAGGTTCCGGGTTCTGATCTCGGTGGGGACACTGTCAAAAAACCTCATTATGAGACTTTCCCCAGTTTTTTAAGGACACGCTAAATCACCTGATTGTCCGAAATGAAGGATTATTCCGTGCTACGGGTAGCACGCTAAGCCGTTGGTCCCGGCTACTGTCTAATCGTTACACGAGTCATATTAGTGGCCTTTGGCGGCTCTATAACATTGACATCGGTTGTCGACACACGATAAAGGGAAGAATGGCATAAAATAACTGCCAAATTTAAAAAATATATTAAAGTACCTCAAATTTTATTATTATTTACTCGCAAGTAGTCGTACTCTAGACTTGCCCACTCTTAATCCATACAGTAGAATAGTCTGTTATCATTATCAGTTTTGAATTTTCTTTGTTTGTTATAAATCGCATCATTTTTAAAACCCATATTTTATTCCTTAAAACCATTATGTATTCAACTTGACTCACTCTTGACCTCTTTTTAATTCCCTCTTTGTCTTCGGGTTTATGGCGAAGATAGGTTGTAAATTCTACTTTACAAGGTAAGTAGTAAACTTTTACGGAACCTTAGGAGGCTGGTGTAAAGTTTAAACGTAAAACGAACTGAGATTGTTTTTATTATAAAAAATAAAAGTATGTGTCGTTTGTTCTAAATAAATACAATGCATAAGAAAAAAGCTTACAATTATCAGAGATTTGTTTACTTTATAATCGAAACGGCTTATTTTGACAAGGTTTAACAGATCATTTAATTTAACGAGATGATTTAGAGATTGGTTTACTATTTGGAACCAAAGCGTGGGCTCTTATACAAGTAAACATTTCAAATTTAAATGTTGAACGAGCACTTAAACTGCCATTACAAACAAATAAAGGTTACATAAAACTTTTAAGTAACGGAAATATAAATCACTCGAATTAGCTTTCAAAACCAGTAATTGTTCTCTTCGTCCTCTTTTTTCTATGAATGCGAAAACGAAAACAGAGGTTAGAAAACATACATTATATTTCAGTTTACAACCAAGAAATAAAGTTTGATAACATCAAATTCAGACCCCTTATGTATTTTTCTCAACAAACTCGTAGATTCGGCATATACGTACCTAAATAAAAGTACACTGGATGTGTACGGTATGGTAGAGTGAATGGTATGTGTTTTATGGAAAGTGCAAATCAGTTAAGAAAAGAAGAATATGAAGGTATGTTTATTTGTTATTTTATGACTGTCTTGATAAAACTTATTGAACGAAAAATATCTAGGAGCTTGGAAGATAAAAGATACTTTTTATCGCGAGAAAAATGTTTTATAATAACTTAAAAATAAAACAAGAAACACGCTAATGCCACAGGTATTTATAAACATAGCCATAGAGGCATGCTCTGCTCCTCGAAACCAGTTATTTTATAAAATTATTTTTTACTGCTAATACTTTTTTGGTACAACACAGTCAGTTTAAATTAAAACGCACTTTCAAACTTTAAATGAATATTTAAAGAACTTTTGCATTTGAAGAAACTTTGACATCATCATCATCATCTCAGCCGGAAGACGTCCACTGCTGAACATAGGCTTCCCCCATAGGTTTCCACCGTGAACGGTCCTGCGCTACTTGCATCCACAAGAAACTTTATATTAGGGAGGAAGTGGTCTCTGCCTAACTCCGGACAAAGGAGTGGGTAAATATCATTATAGGTAGTATCTTTTTAACCTATGATTTGATGTCGAAGCCAACCTACCGAGATGTATTGTGAGTATGGAATAAACTGGTTTGCACCTTAGACATGAGCGCCTGCTTTCATGAAGTACCGTTGATTTACTCCAACAAGAACTACGAGTATATCCATAATATCCATTAAGTTTGCTCATAGAACCTTTAAAGTTAAAAACAAAGTTGCATGCGAAAGTAATAAAAGCGTCTTGAGACGGTATACGGGGCTAAAAACAGAATGTGCCAGCCCTCGGAATAATTAACTTTACAATGGCTGGCTCTTGAACAAGTAAGAGAAAATGTATGTTACCTAATACTTATGTATATGTCGTGGCCAAATCGTAGAATTTATCACATCATGAAATTTTCGATCATTTCATGAAATGGTCACATTTCATGATGTGGCCAACAAAATTTGACCAGATCATTAAATCGTGTGCATTTCACGATTTTGTCGTCCACGATTGGCCATATCGTGAAAATAGGGCGTCCATGAAATATTTAAAAAGAATCTAAATTATGTTTGGTACTTATTGTTCTCTAAGTCCGACAGACATTTTCAGAGTACTTTTTCATCATAACTCTTTTTTCTTCCTCATTTTAATAACGAATAATGACGATTCGCGAAGAAAAAAACTGAATCGGTTGAAAAACTAATTTACAGTGATTTTTTAAAGTTTCAGTATGTCTGTCTCTTTCAAAAACGATTTCTTGTATGGAGATTATATGGCGTTACTAACAAATGATGTCACAAGTTTATAACTCGGTCAATTTTAAAGATAGAGCAAAAATTCTTTTAGTGTTCGATAGCAGAAACTAAGAAGTTTGGATTTATAAAATAAAAAAAAGAAGTCCGATCCCCTATTTTGTATTTTGAACGATTACTATATTATAATCGCAAAATTACATCCTCCGTAGCAGAGTGGTTGAGTGTTCAACTCTCTTTACGAAGGTTCCGAGTTCGAATTTTGTAAGGACACTGTTTTATCATAATTATCACACAAAAATCATTTAGTGATACTGCCCGCAGTTTGGTTAGGATATTGCAACTACCAGATTCTCTAAAACGCTAAAAACGAAATTTAAATAAGTGCTTACGAATGCGTACTAAGCCGTTGGTACGGGCTTATCTTAAATAATCGTTACTTGAACCATGTCAGAAACCTGTGGCGGTTCTTGAGTTCTGATACCTGAGAGAGCTCGGTATCGAGCTCCATCGCTACCATTATCGAGCTAATAAAAGCACCTGCAAGCCTAACCAGTTCATAAACGGGTGACCGAAGATCACACTTGTCTCGTCAGTAGATTAAAATTCAAATGTGTTTAGGTACATCTTTGTAAAACCATCCAATAGTTCATCACCATTATATTTATTAACGGAGCCTAGCCCTCTGTCGTTGCAGCATTTCTACGTCTTGGTAAGGTAAGAGGGAAAGGAAGCCCCAGAATACAATATAGGTACATGGCTCAGATAAAAGAATTGTGCTGTAGCCACACAATTGTTACTATACAAATATGTGTGGTTTTCATTTAGTGGTACGTATGCCTACTATCACAGATAATAGCGTTATAATCACCATTGTCTTTAATTGAGCCAGTAATACGAAAAACACACCTCGCTGCTACATTGTTACATTTTAATCCCCGTTTTGCTCTGAAAGACACTGTTAATTACTTCGGCCGGGACGTAGCTGGTACATTAACAACAAAATGTCTTTAATCTGATTGTCGGGCCTTTGCAAACGTTTACTCACGTGTTTCTTAACTTCCATTTGTGTGTATTTTACTCTGGTTTCGCTGTAAGGTGTACAAAATGAAAATACATTAGCAGCGGTGCCCTGCGGCGTTATGTTCCGGAATTTATATTGGTATATCACTTCTATAGCGGGATGAATATTTGTCGTCTTTTGATACGTAATTATATAGTATTTCATACATCGTATTTTATTAAAAAAAAATTAATGGTTCTATACTAAATTTTATTTTAAAATTAATAAATATTTTTGATGGTTAAGTAATTTGGCGTTTTGCCCTTTTTACTAATCCCTTGGTTTCGGCAGTCTGCATTGCATACCTACAGATTAAAAAACATATCAAACATTTCTCTAAGCCCGGAACACCTCTTTAGTTATCCACTAATGCTTGGCCGGCGAATCTTTCCTTTACATGGTTAACAAAAGGCCCTTTTCATAGGGAACCAATAAAACTCTTATCGGCTCAAAAAAGAGAAGACTGTCAACGTATTATCTACTTTACGAAGAAGTACAAGAGGATTTACGAAGGAATTACTTGTGCTAAGCACGTATAAACCGATTCAATCGTCTACATTGAGAAAGAGATGAATCCCTTTGAGTGTGCACCTAAGCTACCCACTTACACAGTGTGTAACATACTGAGATTCACCAGCTTAGTGCTTCGTATTGACGTAGTACTTGTTGAAATACATTATTTGTGTATATGTTACAGTTGTACAGAGAAAAAAATACTAAATAAGTTTGAATAAAATAAATACATAAACATTGACGAAAGGAATGTTTAACCTTCAGCAGACTGCGCATTTATAAGGATGTCAATTATAAAACGAACAAAAATAGTTTTTGTTCGTTCTATTTTTGTTCGTTGTAATGGTAATTAGTTACGTTGAACTTGTCAAAATACAAATTTTATTGGAATACGGAAATTTTGTTTATCTATAGGTACATCAAATACATTTCTTTAGAAGATTATTATTTGCAAAAGCACTTTTCCACAACGAGGTTATTTATCGAATTATACCACACTTCATTAGAAAGTAAAATTGTCTTATAAATTGAATATAAGTAATTATTTATAATGAAAGTATTAATTATTCTGTAGCTATTTATCTTAAAATCTGAATAAAGTATGATTTTTAAACTAAATAAATGTCTCTCGGAATCTCGCACCTAAGAATGCCGAAGACCGGGCAAAGTGGAGAAGATTGAGAAGGAAAGCGGACCCCAGCACTAGGCCGGGAAAACGCCAGGACGAAAAAGAAGATGTCTCTCATCTTTGCAATAATTTAATTCAACCGCAGTCTAGGGCTTCACCAAGAGATTTATTTTGCAATTTACGCTCGATAAATTACGACAAAAGATGTATGTTGAGATTAAAAAGTTACTGGCAGGAAGGCGCAGTTACTTTCAACATAAATTTTCTTAATTTGAAGGTTTTTAAAGTAATTCAACATCAATTAGGGAACGCTTAATGATTATGAAACTCTACTTTTAATTATTTTGACGCGATTTGGTAATTTGAAATTATTTTAACGAAAACAGCCGATGAAGGTCTTCTAGACTTAACAATAAAAAAAATCATCACTTTTTTACAATTTTAAGTAATTATGTGACTATTTGGATTTACGGCCATTGCATACATAAAAAAAACCTTATAATTATACCTACACATCACATTGAAAGTTTCCCACCTCAATTGCTTTCACTCCGATAAAATCTATGTATATTAGCCGGGTTATTTTGATTACAAATATTACCTAACCTCGGCCAACCTTAACGTGACCTAGCCATTTTAGTGCCAAAGCTGTATAATATTAACATCAATCACGAATTTGCCATGTTCAAAAATGAGAAAAAAAGCAATTATGTATTTCAAACAGTTGCCTACTAATTTTTTTTTACAATATTTATTTTGTCCAAAGCTGTCTTCGAGTGTTTATGTATTTTTATATCTACGGCGGCAAACAATTATTACTTATTGACATCAAAATCCATCATAAAAAAAAACCAGCCAAAGCCAGTAACAGTTTACTTTCTTATATCAAACCTTCCAAGAATAAAAAAACATAATACATTCACCCTGTATAACATTACTCGTATTTACAAATTACCTCTCTCTACCTACAACTTCACGTAGCTATGTTCACTCATGCCAAAGGCTTTACTCGCTTAGTAGAATTAGCCTTGTAGCTTTTCCAGTTGACTAACTAGGTACGTACCCATCGAGCACAACTAGTTACGTAACGCCACTTCTAGGTATTATAGTAATTCGTTTCTGTTCTCTTAGGACAAAAGTCTATGGGCCTATGTGATGGTAAGCAGACAAAATTTAACCGTAGCGTACGTTGAACAAGAAAATAGTTATACACCGTGTTATGTCTATTGGATTTTAGTTTATTTGTAATTAGCCAGAAATATTTATAACACGATATACTTACACTTAGTTTTAACAAAAACCACGGTGTATAGTTATCAAAATTGTATCTAGATTGTAACTTTACTAGTTTTTATTATTTCTACGATTTCAGAAATAATAAAGCTGAAGTCGTCTTAATTGGCGTAGAAAGTATTATTTAGAATTATGTTCAAAGCACTCTTTAGATTTTATATAGATAGATACAAATTAAGTAATTTTACATTAGTTACCGTTTTTTTTATATTAACAAAGGGTTATCCAGTTAACCATTGTTAATAATCAAAGGCCGGCATAATTTAATTTACTTGGCTTTAAAAGGAAATCGCTGGCATTTCACTCTCAATCAAGCAATCTTGCAGTTAATTTGGGAAGGTCCGAAAATTCTCGTTTAATTCAATAATTTTCCCATTTTGTTTGAGCCTTTCTAGACCCTCGTCGACTTGCTTCTAATTGGCTATTCGTGTTGCTTAAGCCCAATGTTCACATATTAGCAAATTATTTAATTGATAAAAGAAATTATTTTTTTGACCCAATTATTAATAATTTACATTTTATTTTATAGTAATAAAATGTCTTATTACTTTAGTATTAAAAAAAAATTACTATTAAGATCATTCATTCACTAGTAAGATCATTCAGAGTCATTAATGACGATAAATGATTATTTCTATTAAATGTGCTAGAATAAATTTATCAAATACAAAAAAAAAGTGTAAAAAAACGGAACGCACTTTAGATTGCTAGTATGTGAACATGGGGTTTTAACTGGTATGGTGCGCAGGACGTGTGCTGTCTCCTGGACCGTTGCTTCCAATACCCTCGTCGGAGCGCGCGCGACTGCGGCTGTCAATTCGCTCTCCTGCACGCAGCGTCCGACGATCATGCTCACGCGCAGGGCAGCTAGCGGAGACCAGCCCGCGACAGACCGCGGGCTTGCTCCCTCTGCCAGTGCCGATGTACCGGTTGCGACCACCAAGTAAGCCGTAGCACGCTTACAAGTGTGTTACAAGGCGTGAAGTACTAAGCCACGCACACACTTTGCACCGGTTTTTACGCTGTTGGAAATGGGAGCAGGGATATTCTTATCTATATTTTTTTATTTGCAGTCACCAAGCAAGTTAAGCTATTTTATAAATAAGATGCAAATCTGATCATTTGAACCACGCACTGGTTTTATCAATGTTTAGTAATAAAACATTTAAGTATCGATTTCGTTGTATTCATCATGCTAGAAAACCAACCACCAAGTAAGCTGTAACACTTACAAGTGTGTTACTAGGCGCGAAGTACTAAGCTACGTACACACTTTGCACCGGTTTTTACGCTGTTGGAAATGTGAGCAGGAACGTTCTTATCTATATTTTTTTATTTGCAATCACCAAGCAGGTTAAGCTATATTGTAAATACAAGCAATGCAAGTCTGATTATTTGAACCACGCACTGGTGTTAGCAACGTTTAGTAAGTAATAAAATAATTTATCGATTGAATTGTATTCATGATGCTAGAAAAAGCAACCATCAACTAGCAGTAAACATTTCACGCCTAAAAGTGTGTTACAAGGCGTGAGACACGTATGCCACGCACACACTTTGCATCGGTTTTTACGCTTATTGTTGAAAAATGGGAGCATGAACCTTTTCATCTGTGTTTTTATTCGTTTACAATCACCAAGCAGATAAAGCTATTTTGTAAATACAAGCAATGCAAATCTGAACATTTGCCTCACGCACTGATATTTTAAGCAACGTTAAGCAATAATCAATTTAAATGTAGATTTAATTATTCATCATGATAGAAAAACTAATCACTAAGTAAGCTGTAGCACGCTTAAAGGCGCGAAATAATAAGCCACGCACACACTTTGCACCGGATTTTACGCTGTTAAAAATTTAGCAGGGACGTTTTTTAATCCGTATTTTTTATTTGCAGTCATCAAACAGGGCTATATTGTAAATATAAGCAATGCAAATCTGATCGTTTGAACCACGCACTAGTGTTAGCAGCGTTTAGTATAAAATAAAACATTTAAGTGTTGATTTCATTGTATTCATCATGCTAGAAAACCAACCACCCAAGTAAGCTGTAACATGTTTACAAGTGTGTTACTAGGTGCGAAGTACTAAGCCACGAACTCACGCACCGATTATTATGCTGATTGTTAAAAACATGGTAGCAGAGACAATTTCATCAATTTTATGTTTATTCCATTACAATCCAAGCGGGTCAAGCTATTTTGTAATTAAAAGCAATGCAAGTCTGATCATTTGCCCCACGCACTGGTGTTATCAACGTTTAGTTTAGATACACAAAATATGCGTTGATTTTATTGTATTTATCGTGCTAGAAAAACCAACCACTAAGTAAGCTGTTAGCAAGCTTACAAGGTAATTATTAGGCGTGACACTTGTATACCACGCACACACTTTGCAGCGGTTTTTACGATGACTGCCAAAAATGGGAGCAGGGAAAATTCCATCTATATTTAAATTTTAGTAACCAAGTTGATCGGGATATTTGTAAATACAATAAAAAATAAAATTAAACTGTGTAAATCCACTCACTTATCACATGCACTGGAGCAATTTTGTTTAATTTAATGATTGATTACTTTACTAAAAAAAAAACACGCTTACAAGTGTGTCACAAGGTGCAACACGTTTGCTACGCACACACTTTGCACCGATTTTTACGCTTATTTATTAAACCCGTGACTCCTGCTATGTTTTGTTGTACACAATTCACAAAAACAACTCAACAAAACAAAAATAATAAATGTTTGTCTACGGTTGCTCTACACAAATTGTCTATGAAAAGTTTTGCAGAACTCCTTGATGAAGAACTCCTTCCTGGGGTGCAAGAGTTTTTTTAGGAGGTTACCTATACATAAAAATACAATTTTAACTTTTCGATGTCTGTTTGTACATAGAAGAGATATATATATATATATATAAATATAATTATAATATGAGGCTTTAAAAGAGCTATAAAAGCCAAATCAATAGTTTATAGAATTTTTGTTTGTCTGTCTGTATTTCGGTCTATCTGTCTGTCTGTATGATTTTACTCGCATCGCACAAAACAACTGAACGAAATTAGATGTAGGTATTTCCCTTCAATACATGCAGTATTACCAAACTAAGCAACACTGCCAGACAAAAAGTATTCGTAACCACAACATTGGTCCAAAACATCGCAGAGCAGGAGACGTGTCGTCTATTTCAACACAAAATTATGAAATAGAAGATTTAACTCCGTTGATGTACTTTTGTTCATCCCGAAAATAAAACTTTGATCAAGCAATTCACGCATTAAGTAAAGTTGCGGGCAAAGTGCTAGTGTGACAATACGAAGAAAATAAATCATTTGCCTTTTTTTAAATAGCCTTGCCACAAAGCAAGAACTCATTGGCTTGCCAATTGCTGTGCCACTCGAAACATTGCAGAGCAAGACGTCAATAAAAACATTTGATTATGTGTAGGTATCTAGGGTAGGTGTAGACAAATTTGTGTAGTGTGTGTGTGTGTGTGTGTGTGTGTGTGTAGTGTATGTTTGTTTGTATGTGAGTTCGCAGGAGTCACGGCTTTACAAATGTGAGCTAGAAAAAATATCATTCGTCTTAATGTTTGTTTGCAACCACCAAAGACCAGATTTTATTGTAATTGCTAGATCTTATCACGCGTTTATATGCACTGATATTTTTAAGTTTTAAGTAATAATAAAATATCAAACAGGACACTTATCTTAACGCTATTATATGCTGGGTTTTTCATAATTTTCGAGCGCTCTTCGTTAGCTCGTGGCTTCAGTCTGTGGATGTAGTACCCCTTGAAGCACACTACTCACTCTGTAAGTGGGTGTGACAGCTATGTAATGGCTTTTTATTATGACTCGTGCATAAAAGCCTCCGTAGTGAGTGGTCAGAGCGTTTGACTCTGGTTTAAGTGGGTTCGAATCCCGAAGAGGGCACAGGTCAAGGTTACTGAGACTATCCCCAGTTTTTAGGGTTTTGTGTTTCGGAAAATGAGTTTATGAGGATGGAGACCTACCTTACGAAACACACAATATGCTACATTGCAGGGCCATGGAGCACAACTACAAAGGCAGACGAGTGGCGACCTGGTGGAATGCGACTACCAAGTAAGCGTAGCACGCTTACTAGTGTGTTACAAGTCGCGACACATCTCATGTCTTCACCGTGAATGTCCATTAGTTCTTTACAAGAGAGTTTGTTACATGGAATTGAACATTGACCGGAAAACGATACGAATCATTGGTACCGAACCATTGGTTCATTGGTTATGAACCGCGCGGCAATCTGATAGAAGAATCGGACAAACTATGTTCCTTGAAAAAATAAATTCAGTTTCATAGACTGAACCAATTTCTTTTGTCTGTGGACTGAACTCTCTTTTAAAGGAATTAAAATACTTTTTTCACGGTGTATTCTTATACTACTACCTGCTAATACACTCATTGCACCAGTTATTACGCTGCTGGATATAATTGGAGTACAAATAAATCCCAGATAAAATAGAAATCACCAACATATTTAGTAGCTCAAGCACTTAATTGTAAAAAGAACATTATATCGTTTACATTACATAGGTACATGGTCATTTTGCATCGGTTCACAAAAACATACCTAATGTAAAATAAATATACTCGTAAATAATATAGATGGATCGTGTTTTGTTATTATAATTTTTTAGCACTAATAGTATAATTTATCTGACTTTCAAAGTCTAGTGACGAATCTAAAAGTAAACAAGTTCAACGAACCTCATTAGTAGTTTTTCAAATTGCAATGACCTGAGTCATAATAATGTACATTCATTAGATTAATCACGCTAAGTTCACCGTCTGCATACTCATACGTTATGTGCACTAATAAAAAAAAAACACTTTTACAAAAGAAACAGGGAAACGTTAATCGAAAAAAAATATAATTTTGTTGTAGTAATGTGTCAAACTTGTTGTGATATAAACATATCACAACAAGTAAAATTCAGCGTTCACTAATATAATATCAATTTATTGTACATGTATTGAAAACTGTGTATCCCACGCGAGCGAGCCGAAAATATGCCCAGAATCATTAGGATAATGTAGTTTTCATTTTGGTGCTTAGAATTATACCTACTTCTTTTAATTTAGTACTTTCTTTTATCAGTTTTTATTTTGTGTTAAATTAAGTTAATTTGCTTTTATTTATACTTTCTGCAGGTACCAACAATATCAAAAGTAAGTGTTCGACCATAGCGTCTTAGAATAGAATGTCATGTAGTATCTAGAAACACAAATAGACAAAATTAGATCATCGACTTTTGATATTTACCGCCATTGACGTCATATACTCCACGATGTAGTGTGATAGTGAGCTCCCTTTTGTATTTACATTACAGATAGTATGAAATATATTGTTTGTACAATAGAAAGCTTTGCTTTCACGTTATTGTGTCAATCGCATAGGTTTTGCGTTAATTGCCTGTCATTAACCACTTCAATTTGGATACTAACGTTTATTTGGATTCTACATAATGTTAACGCATAATTTGGGTTAAGTTGTAGCTATAATAAACCTATAAATGACTTTAGTATTTTGACTTTATATGTACAAAAATATCGTTACATTAATTTTTATTTGGTTATTTGATCATTAATAAAACTTGACTTAGTTCTGTTATTACTTTTATGATAAAAAAATGTCTAAGAACAGTTTATGATATAGGAAGTAAACAAGTTTACAAATTATTTCAGTTTCAATTAAGTAAGTAATTACTAGTGGATCTGTGAGCTATTAGACCTCACGAGTTTATGTTTTATTTAATGACTGATTTATGTTTTTTTTACGTTTTCAATACTTGTAACTCCGTATTTTTTTTTAAAATTTCCAAAAACTGACTCGACAAAAAATATCGATTAATTTATCGAATCTGTTCACAAAATTTCACAAGAATCGGTTGAGAAACGCGACCTGTAGAGTGGATCAAACAGACAGATGGACAAATGGACAGATGGACAGATAGATATACAAAATGCATTCAAGCGAAAAATTCAACAATTGTTATTGTCTAAAGTCCATTAAAATAACACTATACAACTAAACTATGTAATAGATTAATATAGATAGTATAACTTGGCATGTATGTACTGTAAGGAGCGACCTCCTCTGAGCGGACTGGCTGTTCGTATAGTTCGATAGAGTTTAAAGATTTTGAAATACGAATGGTTCTTTTTTGCTTTTCTGACTCGGGACGTCAACGGACTACCGAGTAGATGATATTTTGGTTTGGAGAGTGAAAAAATAATAAAAATCTGATATATCTCATCTGTGTTCGTATATTTAGCGTAGCGCCCATCTGGCTACCGCCCCCCGTTTTACTGTACCTATGTATATTGAGAGTATCGTGTCTCCGCCAACAAACTGCTGTGCAGTTTGGCGGGCTCTTTGTGTGAAATGCCTGATATTTTTGTCGGAATAAAACAATTTTCATTTCAAAAAAAAAAAAAAAAAAGCAATTTTGGCCAAGCTGAAACGGGTCAAAAAGACAGTATAGAGAGTGAATGTGGGCTTACAAATTATGATATCACACTTCTAGGTTTTCGCGGTTGTTATTAGAATTATGATGATCTCAACCAAAACACTGCATGAAAATGAAAAGTTGTAGTACAAGTTAAGGGCTATTTGACAGTTTGATCCGCGATAGACTAAATTCCACTGGCACGAACAGAAATGAAACTGTTCGATTAGTGGACATTGTCGCGTTAGTAATAACTCTTAAGCCCGTCACAGACGGAGCTATAATATATATTATAGCACGAGGCAGCCAGCTCTCTCATCACCATTCACTTTGTGTGCAAAGCGGGGGTCAAGCAGAATGGCCGGTCACTGATTGATTCGCCATTTTGTTTGACCCCCGCTTTGCGTGAAAGTGAATGGCGACGAGAGAGCTGGCTCCTCGTGCTATAATATATATTATAGCTGCCGTGTGTGATGCCCTTTAATTTCAGTGCAAGAAAGTAAAAACAATCTCTTGCAATCTAAATATAACTCCCCACTAGTTAGCGCGTCTTCTAAACAAAAAAACCAGTTGTTGCATTTTTGTCTGGCTTAATATGATAATTATTATAATGTTAGTTGTGCATTCTCTCAGAGTAATGAAAGTGCTTTGCCATGTGCTCGGTGCATTTTAGTCCGTGATTCTGTCTGAAGCCAACAAAACAATAAACAGAGTGACCCGGAACGCTTCCATTCCATATCCTAGATTTTCTCAGAGCGCAGAAGAGTTTGTCGTTTTAAGTTCCATTTTCTTACCTGCAAAACTTTCCTAAGTTCTGCTTATAATAATGTCCTGAATACACAAACGCTGCTTTCGTCATCACGTCGTCGTCGACGCCCGCATCGTCCTTCAAGTCAAATTGTCAACACGACCAGTCGCAAATGTAAAGTTAAACGAAAATAGGCGTAGTAGGTCGCCCATGTTGCTTCAGACAACAACAAAATGAAACGTTCGTTGAATAATGAAAACGAGCCTTGTTCTACATTTCAAGGGGTAATGCACGCGACGCGACGTACGCTTCCCTTACACTCCCCAATGGTAAAACTTAACCTCTCAAATATTCTTTCGCACGACACGAATGTTGAATTGGAAATGTTATTTGGACGGAAGTTTTTTTTTTGATAAAGATCATTTTTATGGTCTTAATCTTAGTATAAAAGAAGTATAGTGGGAAGTCTTTTTCTTACCATTGTAATTTAATCGTAGATAAGGAAGCGAGTGACACAAACGCATAAAAACGAATATTTGGAAGAAAACCACAACAGAAAGGCAGTATAATACTTTCAAAACCGGGTGATAAATATAATTAACTAGCGACGTAAAATGACACCATTTTTACCTTTCATTAAAATGCACTCAGCTTATCACTTTTGCCTCTGAATATGAAACTTTTTTGTGAACGATGACACGTGAGTTAAAAGCACGCTCCGCTGTTGAAATTTTGCATTTCACTTCTGTTTCTTGTAATGTAAACTTTTCCACTCAAAATGAAAATTAACAATTTGTTTACACGACATTTGAATGTCGCATAGTTTGGACAAGAATGACTGACAGTTCCATCAGGGTCAGCGCTTTCTGTTTACTCCTATTAACTTTAAGCATTTTTACAGCTTACCTAAGCTAGTTCTAATGTAGAGCTGTTCACTTGTTTACCAAATAAAGATTTCATTGGTCAAGCCATTTTTCTTTACAAACATTCTGTTAATAACTTTTTGTAATATTACTTACTTCTAGATTGGAAAATAAGTGTCTTATACCTTACGTAGAAATTGGCCTATACCTAACAACTAGTTTATCTAGCTAGCAGGAAGCTAAAAAATCCAGAAAAGAGAAACGGAACTGAATTTGAACAGACCATAAAAAATCCTAGTCATAATGCAAAATGAGCAGGGCTTTCAAAGGCCTCAGTTCGTCGTATTTGACTGGTTGAGTACAACATTTGTAGTTGTCAGAGAAAAGCGCTTTTAGCGTTATGAATCTCTACCTTACACACGCGAAATGCTACTCACCAATTTTGAAGTATTTGCAATAAATCAAAACAGCCCTAGCAGATTTATCAAGTATCCAGTAAGGTTATTTTCAATAAGGATTTTTTTTTAATTCTTCGCATTGCCGGTTTTTGTAATACATTCACCGATAGGTTTTTACGTTTAGCCTTTTAAAATTCAACAAATACTCCTGTTTTATGATTTTGTGAAGATGGCTATAAAGTTGAAGCAATGTAATGACTACTTTTACTACGATGCTAATGGAACACAGGTAAAACCTCCAATGTTTGAAACAACTAGTTCGAATAATTGACATGATAGGTTATGAAAATTTATATATTATAGTGATAAGAAAACTTATTGCATTCAAGGACAGTAGAACCGAAAGTCAGATTACGATTTAAAATACAGCTGAAATTACGCAAAGCGAATGCGGGCATCCCTACAACCAAGTACACCCAGCTCCTCCATTTGCCACGGTTCTTGCCCAAGTAGGTAATCTGATTCCGAAGTTGTGCGTGATTTGATTATGCGCAGAATTGTGCGCTAAATACGTTTAATATTTCGATGAACGTACAATTTTGTTTCAGAAACCATTATAACTTTGTAATTTAAGCTAGAGTTTGTTTGAAAGTATTCTGTACTGTTGTGTTCGTTTGTATTGTTTTCGTAGTTGTTTTAGGTTCTAAAATTGCAGTGTTGAGAGTTTGATTGTTTGGTTTCAGCACATGCGTTGGTCGCATACGCATACTCAGAGCCTGGAGTGCGAAGAGCGTCTCCTAGCAAGGTGTTCCAGGCCACGAGTCAACTCTGCCATATTCGTCTCTGCTGAACCTAGCCACGGTTTCGGCGCGTTCGACGCTGGCGAGTTCTTAAGGCGACACGGGTCTCGATCTACACTGTGCCGCAAAGCTCGGTAAGTTCAGTGTTAAAATCGCCTAAATATTTTGAATTCAGATCGTTCTAATAGCGTAATTTTTTCGCAGATCCGCTGACAACATACCACTTACATCAATGAGTGATTCGTCTGAAAGATTGTGCAAACCCAGACCACCTAGGGAAGAGACGATAAATGAAGAAGCTAGCAAATCAGACGACAGTGGCAGTGTTGAGACTGTCAAGCATTTTGGTCTACCCATTCTCTCAGTGTCGGGTCCTTCTCCCCCAGAAGAAGACTACGATCAGATAGATGAGTATCTGTAGCATTTCCATACTAGTTTCCAGCTGAAATATGTGTTGGAAAAAATGCGGCCTACTTGGCCCAGTCCCGCACAAAGTCCTAAAGCTGAAGACTAGAGTTAAAAGCACGAAATTGCACTGAACTTTCTTCTAAATCTAAGTCATGTGAATCATGTGATACAGAGAGTGAACGTATCATTAGCGGTGATTGATCTAAGTATAACTATTGACTTTCGGCGTCACAACGAAAATTATGAAAGACTTTCTATTGAAATCCAAATCTATTATTACTTTTAAAGTGTGTCTTGTTGTGGGACCATAGTCTATAGAACTGTGTTTTAGTTACCTATAACATTAATATTTTTGTAAAACCATCTCGTGTCTCTATTGAGTGTTAAAGTATAAATGAAAATCGCGATTAGACCTTTCAAATTCACTTTATTAGTAAATAAGAAATGCACAATAACTTTATTTACCATATTTAAATTAACAGTGCCACTTTTGACGCGAGGAGTAAAATCATGTTTACGTCTTATAAGCTAATTTTGTATAAGAAGTTCTAAACGTAAATATTATTATTGTAAAATGTTAGCTGATACTATATAGCAATTCAGCAATGACTTTATTACGTGTAGAAGTTTTGTTTAAACCTCAGTATTGCAGTGCTAGGTTGTAACATAAATACACCTGTAAAATAGTCTGTATTATCTATACTTTTATACTCTTATCTGTAGATAATGACCCCAGTGTTTGTGTAGTCAATTTTAGTGAGTAGTTCTATAAAATGAAACGATACGAAGGTTGACTTTGGTCCAATGAAATGTATTATCTGCACAGGCGTTTTTAAAGGTAAGATAGTTGTAGTAGGTTAACATCGGGAAGAGTAGTTTTTCTATTAATAATGGTATTTTAAAGTGTGTATTATTCTTACTAGACTTTTGTATCTATTTTTACGGAATCCACCCAGTCTTCTTTTAACCTATCAAATTTCTATTGTTTTCGTTATAGGTTGGCAAAAATACGTTGCGTCGCGTCGTCAGTAGAATTTCGAAAGTCGTTTTTTTTTTTATTGTAAATAATGTTTAAAACTACAAAGGCACTAGTATAAAATAATAATTGTAATATTTTGTGACTTCTAAGGATTTGACACTGGTGCTTGTGGACCAGACAAACAGGACTTGAACTGTCAATGTAGGCCTTCAATTCAATGTAGGAGATGCTTTAAATATCTCCATTTATTAAATTTTCAAATTGTACCTATTATATAAAGCTAAGACTATTGTTATTCCCTCCACTATTTATAGATATACCCTTCAAAATATGGATTTTAGGTAGTAGAGTGTTGCACATACCTTAGATTAGTACCTATAGTGAGACAAGGCTCTAAATGGATATAATTGACATTAGAAGCGCATATAAATATTTTTAAATTTCACCAATCACTACATAAAATTTTGTATATTCGTATTACTCGTTTTTGGCCACAAAATTTGAAGGGATCTAAGTCACATGATGGGATATAAACTTAAAAAAAACCTGCCAGTCGGTGAACTGTAAAATGAACCATTATGATCTTAAAACGAGTTCAACATCAACATCATCAACGGCCTGTTACAGTCCACTGCTGGACTATGAGCCTCCTCCACTTAAGTGTTTGGTTTTGCCATAATCTCCACGCTTGGCAGGCGGGTTGGAGATCGCAGATTAAAAGGTTACTGTATCAGAGAGCGCTGCTGCCCGTTCCCTGTTCAATGTTTAGTCCCTAAGTCGCCTCTTACGACACCCACGAGAAGAGTAGGGCTTGGTGACAAATATATTCTACTCTGCCGTCATCACAAAACGAGTTAGCTACGTTCATTTAGCTCGAAGTCTATCAAAGCATAGATGGATATAAAAGAGAGAAGTAGTGCTGCACAAACAGCAGGTGCTTTGGATTTAAACAAAGACATTTTTTTTCAATTTTGGCTTCTTTTGCAATGAACTTAAAAATATTACTTAAAGCGTTATAGTAATCGTTATTTTTATTCATGATAGGTCTAAAGATAGGTCTAAACATTATAATTATGTATATTATAGCATTCATACTTAACGCGAGTGGCGTAAGAATCTCTTTAGCAAAAACTTTTCTCCATCCATCTTTTTATCGTTTTGAAGAACAATCGAGTTTTGTGGCACTATTTAAAATGTCTCATTTTCGATTTTGGTAAAGAAAAGGACGAGAGATCTACTTAAAATGTCAAAATAATATTTATTATGTAGAGTATAGAAATACAGTATCAATTTGATGTGGTCAGTTTATCCATATTATTATTATTCAGATGTAAGTAACTATATAGGTACGTATAGTTAAAGAAAAAATCGAGATAATTATTCTAAAATTAGTATTTATCTTTACAAATCTACCAAATTGAGTACCAACTCAAACCATTATCAAAAAACATACACAATTATCATAAAATGTTATGTTTGTAGTTGCTACCTACCTATATTTTCTGTAATTCACAGAATTGAATAGCAATAACATTTTTTTTTCACTAGGTGCGGTCAAAATTGTCTTGTGCCAATACTTATTGTTGTATGTTTCTAATTTTATTTGTAGTGTAGATATGTCAGTTTAAATTGGTAGAAAATGTGTGCATCGACAAAGTCGTTAGTTTTTATATTCATTGTAATTTAATATAAGTACTCCTAGAAGGTTCTTTTAACGGTTTTTTTCATGACCAGATGGTCTTAAGAAGATTCTTAAGCCATTTTTACCAGGTGTATAAAGTATCACATAAGTATATTTGATAAATAACCATTATACCTTGTAAGGAATTATAATTTTCAAAACTTGATTGAGAATAGAATGAAAGATTTCCTAGTTATCTTGTCTGTGAAGTTTCCTTTCGGTAGGTAACCTGAAAGTAATATTCTAGAGCGACCAGCAAACATCTTGAACAAAGGATATCCGTGTCGGCTCTTCAAGCAAAAGTTTTCGTGCAAATTCAATTATACAATATTACCTTTTGTTCAACTTGTTTGCCGGATACTGTACCAAAGTTAAGAAGTATTCCCATTGGATTTCACCGTCACAAATTATTGTATTGCATTAGAAAGTAGCTTTTACATGGATAGCTCGTGTGTATCTAGCCTAATAAAATTGTACATATCTACCTATATAGGTATACATGACACGATAAATTATATTATTGCTCATACATTTAATATAAAATTATAAAAATTCTAAGTATATTGTAAAATTATTTACATCCTTACGAGTATTTACTATCACGGTGAAAATAAATATTAAATCATACATAATTTACACTATTTTTTATTTTAGTCCGAGATATTTTTGAAACACATCTTAACATCGTTGCTGTGTCATCCAAAAAGCTCCCTTGTTCACAATGATAAGATGACCCATACAGCCTAGTTGGTAATGTGTCTCCTTTATCGGTTCGATTCCCGGTGGGACGGATATTTTAATGACCCTGCTTTTGTTCTCGCGTGTAGTTAGGGTGTAATTTATATTTGTTTTGTACTGTGTTTGCTTTATTGGGCCTATCTATAGCGGCTTACTTAAAAGCGCGATTGATTAACCTTCAAAAATTTATTGATCGAAACGGTCGAATTATTATTATATCCAGTATGTACAAAGTGATCAAACTTCCTTTAGCTTTAACTCCAACACAAGTGGGTACTACACACCAGTACATCAGTATTTCTAAAAGCACGAAATGAGAACATGGATTAGATGCATAACGTGTCTTGGAACTCCAAAACTTACGGTTGAGCTGCCACGAAAGAAAATATTACACAAGCATCAAATTCAATATTAAAATAAAAACAAAAGAACGCAAAGTAAAAAATGACGTCATTCGTCAATTAGTACGTCGGGGCTTCATTAAATAAATACTAATTACTGCACCGGTGGTGTTCGCTTCGGTCGTTATTGCGTTCATAAAGGTGAACGATATCAGGTGAACTGATATTTTCATCACGGCCTTAACCACAGACCTATATTGAACAAGAAACGCTTGAGTTGAGACTACGCAATTTCGTAAAATTGCAAGAAACTTGACAAACCAACTTGTTATGAGACAATAAGCCACATGAAGCGATAAAAAGAGGACATAATAAGAGGCATCTCTAAAGTTTGCTGCTGACAACGTCTACACTACAAAAATATTGCAAAAAATAACATGTTCAATTGGTTCAAAGCTTTAAATGAAGAGTGTCGACTGGCACTTCCAAAGAGTGTTTTTAAATGTGATCATTAGTTTTAACAAATATGTCAGGTGGGTTTTCAAAATAGTCGAGTCGAGTATAACCCCCAGGAGTACAAATGGGACAACTTTGCACTTTTAGT
The DNA here is from genome assembly GCA_951230895.1 of Carpatolechia fugitivella. Taxonomy (NCBI): domain Eukaryota; kingdom Metazoa; phylum Arthropoda; class Insecta; order Lepidoptera; family Gelechiidae; genus Carpatolechia; species Carpatolechia fugitivella. The sequence goes on along the minus strand of OX579652.1, from coordinate 5,876,152 downwards.
ACCTCTGGAGATAATTGGTTTTGACAGCTGTAAGCAGCAAGTCTGAGAATGAAATGGAGATCCCCGTCAAAACCTGTGCCTGTACATTCTTTATCTAGTGGCGTTAGTTGTTTTTTCTTCTCATTGATTGATTGATTGATTGATTGATATATACTTTATTGCACCAAAAAAGGGGTGTACAAAGGCGAACTTAATGCTATATAGCATTTTCTACCAGCTAACCTTTGGTGGTTAAGAGCAGGTTGAGGGGTAGTGCCGCTAAAAACAGCGTTCAACTTGCTTGTCAAATATGGGCAACTCATTGCTTGTCAAATATGGGCACGCGAGGTAGGTTGTGCGTCATCTAGTCCAATGCAGGTCTGTGGTCTTAACAATCAGGAAACGATCCACGAATAAAACATTCACGTAGCCTTTCCGTTGTTTGCCGTAGTCATTTGTGGCCGAAGTTTTGTATTAGGTGTTGTTTAATGATGCTTTCAATAGTTTAGTAGTATTGATCGATTTCGTTGGGCTCCTGTTCGATATTTTGATGGTCGTATCGATTAGGAAGCATATTAGTTTAGTAACAGAGTGCACTTTTATGAAATGTTCACTGTTTTAGAATACTTACTAGTCCTAACTTTACTTACCTATAAATTTGAACGCATTAACTAAAAAGTCAACAGCTCTAAAACTGCAATTGTTTGTTCCCAAGTGAAAATATCTGTTTTCAAAACGTAAATAAATAAATATATGGGGACATTTCACACACGACCATCTAATCCCAAACTAAGCAGAGCTTGTACTATGGGTACCAGACAGCTGATATACATTACATAAATAGATAAATACATACTTATATAGATAAACAACAACCAAACACAATGCAAACACAAGTTCTCATCACACAAATGTTTGCCCTGGGCGGGATTGGAACCCGCGACCCTGTGCGTCGGAGGCAGATACACTACCACCTGGGCTACGAAGACGTAAAAAAAATACCGTTACATGAAGTCAAATAATGAACAATAAAATAAAGAATTCGAAGTTAACATTGGTTTTTCCATTTGTCAAAGATTAACGTACAGTTGAAGTCATGAAATATAATTTCAGTTTTCAAAGTCTATTCTTTACCACACACAATAAGGTTTAAAATGTCATGTTAAAATCTAAACTAATAAGTTGGAAAACATGTTAACCCGTTGGTATGTCAAGTCAAGTCAGGTCAAAAATTTTTTATTCGAATTAAAATTTTTACAAATCATTTTTCAACATCAAAGCTAACACGGATAGCACGTTCACTACCAGTGTACGCCCTCTGTGGAGAAGAACTATGTTTTTCAGTATCTAGATACATCTAGATATAGAGTCAGTTCTGCACTTTCATTGATAACAGGATTAAGTTTCAGCTTGTACTCCTCAAACTTTACACTACGTAGTGGAATTGTTAACGGGGTACACACTGAAAGTACGTGTTCACAAGAGTCAGGAACTAATGGTTAGATAATGACAAAACCCAATGTCTATCTTCACTCATGTAGTACTGAATGCTTTGTGTACTTTGAGTACCTATTTAAATCATCAGCTTTAAAGCAATCGAGGGTTATGCTTAATATTTCCCTGCACCAGGAATAATCATAATGAACCAAAAATGTTGACGTAGCCTGAAGAATTGCGACTGTAAGTAGGCAAGTCATACTTACAAGTCCAAGAGAGGTGTCCTTTTCCGTTAGACGTAGCGTGGATAGATTCCTCTGAAGTGAATCGACGATGAAGGTCGCCAGAAACTACTTTATACCCGTATATATTTGAGAAGCATTTGGTGAGACCTTTATGCTGAAATGATGATTATAGGATCATTACCCAAGTAAAAAATAAAATTGAAGGAGGTGACAACATCAACAGCTCGTATATGTCCCCATCGAGAGGCTCGAGCCTACCCTAAATTAGAGCGATTAGGCCTTAATCGACCACGCTGGCTCAGTGCGCGTTGGTCGACTTCACACACAACCTTTGAATTTCTTCGTAGGAGTGCGCGGGTTTCATCTCGATGTTTTCCTTCACCGTAAGAGCGTCGAATAAACGTACATATCAATTCGAAATTCGAAAACACATTGGTACGTGGTGGGGATCGAACCCGCGTCTCCCGGACGGGAGGCAGTGGCCCTAGCCACTAGACCACCGACGCCTAGAAACAAGCGGATATTAGTGAGAAACATCGATTTCATCCTGTTCCTTTGAAATGGCGCATTGTGGTTTTAGAACAAAATTGATTGGGCAGAAACTTCCAAAATAACCTTGTTGTTTAGTTTGTTCATTGTTAGTACATTTCACTTAGGGCGTTTTAGATACAATATGTTCAAAAAAGATATTGAACTTCAATGTTTTAAGTTTGTGCTTTATTTATTATTTATTTAATCGTTTATTGCATACAAGAAAATTACAAGAACAAGACATTAAAAAAGACGACACAACAGGTAGGTACTGTTTATTTCTAATGAAATGTCTTCCAGCAAGCCTTCCTTTATTATTATCTGGCATAAAAAGTATGATAGTTATTTGGAATCATTGTTTAATTCATGCAGACTTGAAAACTCTATTTTCCAAGTCATATGTGTGAATTCAGGGTACAAACCCCAAACCCCTACAACAAAACATCGAAATATTCAATAATAATAGTGTGGTGAAAGTTAAGATAATTTCTCAATTTATTATAGTTTTGTAGGTATTAAAAAAAACTAATGCTTGACAGTTTATTCAGATGTTTCAATTTTAATATGATAAATCAATAAGTAAACTTACGTAGATTCCTATCAAAAACAAATTGCTTTACCTCTGAATATTTTTTCCACTTACCTCACATATTTATTCTACGCTACGATTCTCGTATTAAATTAGCTTTAGTTCCAACTATTCGATTTTATATTTCATTGCTTGTTTCGTAACTGATTCTGTATCAAAGTATCTTGTAGACCGTCAATGCAATGAAAATTTCCGTAGGAGATTTATTGCCTACTCTGGAGAAGTTGTGGAGAAACATCAATTTTATTAGTTGTGTCACGAAGGTGGTTGGCAAGTTTGCTCGATATAGAGCCCTGTTAATAAATTGCACTGCATTGCGACGATTATACTACGATAAAGATTATTACAGTTTTACGAGGTTGCGTTTAGGTAAGTACTTACTTGTTGATATCACACTTGGCTGAAGTCCAAACTTGTAGTAGTTCAAGTTCAAATCGTAACCTTCGTTAAAATGTACGGAAGGTGGCAGGTTGCGTTTTAAAAGGCATTGATGGGAACAAAAAAACAGAGTAATTCATTAGTCATCATCCTAAGTTATCAATCACACAAGTACAGTCAGCAACAGCAGCACAGTCGGCTGTCTGGTTCGATCCCCACCACGTACCAATGTGTTATTTAATTACTTAGTCATATAACAAACTAATATTATAAATGTAAAAATATATTTGGATGTTTAGATGTTTAGATGTTTGTTCCACTTTCACGCCTTAACTACTGAATGGAGATAGTTCGTACCCTGGATTAACACATAGGATACTTTTTACGGGAAAAAGTCTTACTCCCACGGGAAAACCTTACATAACGCGAGCGTAGTCGCGGGCGGACCGCTAATACGTTTACCTATACACGACGCTCTTACGGTGAAGGAAAACATCGTGATGAAACTTGCACACTTCTGCTAATAAATTAAAAGGTGGTGCGTGAAGTCGCCCAACCCGCACTCGGCCAGCGTGGTCGGCTAAGGCCCCTTATTAAGGGTAGGCTCGAGCCCGTCGTTGGGGACGTAAGCTGTGATGATACTGACAGTCAGCAAAGCAGATAGCTATACACAGGCTGTTTAAAACTGGTAAAGTTTTTCCAGGTGATTATTTATATTTTTACAATAACTTGTACAGCTTACTAACTACACACTTACAGTGCTGAAAATTTCATGATGAGGATGTCTTTTTTTTATAATTATCACCAAAACATAGTTTTGACTTGCGGAAGAAGAATTTATGGTAAGTCTAGAAGTTCAAATACTCAAAAATGTTTGAATAAAGATGCAATGGTTCCCTGAAACATAATATAATAATTTTCCGTTCCCCTACTTCAGTACAAAATCGAACGTTCCATATTAATAAATAATTATATTTAGGGAAAACAAGAAGCCGATGCAGCTCCAATTACTGTTAAAGTGCAGCAACTTGCGGCGGTGGAGGTTAGTAATTGCATTCAAGACAGCGTTGCAGCAGTATTAAGTAAGAAATTTACTGGCTATTATACTTCCTTCCTAATAGGATAAGGGCAATAGAATGATGAGCCTACGATGAACATACGTTTGTTGTTTACGTCTACACAATTAGGGTGAACAGGCCGCCAACCGCGCGCTTCGATAGCACATTGATATGCAGTGGGATTGATTTCATCAGGCGAGACATTCAAAGTAATTACTCATATTAGAGGACGTGGCTAAAAAGGCTCCTTAGATGTTAGGATACTTAAGTAAACAAGAGAATGGGATAGATGATGAGCACGCAAATAAAATGACGTAAACGACGTCACACGTACCACTACTACTAACTTCTACTGTACTTACCATTTTTTATATATTTTTTACAAGTGATTACTGTCGTGATTGCCTAGTGCACTTAGTTTGTTAGGTATGTGTACATACCTATACCTCTTTGCCTCTTTGGCTGTTGGTGGCCGTAAACACTTAGATTTATTTGAATTAGGAAGATAGGTTTTGACATGAGAAAAAAGAGTGGATTCTAGGTTAGACTGCGCGTGTGAAAAGATCTTTGAAAAAGTAAATAAAAAAGCATCTCTCGTGTAATATCTGACTTTTAGTTAAAACACCCCACCTACGCTTTATGGTGGAGGCGCCGGCGATAAAATTAAAGAGGTAAATGTTTAGAGCAATGTTTGCGAGCTTTTTCTATCGAAAAAATTATCTACAATCGTATTTCTGAGTTTGTACGACAACAGAAAATACGTTCAAAATTGTCATACCCAAAAATCTATATTACAACCCAAGAAGAACGAGATACATGGAAATTATAGTGACTTTTTACCGTATGGGGCACCCCAAAGAGATTGTATAGTCGCGCTTCAAAAATCTTTACCACCACCGGGACGCGGCGCTTTATGTATGATTTTACGCACGCTGAAAACTCGACTACGCTCGGGTTTTTGCCACTCAGTTGTCAATTCGTGTTTTTTTTTAAAGAAACCTAAACGGTAAATATCTTTTTACAAAACTTTAATAATATTGTCCACCTACTACTATATTATAGATAACGCTGGACAATCATAATAATAATAATCTTTATTTCGGACCAGTCCGTTCATAATTACAATAATATCTATACACAATCAATAAAATCTATACACAATCAATAAAATAAAATATCATTAAAAATAAATAATCAATAGAAAATTGCAAAGCAAAAAATCAAAATTAAAATAAAAAATAAAATCTACTCATAATGAAAAATAATTGACGATTTGGAAAAACCCTTACCATAATACGTTTGCCACTGTGTATAACTTAACATAACAAAGCTGTTTAAATGTCGGTAGGCAAAATAAACTCCACAAAAGTCTGCTGTGAAATAACATTTTCATCTGTTTCATATTCTCCGCTCAGTTTGTTTCAATTTTATTGTACGAGCGCAGAATGTGCGAAAATAAAAATATTTTTTTTTTACTGGAATCTTCCCTGTCTGTGTTTTTATGACCTTAGTACGTTAGTTTACTGCTCTCGTGACCTTTGAATTTGGATGCAGACAAACTGTACTTTTTTTTTAATTACCACTCTTGTAAATCGCATAAAATTGACCATTGTATAGGGAATAACGTAAAATTATTATTAATTAGCAGCAAAAAACAATAATACCACCTCAAACAATGAGTTACGCCCTTATGCCTTCTGAATAGTATCTCATTACCTTTTCTTAATTAAGAAGCATGGGCAATAAAGGGCCGCTGTTTTTTGGTACACGTTATTTATGAGGACCTGCCATGCTGCTGTGATAGGGTCAGGTTTGGTAATCTTATTTTCAGTTGAGTTATGAATTCATTTTTGGTTTTGTAGGTCATACTGGTTGCCAACTCCCACGATGATGATGAAGAGGAAGGTCACAAATAGTTATTGTGTAAAAAAATTAAACTTTTCTTTTTAATGTCAATTTAGTACAAAGAAAAATGGCCAATAATAATATACTCGTTCAATCTTTATCTATAATTTTTCATATAACTATGATTTTATTCACAACATGAAGCTTTTAAATAAACATTTAAGGTATATACTCAAGTAATTATTTGGTGATTGTCGGGTCAAGCACCCTTAAGCATACACTTCAAGTTGAAGTCTAGTAAGGACACGACACGTGCATAAGTTAGAGGTAGGTTAAATATGTAAATAACGTTTTTAGTACGCAAGGTAATAAAAAGTAGGCACTACTATATTGTGAACACAGTAGTTAAATAGCTTAACTATTTTACCTACAGGAAGGAAAATTCGTTTTAAATGCATAGGGGACTGTTTCTAAATTAAGCATATTTTATTAATTATTTTTAAAATATAGATTAGTAGCAGACGATTCGTGAAGAAAAAAGCAGAATCGGTTAAAAAACAAATTTACAGTGATTTTTAAAAGTTTCAATAATATGTCTGTCTCCTTCAAAAACGATTTTTTCTATGGAGATTATATGGCGTTACTCACAAATGACGTCACAAGTGGGTATGTGCCTCTCTGTTTAATCTTGAATTTCAAACCTTTATAACTCGGTCAATTTTAAAGGTAGAGCAAAAATTATTTTAGTGTTCAATAGCAGAAACTAAGAAATTTGGATTTGTAAAATAAAAAAAAAAGTAGTCCGATCCCCTATTGCGTCCTACCTAATGTACCCTAGTATTTTTATTTTTTTAAACGATGTTCACATTTTTTTTCCACTACATAGTGTTACGTACAGTTTACAAATACTACTATTAGTGGCTGTAGCTCTGTGAGCTGTAGATCATCGAGTCATTTTTAAAACATTCCAAACCTGACCCGACAAAATAGCTATTTATGCAACTGTTGCATAATGAGGGGTATTTATGAAACGAGCGCAGCGAGTTTCATAAAAGTATACACGAGTGTTAAATACTAATTATGTGCATACAATAGTTTATCTACACTCATACAACAAATTTAAATTAAAGACAAAATAAAGTAATCATTGTTTATTGTAATAATTATTGACATTACAAACGTTAATGGCGCGAAAATAAATTTGCAGTAATATCGCACCGCGCATGCGCGCCGCCAAGGTTGCGTTCCGAAACACGCTAGTGTGCTCAAATAGCAAGCATCTGCGTAAAAATTAAAAAAAAAAACTTCATTTTGTTACAACTTTGCGATAACGAAATGAAATTTGTATGGATCCTTAGTCACGGCTCCATCGAAAGGTATATCATTTGCTTAGCGTTTCTGATAAGTAAATGAAGGATTTACGACATGAGTGTAGATAAAAATATATATTTATCGTTCTTTCTCACAAAATTTAACGAGAATCGGTTGAGAAACGCGACAAGAGGAGAATGAACAGACAGATGGACAGACAAACAATAACAATTTTGGCCAAGCTGAAACAGAGACGGACGCTTCGCTCGCTCTTTGCGCTCGCTCGGTCAATAACGAATATCGTCCTTACTGCTATAGGTCCAGCCGCAAGTGCTACTTACTATATTCAGTAATAAAATATTATGCAAAAAATACGCTTTTCTTTGGTACGTGAAAAAAAGATGTCTACCCAGACAGAATTTCTTACGCGGCGCGTGGGTAGCGGGCTCGATATGGATATGAAAATCAAATGATCAATAAATAATGCAGCACAATTTATTTCTATACCGTCAATAATTGGAAAGCTTTGCTTTTAAATTTGAAGCTGAAACTGGGAATCAAAATAGTTGATAATTACACCTGTCGAGTAATAGCTTTGCGCAGCGGCTATGTTCTAGTGAAATTACACGTAGGTAATAACTTTATGATACATAATAACCAGCTTGAATCAATTTTAGGTTATTAGGTAATCTACGCTGTTAATGACTAGCAATAATGACAAACGAAGGTGAAATAAAAGCAAGCGCAGCAACAACCGAGAAAATTACGTGCATTGGTTTCTATGTAAGTATAACTTTTGTTAGACTATGAAGGTATTACATAGATGAAGGTAACACTTTACCACTAGGCACTTCACCTTAATTTACAACTTATATACTTTTTTTATTTTTAAGCTTACACACACACACATACACAACATCACGCTCATATCCCCGAAGGGGTGAGCAGAGCTTTAATGGGCTCCCAAGAAGCACACACTAAAACCAAATTATTATTATTATTTGGCTTTATAAGCTTACTTATAAAATGACAAAGTAGATATGTTGCTTGGCAGAATGCCATCTTACACTCACCCCGAGCAAGCGCAACTATGTTGAATTGTATGCATGTAAGGACCTTTCTCGTTTATTTATACTTGAATAAATGAACAAACAAAGTAAACAAACGCTCGTGTTGAAAGCTAGAAAAATCTGCAGAAAACTCAACTCATGCATCGTAATGCATCTCCGCTCTGACGGACGTAGCCGGCACTCCGTCTTTGTAAACATGTACCTCATTTTCATGCAATGCTTGCATAGCTATCTTCAGTGAGTAAACTAGAAACAACAGCGAAATAACTCATTGAAGTAGAACAGGATTTTTCCCACAATCTATCCTTTTCTACCGCTCTGAATGGCTCTGATACGTCTCGTTCCCTAATCATGAGCCTTCTGACGAGTGCCTACCGGACCCGAAAAAATCACTTCCCGTCTAAAAATGTCAAGGACTCTAGTTAAAGGCGTTTCAAGTACGAATCCTTTTCTTTGTTAAAAAAAAAACTTGATAATATTAATCCTTCGAGCTTAAGTTGAAAAATTCTCAAGCTTACTTACTAAACAGTCTTTATAAAAAGACTTATACTTCTTATTTTGTGTAAGCTAAGCTAACAAACACACGTCTATCTTCTCAACTTGGGAGTGATGGGTGATGTCTTCAGAAATAAGTGCAGCAATTCATTTTACGTGTTTAGTAAAACATTGAAATTGTGCGCGGAGAGAACATTCGTAGCCATTGTAACATTTAAGTAGAAAAATGGAAAAGAGTGTTCCCATGAAAAGTTCTTGAAAAAGTTTGAAACAAAGAAATAATGTTTACTTTTACCGTTAGTTATAAAGATTGTTTATTTTATTGCAGGTTGTAAAATTATAAAATTAAATACCTAATCATATAAAAAGTAATTAGTACATAAGTACTAGTAGTTTTTCTATAAAGAAAAAATAATTTTGAGGACAAAATTTTAAATGTAATTTTTATAATTTTGAGAATGATAAGATTTTGGATTTCCTCTACCTAAACCTCTTTCTGACGATACTGTGAATTAGTTCACATCTTCTTTAACATCTCTTTTAAAAATAAATAAATAGCTTTGATTTGATACCGATTAAAGTTTTGCCGCTATAATATTTAATTTTCATAAAATCACAAAGATGTGCAATGTAATAAAAATACGATGCAGTGATACAGCCCTCTTAGTTGTTACTTTATTACGAACGAGTCAAGTCTTTGGAAGAAGAATAGTCTGCTGATTTTATAACAATGTGAAAATATATTTGGATGTTTAAATGTTTGAATGTTTAGATGTTTGGATTTTTGTTCCGCTTTCACGCCTAAACTACTCGACGGATTTGGACGAAATTTGGAATGAAGATAGTTTGTAACCAGGATTAACACATGGAATACTATTTACCGTGAAAAGTCTTATTCCCACGGGAAAACCTTACACAGCGCGAGCGCAGCCGCGGGCGGACCGCTAGTATTATATAAAACAACGTTTAATAATATTTTGAACGAAGATGTTACAGAAATTAACTATAATATTTGTGTAAAATTGAAATATAAATTTTTGTTCAAATTATTAACACGACTAAATTCAACCCTATCTAATCATGATTTCTATTCAAATTGTGTTCATTTGAACATCTACACAATTTGAATTAGCTTAGCCCTTGCTGTGTACGGATTCTGGAATTGGTTCACGATCCATTATTTTTCAGAAATGGATGAAATACTCATAGAAAGCATACAGTCTCAGTCGCCGAAAGGTCGAGCGTTCGACCCCCATTTTGCAGGTTCCGGGTTCGAATCCCGGCGGGAGCACTTTCAAACAAAAGTTTGTTTATGAAACCTTCCCCTTTTGGTAAGACCAATTACTAACACTGCTAGCTGAATCACCTGATAGTCCGAAAAGAAAGACGATTCCGTGGTTTGGAGGACACGTTAGCTATCTATGGAAATAATGAGTTATGTCAGTGGTTACATAACAACCAGGGTCTGCAAGCGAGGTCGGTTGTTGACCCTACATCCACCACGATGAAACAAAATAGAAAACATACACCTATTGCTTCAAAACTGCTACATAGCAAGCGTACTTATTACTTTTTTTTAAATTACATTAATCCTGCACGGTTCCCTTCCCATGGGGTCGACTATAAAGACGGTTGACGTCAGAAAAGTTAGAAAAACACAAATGACCTCTGCATTCGTAGTAACAACATTAATATTTGTTTTTTAATTAAACACTTCATTTAAAAAGTTTTCTCTTTTGTGCATTTTGTAGGAATTATTTTTAATTATAAAATAACTCAGCCAAATAGAAAAACGGAAGCGGTAACAATGGACTCTAAGAAAATAAACGTTTTCAATTATGTGTTTGCATAGCTCAAGAGGCGTTTTTTTCATTTGTCGGGGATTTCAGGCAGTAATTTTTTTTTAACTTAAGGTTACAGTTGGTACCAACTCACATCAAATTGAAAAGGAGGCAAACATGGAAGAAAATTATATTTAAAATAATAAAATAAAATAAATATATGGGAAGATCTCACATACGGCCATCTAATAAAATTCCAAACTAAACCGAGATGTACTTATGGGTACCAGACAGCTGATATACATACATAAATAGATAAAAACATACTTAAATATAGATAAACAACATCCAGACACAAGGCAAACCAAGTGTTCATCACACGAATGTTTGCCCTGGGCGGGATTCAAAACCGCGCATACTACAAATATAATAAAGCACTGACTATATTTGTACGTATTAGGAACCTTATTTTGTATAATTTAAATTACGTTTAAAATATGTATTTCTATGGAAGCACATAAAACGGAGTTATGTTAGTATGTTACATTTCATAATTTTTCAAAATTATCATGGCCTTTGGCGGCTCTATAACACTTACTACAGTTTGTGAGGTCAGACGTCAACCTAACAACCCACACGATGGAGAAGAAGAAGAATACCTTTTAAATGCACATCTATTTTTTGCAACTTGCACTTCGAAAGCACTCCTTTATGGGACAGTCGTGACCGAGCGTTTGTTTCTGTGTCAAGGGGCAAGAGTAGTGAATCAACTACTTTGGTCCCGACCTGTGGTCCCGACTGTAGCACACACTCAAAAGACAAGTCGGAAAATGATGCGTCAAGGGATAATGAAGCTAATATTTTCAAAATTTTAAAAGGTTTAAACTTTGTAATTTGAGAATCAATATAAGGGGGCTAATTCAGGAACGTCTGGCTCTATTTCTTAATTTATGTTCGTTCGTCTAAATCGCTTTTTAAAGATTAAAAGGGGACAGGAGATGTACATACTAATATAGGAGCTGTCAATATCGAATTAGCGCGTCGTTCACGTAATTTTAAAACGGACTTAAAAATCAGCTAAGTCCTTATCAGCTGGATTTTGAAATTAAGATTTCAGTATGGCTGTGTGAATCCTGGCCAATTTGATTTTATACAGCTGTTGCTTTTGTTACGGTATAAAAAAGAAACTGTAATTAAGAGACCAAGAAGTTCTTCATCATCATCTACAAATTTTTTAAGCAAAAGAGACGTAAATACTATTTTGTACAATTTTAAGACAACCTAAGCTTACAAATTTTCATTTGCACTTAAACCATTTTACAATTTCTTTTGTTTCTTGGAAGGGTGCCAAATGAAATGCAAACCGAGAGATTTTCTTAGTCAAGATAGGAACACTATGTAAGTCAAGGTCAGACAATGCATTTAAATGTGTACCACTTAAGTAAACTATACAAGGTTACATAGATAAGGTAAGATTTTCTAGGCAAAGAACATGAAATATGATGTAGCTCGTTCATTAACTCTAAAGTATATCTAGACTTATTTGCACAATCGAATAAGAATTCTCGAAAAGAAGTGTAGATCTAATGAATACAAACAAGTATAGAGCTGGACGCTAGCGGAGTTGTTGTATCTAATAGAGTTAGGAAATTCTTGCTTCATTGAATTACAAGCAGTAAATTGTATTAAGCTTTGTAAATAACTTATGTACCTAAATAGTTAATAAGGTGTATTAGAAATTACTAAAAGTTCTAACAAGTAACAATATTGTGATGATCATAAGTTACACGGAGAGAGAAAAATTAAAACGCTTAATTGTTTTCTTAGCACTACTTGAAAAAATATAGAAGTCTCAGAGATTCAAAATGCTGCTCGCTATATTGACGATAATGATGGGATTACCACTTTGGTAAACTATGAATTGGAGGAAAAAATGCTCACAATACTATGCCATTACTGGCATGCAAAAACACTCTCTTTGACAATATGAATAAAGCCATAAAAAATAGCGCTTGACAATTTACAGATGACTACAGAATAAAGTAACTAGATTACATTTCTGCGCGCTTTCACATTTTTGCTCGTTTCCGGAGAAAATTGAATTTCGTACCCGACAAAAATTATACAATTTTAATACAGGGTCTTTCGTTCCGAGAATATTGTTATAATATTGTTGTGTGTGTATTGTTGTGTATTGTTAGTGAACTCACCCAAAAAAATGTAATGACGGATCTAAGTGATGTAATAACATCCTATGGAAATAAATTAATTTGACTTTGACTTTGACTTTGTTATTGTTACTTTCACAAAATAAAGGAAAAATAGTACATTACTGCCGCGGCCGCAAAATTAGTTATGGACGAGGACACGTTTCAAGTCCGAGCCGCAGGTGAGGACTTTTATTGTGTACGAGTCCAGCAAGAGTTATTGCGGCCGAGGCCTATATAGTGCTTTTCTCTGAAATACGCGAGGAAATTATAAAACGCTAAAAAAATTACCTTTTAAGAGCCTTGGATTTGATGTCTACTCTTATCGTACTAAACTTAAAGTTCTAACCTTAATCACTTTAACCTCTACTTCGACTACTTGAACCATTCATTGTTGTAATATTTCCCTAATTCAATGATTAGTAACTCCATCATGAAAAATAAGTAACAAAATAGTACGATAAAATTAAGAGATGAAAATTACAAACCGCCATATTGCGCACTTTTCTTTTTTTGTTCTGTGCCAGTGTTATACAGAGCATACAGCCAACTCCAATCACTACGATTCGTGCACGATTCATATAAAATTTGAATTTAGAACATAAGAGTATGCTGTAAAAAGACTCAAAAACATTGAAATTTCTAGACGAAAGTTACTTTGCCGGCCTAGGCCGTTTGAGGGCACATTGCCGGCCGCTGTTTTGTATGGGGCAATGTTTCGTCCAAAAATGACTACTTCGCGTACTGTTTTATGGCAGTAATGATCACATTTTCGAGCGTGTCGGAGAAAATTATATAGTACCAACTTTGGATGTGCAATAATGCATCAAAGTTTTTTTGCACCAAAAACCATAAAATATAAATGCCTACCTAAAATGCAATCAGAAAAACTAATCGGAGGTAATGTTTTTTTTGAAATTTTTATAATATAGGTTGGTTGTTGACCTTACTATCTTAAACATTAATAAGACAAAGCAGATTAGACTAGTCAATAAATAACCTAAGCTTACAAATATAATAAAAAAAAAATTGTTTCTTTAGCGATTAGCTGCAAATGTTTTTCGCTGCGGTGGTGTTAAGTATTTTTATATTTCATTCCTATCATCATAACGCTAGAACGAATGATTCATTTGTAATTCCGAGTAATTGTAATTACTTACTTCTTTTTGCAAAGGCCTGTCTGTCCATTAACATATAGAAAAATAATATGAGGTATGGTATGGTTCCATCGCAGATTTTATTATTAAAAACTTTTGCATCAATGAGAATCTGTGTTTGTTTGTTTGATGTAATGCTTATATCCGTAAAACATCATCGTTCATGTTAAAATTCACTAAGACTAACTAAAACTATAAAAACACTAAATTTTCAAGATAAAACCTAATCGTGAATTTCCTTTATAATTTCACCCTTATTTCGCCTACAAATTTAACTTCAGTTCATAAAAATCAAAGCAAAGTTTCCTTTCAGAATAACAACAATAGAAGCTTGATTTTCTCCAGTTTATTTCTTAAGAAAGTTAATTTTATGTAACAGGTAGTCTGCTTTACGATAAATGAAGGGCACGGAATTAAGGGTCAGTGTTCATCAATTGCATAAAAAGCTTATTATAGAATATCTGACTATAGTGATATCCATGAGAACAAATTGACAGACTTTTCAACATGCATGAATAAAATTTTGTAGATGACTATATTATTATTATTTGTCAAAAAAAGAAACACAATCTGTCCGTCCATGTTACATATTTTCTTCTATATTTTTGGTATGAATTCAAATTAATCGTAATAACATTCATGCAAAATGTACCTAAACGCTCAAGCGATTATCAACGAGGTTGGTGATCAAGCGTAACGTCGTCATTCAAAATCGGGTTAATGCTAATTCAAGTCATATTTCAACTTGTCATGCAACCCCAGGTCATTTAAGTACAATCTTCTGGAATCTAAAACAGGTTGAAAACAGGGGAAGGAAAAATATGACACTTGCCATGGCAATAGATAGGTCATGGCTAGATTTAGGTCAAGTGATATCTATGTCGCAGTCATCTGGTTGAATCTGCTATTTGATTGAATGACTAGCGCGTTCATTGAATGACAAATTTCAATTGAATGACTAAAGGACAACCCGTCAAGTCGTTGAATGTAACGTTCAACGTCTTAACTGAACGTCATTTAGCGAAGTCGTTGAATGGGATATAGCCGACTTTGTTGTTCGTATTCAGCCAGTTTCGCCTCAATTTTTTCTTTAAAAGTAGCTGGCGGTGGCGTAAATCCATGCAGTCACGCAAGAAAAAAATATCAACACAGTGCTGTTTGACGCCATATTTGTTTTGGCGACTACTAGCGCCGCAGTGGAAAAAAATGAACTAAATTTGAATCACCTGACTGATTTTACGTCCGCTTTGTTCAAAGGGCTATGTTACAATCCGCTAACTAGTTGGACGTTGAGTGACGCTTGTTCAATCAACGTTTGGCCTAGTCATTCAATTGAATGTTGTCATTTAATGAACGCGCTAGTCACTCAATCAAATAGGAGATTCAACCAGATGACTACGACATCTATACTCTGTAAAATAAAAAGGATTGTAAGTATATGAAATAGTATGATGACAGTTTTCCGTAAACTTACAACGTTAATCATATATTTTATGTCACTGCTGACTGGATTCTTATCATAATAGCCATATCGGTTGTATTGTGACTATACATAACTTAGTTGTAATTATAGTCATCATAATCATCAATTATAATAGTAAGTTTTATTGTGTTGTTGTGTTGTGTTGTGTGTTTTTTTTGTTATTGCTAGTTTTTGTGGATTAACTGGGTTTATGTCTTAAAGTGTCTGTCAAAACATGGAATCATCAAAATCTTCGTTTACACATACTAATACGTTGAGAGAAAGTAAACTATTTCTCTGCTAAAACCAATACTATAACGAATAAAATTGGCCGTCGTTCCGATTTATTGGTCATAATCTTTATAGCGATGTTGATGTTCTTCCGTTCGTTATTTTCGACAATATTAGTTTTGCAGCTTTTTTTATATTTTTCAATAAATATTGCTTGTTCTTTTCCACATTATTGAATTATGATTAGGTAAGTGACGTACTGACAGGTCCTCTCTATTACAAAATTCAAAAACAGAAGTTTATACCTCTATTACAAATTATATACAGTCGACCGACACATACTGCTACGGAAACAAGGCGCTCTGTTCCTTTTGATTTGACAAACATACCTGACAGACGACCCCGAGACGTAAGTCGTAGGGCTAACCACTCAACAGTTCCTCTCCTCCTCCATCCACACGCACACACATACCTGGGCTGATTGATAACTGGCCGAAACGACGAACTTAAAAAAATGATACGCAAAAAAAAAATTACGTTATATTTTGGCATCTTTTTGAAAATAGAACGCCAAATTTGAATTTAATCGAACTGGTGGAATTTGTTTGATAGGACGTAGAACTTTCTCTGTCGTAAATTTTCTTAACAATGGAAAGAAACGAAATTCGTGCGGTGATAAAGTTTTACGTTTTAAAACAGAAAACAGCAACCCAGATTAAAAACAAGCTAGACAGTGTTTTAGGTAATTCTGCTCCTGCATTGAGTACAATTCACACCTGGGTAACTGATTTTAAACGTGGAAGACAGAGCTGCGAAGACGCCCACAGGTCTGGCCGTCCAAATGAAGTCACGAATCCGGACATGATCAAAAAAATTCACAAAATTGTATTGAATGATCGGCGCTTGAAGTTGCGAGAGATAGCAGAGATGGTGAGCATTTCATCTGAACGCGTTTTTAATATTTTGCACCAACATTTGGGAATGAAAAAGCTTTGCGCGCGATGGGTGCCGCGTTTGCTCACTGTTGACCAAAAGCAACGTCGAGTGGACGATTCATCGGAGTGTTTGGCGCTGTTTAACCGAGATCCTAACGAGTTTTCGCGGCGTTATGTAACAGTCGATGAAACCTGGATACATCATTATACTCCCGAGACAAAAGAACAATCTAAGCAGTGGACTGAGAGCGGAAGACCTGCGCCGAAGAAAGCAAAAACGGTTTTGTCGGCCGGCAAAGTGATGGCGACTGTTTTTTGGGATGCTCGAGGGATTATTTTAGTGGATTATCTGCAAAAAGGAAAAACAATAAATGGAGAGTACTACGCAAGCTTGCTGCAAAAATTAAGTGAAGAAATCCAGAAAAAACGACCACATTTGGCCAAGAAAAAAGTTTTGTTCCACCATGACAACGCACCTGCACACACGTCAATGGTTGCAGTCGCCAAACTCCATGAATTGCGGTTCGAATTGCTACCGCATCCACCCTATTCCCCGGATCTGGCCCCGTGTGACTTCCACTTATTCCCAAACCTGAAGAAATGGTTAGGTGGCCAGAGATTTTCATCAAATGTAGAAGTCATTGTTGCCGTGGACGAGTATTTTGAGGGGTTGTAGAAAACATTTTATCAAACTGGTGTAACGGCATTGGAGAAGCGCTGGACTAAATGCATCGAGGTAGAAGGAAACTACGTTGAGAAATAAATTTATTTTAAATAGATTTTTAAAGTTTTTCTTTGTCGTTTCGGAAACTTATCAATCAGCCCTCGTAGGTACACACTTATTTCTCACCTTAATTTTTCAGTGTTTTTGTTCACCCAGCTCCCGTGATGTTTTAGATGTTAGTTGTACTAACGTTACTACTAAGCAGGAATATAGACAGCCTTCTTATTGTTATGGAAGAGCGGGGCCTCCAAACACAGGCAATGTTTTGCTTAAATGGAGACCCCATCTTACTAGTCATTTAAGACTTTTTAAAAAATAAATTATCTTTTATAATTTTTTTTATCTTACCTACGATTGGTTGTTGTAAGGGTTGTTATGTAACATCGAGACATCAACATAGCAAAATATAATGAGTTTTTTGGATAACCAAGAGGAAAAGCCAACTAAAGTATGCGATTCTATGGCTCAGTCTCAGCAATATTTACCAATCAACAAACATTAGATTATTTGTGGCTTTTATGTAAAGAGGAAACAACACCAAAAGTGTCTCGTCACCACCAGCACCTGTACCTTTATGCAGTAAGTACCTTCAGTACATTCCATGATTCTACCAAGTGGCCACATTCTGAATCGCAATATTTTGCTTTTACTATTTTTATTATTTATTTTAAAAATAAATAAATATGTGGCGACAGTCATCTTCACACACGGCCATCTGATCTCAAACTAAGCAGAGCTTGTACTGTGGGTACCAGACAGCTGATTCAATACATAAATAGATAAATACATACTTATATAGATAAACAACAACCAGACACAAGGCAAACACAAGTGCTCATCACACAAATGTTTGCCCTGGGCCGCATTCTAACCCGCGACCCTGTGCGTCGGAGGCAGATACATTACCACCTGGGCTACAGAGCCGATAAAAAAGTATGACAATGTAGAAAGATTACAGTAAGAAAAAATAAATCACTAACAGTAACATCAGAGCTAAAAAAGTTAAATTCACAAAATTGAACTTTGAAAAAACAAAAAAAACAACAACTAAATCAAACTTCCGCTTCCGATTCCGTTTTGTCTTTTCCCACCACTATCATCAACTTGCTGAGTTCCGGTACTTGCAAATGATTTACGACCCGTTTTATTCCTTATCAAATATTTACTGGCGTGATAGAATTTCGGCGAGACGTTTATTTGAGAACATAGATCTGTTAATTTCGGGATTAAGCCGGTTATTGCCAAGCAAATGTTTTTTTTTGCGAGGAGCGAAAGATGTTACTGCGACGTGACGACGGTTGAAAATATAATATTTTGTGTTCAATAATATTATGGAGACTACCATCTGCACAAGTTTTAATCACAACTAAAGTTGCTAGATGTAGATAAACATTTATTTAGCATAAAGTTCTTATCTATGTTTCAATAAGACAATTAATATACTTAGTTCTTTTGTTTTGGCAGATTACTCCTGTCGTCATCAGAATTAACTTACAGCAGCGGAAATCTTGTTCTAAGTGTAGAAACACACTATGCCGAAGTTACGCGACCGAAGTTCGGCGTGATTATGCCAGCAATGCTATTTGAATTACTAACGGCACACTATGCCGAAATTACGTTGCGTTATAGCGTACAGCCGAACTTCGGTCGGGCGTAAGTTTAGCGGCAACTTATTCTGTAGAGGACACATTATACGCGACCGAAGTTCGGTTCGATTGCTGACGAAGATCCGGGGGCAAAGGTAGTTTTTTTTTAAATGTTGCAAGCTTAAGATCAAAGGGATGTGACATGATTCATTGAACTGACTCATTGAGCTAATTTTTTGTATCGTTGGAACGGGTTGTTACCCTACACCATAAGCGCCGAACTTACGCGGCAGTAATTCAGTTGCGTAACTTTGTGTCTCAGTTTAATTTATTTTAAAACGTAATGTATTTAACAATAAAATTATGAAACAACCATAAGTAAATTTAAATCCAGATATCTTGCTTGTTCCAAATCAGCCGAATACGTCGGAACGTAAAATCAGCCGCGGAACTTCGGTCGCGTATGTTCGGCATAGTGTGTTTTGACGCTTAAAGTTACTTTCGTAAAGATTTTTCCATGAGTCCATTGTTTCTAAGTCCGAGAAGTGATAAAAATTGTCTTAGGAGAATTTAGCTGAGTACCTCAGAGTACCCAGTGTAGTACGTTTAGTGGAAAAACTTCACCCCAAATGATAACATTATTAGCTTTTCTCGTAGCTTTACCCTAACAGTTAGATTGACATGTTGGCGGATATTGCTTTGGACTCTGTCGGCTAATGGACTCCGCCTTAACGTGTTGTTTGGTTAAGCCTTAAAGGGTAAGTTTTGTACACGTTTGAAGATAAATCCAAATTGTATCACCAATCCGTATCAAAATGAAAATAATTGTCATAGCTCATATACGACCCCACCGAAGGGCTCCAGCTTATTTATCAGCCAATTTATCATCAATTTAATACGTATACCTTGTATGGCCCCACACAAGCTGCTGAGCACCACACGAAGAGTGTTGTAGAGGGTTATGTGGCAATAACCAGGGCACAGTCCGAAGAAAAAAGGTATTTATATATTATATAACTGTCAAGAGAAAATATTAGAGAAGCTTTAGGAAATAGCCACAACCTTATACGACATCTTTAGTGGATTACAAAATATTAAGTTATGACCGACTGGTCACTGTCCCGACTGGTCACCATTTTATAAAGTCATACAACAATGCCCGATTGGTCACCATTACAAAATAAATATTTTAAAATTATTTTTCATTGCCCGATTGGTCACCGCTTTTATTTTACTCCTGAAAAAGTACAGTCAGCAGACTTAGTTAAATCTATTCTTTAATCTTATTAAAGAAAATCGCCTCCTTAGGCTACAACTCGCTACTTTAAATATAAAAGACACTTTTATAACACGATACTTTATTTATAACTTAAACGCACTGTTTATAACTTTAGCACTAGAAATAATACTATGGTCCGCACTCGACGGCGGACGGCAGATGAGTACGTCAAACTTCCACGGCCCCAGCCCGTCTGAAGTTTCTATCGTTCTCTTTCTAAACTGAATAGTTAAAAAGAGAACGAACATATTGCAAAAAGAATACTATCGCCAGTATCAAACTACATAGCACTCGGACCAACGAGGCCCGATGCTACAACTACCCCCGGTCTCCCCTGAAAAAATTTTTTTGGTTGAAGACCCAAAAAATTTTTTTGCTAGTTACAATCTACTAGTAACTAACTACCTACCTAAGAGAGGGAAAAATTCACTTAATAAAAATCTAATAAAAAAAACAATGGAAGACTTAGATCCTGGACTTAGCTAAAGTCTAATTACCAGAAAAATATTTTCTAATAATTTTTCTAAATAAAAAACCTCTCCAAAAATACTTAAAACAGGACCCATATCTTACCATCCTAAACCAAAGCTAACAGCTACCTCAATTACAAAATGCAAACCCTAACCTGAATCTATAAAATTCTTCAAAGACATAGCATGCAAAATTTAAAATGAAATTTAAAACATTTAAGTTAACGATAAAAAAATTAAATCAAGATAATCAAAACAATGCTAACACCAATCACAATACTCAAGAATCTCAAGAATTAAATTATATTTAATTTAAAAGCAAAATAGAAAAAGAAGTTAAGGTGTTAAAATTGAAGCTATGTTTCCAAAGAAAGAGAAGTTAACATATAGAAAAAACAATCAGAAGAGCTAAGATATAAATGTTGTTTTTTAATATGAAAAATTATTTTCTTTTCATTCAGGCATCACTGATGTCCTGAAGTACATCTCGCGTCAGTAAGGAGGTGTAGAAGAAAAAATTAATGATTGTTTAAATATAAAAGTTTTATCAGCCCGCACATGAAACAAATAATAGGATTAATACATATAAAAAACAATATAGTAACAACAATATCCAGATAACTAGCGACTAGGAAGAAAAATAATTATTTAGTCTAAGATACAAGTACATTACATGTCTTCTTACAAGATACAATATCATATTCAAATTATTAAATATGTGGATTTGAAAATGACAACAACTTGGATTGGTATATATAACGAAAAAAAAATTACCTATCACTTCTTCCCATATCCTAACTCCATACCTCATCATAACTCATAGAAATCTCAACCTTTTACTAACCTAGAAAAGGACAGATAGAATACGTGTGATCCTAAACAGATCACCCTACAAAGCTCCTATGTCTCTTAAAGCAGGTGTATCAACTGTGCCTAATCAGCCAACTAACAGCGCAAACAATCTCAACCTAATCATCGTACACGAAACCTCAACTACCTCATCTACCAAACCACTTAGAAAAAGATACAAACAATTCGTAAAAACTAGTGACAATAATGCATTTCGATGGGTCCATGGAACATTGTCGCAATAGCTATTGCGGTAGTTTTCGTGTAATGCCATATTCGGCATCTACGACCCCTAATGCACCTAGTGATTTTTTTTTGTGACATTCCTATGATTATTTATGAAGTTACAAAAAAATACTACTTTATTCGAAACAAGCTACGGTGACTTTTACCCCCGGAATACTAACACTATATTGAATGCGAAAATATTTACCATAATTTTGTTCAGGTAATAGCGAATGCGGCTTTTTTCCAGGTAAGAGTTTTTAGTTGACAAGACAGTTATATCGAATACCAATATGAATCTTTTAAATCGACCACGTAATAAGTTGTTACCAGTCCATTTAATTATAATATGAAACACAATAGGTACTTACCTTTTTTAAAGTAAGGATTTTTTTCTCACAGACATGTGCATTTGTTCATACGTTAAATAGTTTTTAAGTATACCTACCTATTTAATAAATACAATATCAGCATAAAACCGTATGACGTATAGGTACTTGAAAACTTCAAAATTGAAAATATACTACCTTTCAAACGGAACGTTAGTCATAATATTATGAAGCTAATATAAGAAGTACCTGAACTT
The DNA here is from genome assembly GCA_951230895.1 of Carpatolechia fugitivella. NCBI lineage: Eukaryota > Metazoa > Arthropoda > Insecta > Lepidoptera > Gelechiidae > Carpatolechia > Carpatolechia fugitivella. Next base: position 5,853,722 of record OX579652.1, on the reverse strand, counting down.
ATAACATAAAAATGTTACTCACCGACTAGACAATCGAAGTGACATGAGACTGATGATAAATGCTATAGGTTCTAAATGTGTTGGCTATAGAAATTAAAATACACTTGTTAATTTTACATAATCTGAACTTGAATTAGACCAAAATCAGTAACAAGACATTTTGAGGCAATTTCTGTGGATTTGCTTGGACCATTTCCATCGTCAGGAAATAGATACACTTATTTGATTGTGTGCTCTGACTACTTCAGCAAATATGTTCTGTTGCATCCTATACGGAGCCCAACAGGTGCTGCTGTAGCGAAGTTTATCGAAAAGTGTGTGTTTCTAGTTCACGGTGTGTGCAAATATATCTATATGGATAATGGACCTCAGTTTATCAGTGCGCAGTTTAGGCAACTATTATTACGATATAATGTCCCAAACATTTATTATAATCCTCGGTATCATCCTCAGGTAAACCAAGCTGAAAGGGCGATTAGGAATGTAGTCACAGCAATCGCTTGCTATGTGAAATCTGAGCATAAAAAGTGGGATGAGCATCTTGTGGAGATTCAGTGTGCATTAAACACAGCTGTTAATGAATCCACAAAATGTTCACCGTATTTTTTGGTACACGGTAGGGAATTTATTTTGGATGGACTACCACGATACAATGGTATCGTGGTAGTGATGTGCCTGTATCACACTCGCAACTACAGACTGATGATGCACAAACGTATAAGAAACGTTTGGCCCAACTTAATACAATTTATAACAAGGTGAAGAAACACTTAATAGTTGCTCACCAGCATAACTTAAAACACTATAACTTAAGAAAAAGGCACGTGGAACTTAAAGTAGGGCAGATTGTTTACAAACGTACTTTTTATTTATCAAATGCTTCAAAGAAGTTTACTTCAAAGTTAGCTCCAAAATTTCAAAAATGCATAGTAATTGCTAAGAAATCATCTTTAGTATACACTTTAGCAGACGTAAATGGTAAACCATTAGGGGATTTCCACATTAAAGACATTTTAAAATATGATGACTGAAAAGGAGATTGTATGAAAGGGTCTAAGTATGAATGAATTTTATTTTCTAAATTAATATGCGCGCAAATATTATAATTAATAAATGAAGTATGTAAAGGAAGTATAGTAGCATGGTCATGGTATTTTGATTAGTAATAATAAAGAAATCTGAATATTTTTAGTTACTGTTTGTTCATCATTCAGTATTTTTAAGGAGGGAGTGATAGGTTGTCGGTTGTTCTCTTAAGTGGATCTGTCTTATCTTTAAGGAGCCGTTCTGTCTACTTAACACTACTTAACTTAATGTTGTTGTGAGATGTGTATAATGGGTAGTCCAAAATCAGTAACAAGACCTTTTGAGGCAATTTATGTGGATTTGCTTGGACCATTTCCATCGTCAGGAAACAGATACATTTATTTGATTGTGTGCTCTGACTACTTCAGCAAATATGTTCTGTTGCATCCTATACGGAGCGCAACAGGTGCTGCTGTAGCGAAGTTTATCGAAAAGTGTGTGTTTCTAGTTCACGGTGTGTGCAAATATATCTATATGGATAATGGACCTCAGTTTATCAGTGCGAAGTTTAGGCAACTATTATTACGATATAATGTCCCAAACATTTATTATAATCCTCGGTATCATCCTCAGGTAAACCAAGCTGAAAGGGCGATTAGGAATGTAGTCACAGCAATCGCTTGCTATGTGAAATCTGAGCATAAAAAGTGGGATGAGCATCTTGTGGAGATTCAGTGTGCATTAAACACAGCTGTTAATGAATCCACAAAATGTTCACCGTATTTTTGGGACACGGTAGGGAATTTATTTTGGATGGACTACCACGATACAATGGTATCGTGGTAGTGATGTGCCTGTATCACACTCGCAACTACAGACTGATGATGCACAAACGTATAAGAAACGTTTGGCCCAACTTAATACAATTTATAACAAGGTGAAGAAACACTTAATAGTTGCTCACCAGCATAACTTAAAACACTATAACTTAAGAAAAAGGCACGTGGAACTTAAAGTAGGGCAGATTGTTTACAAACGTACTTTTTATTTATCAAATGCTTCAAAGAAGTTTACTTCAAAGTTAGCTCCAAAATTTCAAAAATGCATAGTAATTGCTAAGAAATCATCTTTAGTATACACTTTAGCAGACGTAAATGGTAAACCATTAGGGGATTTTCACATTAAAGACATTTTAAAATATGATGACTGAAAGGTAAAGGAGATTGTATGAAAGGGTCTAAGTATGAATGAATTTTATTTTCTAAATTAATATGCGCGCAAATTTTATAATTAATAAATGAAGTATGTAAAGGAAGTATAGTAGCATGGTCATGGTATTTTGATTAGTAATAATGAAGAAATCTGAATATTTTTAGTTACTGTTTGTTCATCATTCAGTATTTTTAAAGAGGGAGTGATAGGTTGTCGGTTGTTCTCTTAAGTGGATCTGTCTTATCTTTAAAGAGCCGTTCTGTCTACTTAACTTAACACTACTTAACTTAATGTTGTTGTGAGATGTGTACAACATATTTTACTTAAGATGTGAGTTAATATCGGTACCATAATATTAACTTACTGATTCATAAAATGTTGAATATCTTAAATATTTCCATTACTAGTGTGAAACTTAATCCAAGTGGATTCAATAAACTTAAATAAATATTTGTTTGCTTTAACAAAGATTTGTCTTAAATATAATCTTAGTGTGAGAGTTTGTGATAGAGATCATTGTTGGAGAAGTTGACCGGTGTTCAACCAGGGTTTTGTTTCATCCTTCTCATAGATCTTTCTATCCATACTTTTCTAGCATACTCAACTTCTCAGTAAGTTTGCTGGCATTATCTTAGTCTTTAATGTTTCTTTTGTTCAGATAAAAGAATACAACAGAAACATTTTATGATATAGCTTTCTACAAGTACTGTAAGCCGTATTCACTAAAAAGTCTCTCAAATTAATTTATTTACCGAATAAGACAGCAACACTCTGTTAACGTAATTGACCCAGACGTACTTAATGCTGTAAACAATAATTAACGTTCAATACTTTTACTAAATTTCTCTGGAACAAAGCCGTAATGTACGCTTGCGGTCACAACATATTGGCACAAAATGTGGCAATTTACAAATTCTTATTTATTTTCGTAACCGTAAAAGATAGAAATATGAACGTCTTATTGCCACTTCGAGTAAAAAATTAGCTTTCTGTTGATGTAGAAACCTTTACGATGCGCATCGTATATTGAGTTATATTGACAGTTTTCACGTTTTATATTCTCCTGAACATTTTGATTTCTCCGGTTGCGGCTTTGTTCCATGCACCCATCGATTTATGTTTTATTTTATATTATGCAGGTCACCTAAGCATAACCCCAAAAGAAATTACCTACCTCAATACAATAAAAGGGAATTCAATAAAATATAAATAAAAATAAATACGTAAACATCTGTTTACAAAAGTGACAGACCAAGACATGACACTTTATCTTCGACGAAACGGATCGCCATTTTACTCCAAGAAATATTTATAACAGACTAAACATTCAAATAGTTGAACTGTCAAGAATTAAACAAAGAAAATATCTGTCATTTTTGAAACTATTTCCCTTTCCAACTTTAATGATTCCAACACCAACGTGAAATCTTTTCCAAACTAGAAGAAAATATTTTTTTTTTAAATCTTTAGCGAACATAAAACTTTTTCAATCTATTTACATGAACCAAATAAGTACGAGTTGACCTACCCGTTTTTCGAATAATATAGTTACGGTCATTTACGCGTCTTACGATAACAAATGGACCTTTAAATAGTCTACATAATTTGTAAGTTCTTCCAGTAACCCGTTTAGGAGAATAAAGCAAGACCAAATCATTAGACTCAAACTGTTTTACTACCGTCTTTTTGTCAAATAGCCTTTTTTGTCTAAAATGTGCTTTATTAATCCCGGAAATCGCCCGCCGAGATAAGTCTCTAACCAAGTCAATTTTTTGGTTCAAAGTGTTAACATTTTCAGTCACATTAATTCCTAAATCCATATCAAGTACCGTACGCGGTTCCCTACCATACAAAAGAAGATGAGGAATTACCCCTGTCGAAGCTTGGGTACTAGAATTATAAGAAAAAACCAACATCGAAAGATAACGGCACCAATCACGCTGGTCGGAAGATATAAACTTAGAAAGCATAGAAAGGAGCGTCCTATTAAAACGTTCAACTAGGCCATTCGTCTGTGGATGAAAAGAAGTAGTATGGATAAGCCTAGCACCAAAAAACTCAACCGCTTCTTTCACCAACCTTGAAGTAAAAACCGTACCTCGATCGGTAACAATCTCTTGAACTCCTCCAAACCTACAGAATATCTCATCTGTGAGAAAATCTACAATGACGTCAGACATAACACGAGGAACAGCTTTACAAACAGCATAGCGAGAAACATACTCCAAAGCAACAATGACAAATCTATTGCCCTGAGAAGAAGTTCGAAAAGGACCAACAACATCGACACCAACCTTTTCCATCAAACCTGACACCGAAATAGGCAACAATGGTGCTAAGGTGATACCTCCTTTTCTTTCTTGGCATAAAATACAAGAACGGATATACAATTCAATCTCTTTATCCGCATTAGACATGAAGAATCTAGAGCGAAACCTACTTAAGGTCTTAGAAAACCCTAAATGACCACCTGTCCACGCATCATCATGCAACTCCTTCATCACATCTGTAAACAAACTACCTGGTAAGACAAGAACATCTTTCAAAACACCCTGTCTCAAAACTCTTTTATATAACAATCTATTTCTTAAGAAAAAACTTTTATGTCTATGATTCCGCTCCAAAATATTAATTACATTACGACAAAAACTGTCAGACATTTGCCTGTCATGAATTGAAGTTGACTCAATTCGAAAAATTTCCAAACCGTCATGTTTGAAATCCGAAATATAAGGGTCAGGTTCCACTGGAACCAACGGATTCCTACTCAAAAAATCAGCAACCACATTATCTATACCATGACAAAAAACTATTTGGAAATCCCACTCTTGGATTGCAAGTGCCCACCGAGCTAAACGTCCCGTCATATCTTTTTTAGACTGTAACCAACAAAGAGCTTTATGATCCGTAGCTACTTGAAAAGAAGAGCCCCATAAATAAGTTCTAAAATATTTTAACGCCCAAACCAAAGAAAGACATTCGCGTTCTGTTACTGAGTAACGGACTTCCGCAGATGACAATTTCCTTGAAGCGTAAGCAATGGGATGCATGACTCCTTCAAATTCCTGCATCAGCGTTGCTCCTAAAGCCTCGTCTGATGCATCAACCATCAAACGCGTTACAATATTGTTATTCGCCTGAAAATACCTCAATATCGGGGGATTCACCAATTTATCTTTAATTAAATTAAAAGCATGTTGGCAATTATCAGACCAAATGAATTTAATCCCTTTTTTAAGCAATTTTACTAAAGGCAAGGTAATTTCCGCAAAATTTTCCACAAATTTACGATAATAGGAAAATAAACCCAAGAGTTTTTTAACATCCTTAGTGCATTTAGGCTCAACAACATTGCGAATAGACTCAATTTTGGTCAGATCAGGTTTTATACCATTACCCGAAATGTGGTAGCCTAAAACATTTAATTCTGTTAACCCAAATTTACATTTAGATGGCTTGAAAGTTAAATTAGCTGCGCGGAAACGCTCAAATAGCTTAGACAACGAATTCGTAAACTCTTCGAATGTCTTGCCATAAACTATTATATTATCGACATATACAACAGCATTTTTATATCGTAAATCCCCTATCGCCTTATCCATCATGCGCTGGAAAACTGCTTGGCTGGTTTTCAACCCAAAAGGAACTACCTTAAATTGATAAAGTCCAGTAGGAGTAATAAAAGCTGTCTTATGCCTTCCCTCTCGAATACTAGTGTGCCTATAACCAGAATTGAGGTCCAATTCTGCAAAATACCTAGCATTCGCCAAATATCCAATGAGATCATCTATAGCAGGAATAGGATAGTTATCTGTAACGATGATTTTATTCAAACGCCTATAATCGATACAAAACCTCCAAGAATCATCTGGTTTCTTCACCAACACCACCGGCGACGCATAAGAACTGTTAGATTCTTCAATAACGTCAAGACGAAGCATCTCTTCCACCTGTTTATCAATAATTTCCCTCTGTGCCGGAGAAACTCTATAAGGCCTCGAAGAAATGGGTTGCTCGTTCAAGGTTTCTATATCCACATCCACGATGTCGCACCGTCCTAACTGTGAAGAGTCAAAGGCAAACCTATCCTTATTCCGGTCCAACAAACCTAATAAAACCTCCCTATCGTTAATATCTAAATCGGAACCTACAATAAAATCTTCCTTAGAATTGATATTGAATTCACAACTATCATCCAAAGATACAAAATGGATATAATCACGTAGCGACAAATTCGATAAGTGTGAGTCGACCCTTATCGAAGAAGACTTTTGTTCGACGTCACTTTCAAAAAACGAAGTACAAATTTCATCGCAGCTGACAGCCGACTGGAAAATAAAAGACATGCTGTCATCGGAAACAAAATCGACTGCACTTTTCCCCAAAATTATTCTCGCCGAAGAAAAATCAACTATTCCTCCATGAGAACACAAAAAATCCTGCCCCAAAATAACGGAACAAGCAAGATCCTTAACAACAACAAAGGTTGACGAGTATTGCTCGTTATTTATCTGAAAGGAACATGTTATTTTACCTAGGGAAGAAAGTCTCTGCCCGTTGACTGACTGCAAAAATACTGCTTCCTTATCAAAAGGGTCATCCTTAATAATAGATGAATTAATGCACGACACACTCGCGCCAGAATCTATTAAAGCTGGAAAAGAAAAATTCTTATAAATAATCTTTATTATGGGCCTAACTTTAACATTATTCAAAGATATAGGCTTAAAAACTATGTCTTCCGTCTGCGACCCTGCCGACGATGTCGCCACTCGTCTCTCGGCCGCCTCGTTCGTGGCGCTTAGGGCAGCCGCCTGGAGTTTCCCGAATTCTGCCGCCGGAAATCTTGTGACTGGTCGAACCTTACCCTCGGTCTTAAGTTGTATTCTCTGCGCACTGGAGTACCAGGAGCAGAAGAAGCCGGTGCATAGCGTGGCCTCTCCACGTTCGCTGCATCTAGATTTCTAACCTGAGGGATACCCGCTGGGAGTACCCCTACCTCTCCCCGTGCAGATGGCGTTCCGTACGCCCACCTGGGCGGTGTGTATAACTGCCGTTCACCCGCAGAGCCGCTTGGTTGAGCCAAATGGGGATCATGCAGTACGTCCATTGGCCGACTGAAACCTTCCAGTCCTAATGGCAGATGCGTAGGTGAGATTGCTTCCTTTGGGCCGTAAATCATCATTAATTGGTCAATCATCTTCCTGAGTTCCTTTTTGGTGCTATATATTGAGGCCACCAACTTGTGTTTGTAAAAGCCTTCTGTAGTCTTCAGAAATTGATTAATGAATTTCTCGTCTCCAACAATCTTTGCCTTCGTAGCCAACTCCTGAAGGCGATAAAAATAGGATAGCACGTCTTCTTTATTCTCCTGCTTGGCATGATAAAAAAGCTCCTCGTAGTTTTCCTGAGGTGGAAATTCCTCCTTGAATAATTTCTCCAGCTCTTCATAAGTTTTTGCCTGGGATTCTATCGTTCTGTAGAAAGAAAGAGCCGGCCCCTGCAGGTACGTGCTTATCACTGCCATCTTTTCTTCTTGTGACAATTTCTTGAGGATTGCCAATCGAATGAAGCGTTTGAAGAATTCCTCAGAATCTTGGCGAAAGCCATTGAAGCATATGACAGACTCCATAATCATTTAATATTCTCCACTTATTTATTTAATATTCTCCACTTACTTGGTATTCTCCACTTCTATTTCAAACAATTTTCTTTTGTTTTTTTTTGTTCTATTCTAGAACTATTCAGCAATCTTCTATCCGCTGTCACTCTCACTTCAAAGAGGGTGAGGGATAATATAACAGTTCCTCTTTAGAATCAGTTATTAATTCTGTGTGCTTGGGGGCGCGTACCAGGTCTGGGTGTCTCCACCACTGTAGCGGCTGTAGCCTCCTTAGGCTACAACTCGCTACTTTAAATATAAAAGACACTTTTATAACACGATACTTTATTTATAACTTAAACGCACTGTTTATAACTTTAGCACTAGAAATAATACTATGGTCCGCACTCGACGGCGGACGGCAGATGAGTACGTCAAACTTCCACGGCCCCAGCCCGTCTGAAGTTTCTATCGTTCTCTTTCTAAACTGAATAGTTAAAAAGAGAACGAACATATTGCAAAAAGAATACTATCGCCAGTATCAAACTACATAGCACTCGGACCAACGAGGCCCGATGCTACAGTACTTAAAAAAAAGTACATTAATAAATCAATAATATCTTACAACAGTTAATTATATAAAATGTATAAATATATGTGTATAAATGTAATAAATGTAAATAAATAAAGTAAAATATGTTTATAAATATGTAAGTAAATAAATGTGTAAATGTATAAATACTTAAGAATGATCATCTATACAATATTATACAAAAAGAAGAAAAGGCACTGTAAGTGATTTATTAAGGCATTGTAATATAGAATAGAATTGCCTGCGCAGAATAGGAATTATCATTTACATCTGTTTAATTTATATAATATAAAATACGCCTTCTAATAATAATGGTGTTTATCTACTTTCAAACAGTCAGCAAATAGACAGCTAACGACTATCACGTAAAATAATTATAAATAAAAAATATTTTTTTAACAACACGTTTTAAAGTATAAAATAATTTTTATTAAGATTTTTATTGGTGTAGTACTCTTGTAGGACTTAAAACAAAAAACGTGAGGTGCATGGAATAGACATTCTAAGAAGTAGAGAACGAGGTGGCGGCTGAAAAACAGCATAGCTGACGCTGTAAGCTTTTCATTGTCTTACTTATTTTCATGTCTGTCTGTGGATACATAATATTTTATATTGTTGATGTAATGACAAAGAATAAATGTCCTCTAATTCTTATTAGTGCCAGGGGTTGTTATGTGTTAAAAAAAACAACTTCTTGACCACAATCGTTTATTATTTACATAATATTATTTCGAAACACAATTTTATTTCGATATTTAATCAATTCAAAGACAACAGGCAATTCGGTAGATTATTTTTTATTCTTGTCAACAGTAAAAGTTAAACAGGTCACGAAAAACATTAATTATTTACTATCATCCGAAAATCAAAACGCTTACAAAATACCATTTTCAAAATTTATTAGAAAAAATAAAGTTCACAAGAAAAAATTATCGCTGTCACAGAAAAAAGAAATGTTAAACATCCTAGTAATAAAGTATTTATTTATTATGAAAGATAGTCAGTTAGTCATAAAATACTGCAGGTTGTATTAAAAAAATAACCTAATAATTGTTTAGGTGTTGACATCATAATCATAAAACTTGATATTTTGTATTTAATACATTATTATAGAATCACACACATTATCACTCCACAAATTACAACAGCTATATTGTGGTTGGGTTATGGAAGATTAATTAACTTCGATAGCAGTTTATACTTAAAATTTTAAAGCCACCGTAGCTAGTTTTTTTTTTTTACTTTGAAACTAGGCATAGGTAAGCATCGAAGTTCACAATCTAATTTACCTATCACAGTCGAAACCACATTTTTCAAAAAGTGTTTCGACATTATGTAGTGAATCCATATTTAAGCATAACTATTTATCAGGCGTTCTTAGCCACATAAACTGCTCCCGAAGTAAATTTATAGATCTTAATTTTATACATTAATACAAAAATATTCTCACGTTAGAGAATTTGTATAACATTAAAATACAAATAGACAGTGTCTAAGTAGTGATTGTATAAAAGATTGTTTGTTAAGTTTAGATATGATATTTATATAAACTGCTGGTGTATTCAGCATAAAACATAATGACAACATTTAATTTGGAGAATATCATTTGTTTCTACGGTTACAATGGCAGAGGCACACAGTTTGGATTTTAACAACATCTATTTAATAAATATTTTTTCGATTATTTCATGTGTTTTATTTTAGAGGACACATTTAATGTTATTTTTTATATTCATGAAATATTATAAACGTTCACCATAAAACACTTTTATAAAATACTTGAACAGGGAAAACATTATACAAATACAAACACTACAGTTTTGGTACAAGAACGTAATTTACATCGTCTGGTTTATAACAATTTCCATTTCATTCATACCTACATCTTATTTCATAACTGTTCCTCATATTACCAAGATACATACTCGTATTTCAACATTTATTCCAGAGGGCCAGCCCCTTCTTTTCATAAGAATATGAAATAGTTTTTCAAAGCGTCACGTTTCTGATAGTAAATTTTTGGCAATCAGCTTGCCGGCTAACTAATGTATGCTAGCATTTCTAGAAAACGGAGATAAGCGCGTCTTTGCCTCGAGTACCCCACCGCTGACCAGCGGTCGCGCTTAGAGGAGGTACTCTCATTGTTCTGGTCTATCAAATGAAGTATTTGGCGTGCTCTCCACTTTTTTCAATACAATTTTAAAAGCAAATGTGTGCTTCGGAGATACAGACGCCGGACGGGGAGTTTGAGGAGGGCGTGGAGGCGGATCTGGTGGCATCTCAGAGCGGGTCCTCGATCGACGAGGAGGCTGCGGCGAGCTGCGCTCAACAGGCGCAGTCGCAGGTGTTTTTGGTGACGGTGGTATTTGTGGAGACAACCTGTTTGGAGACAAATGGCTTTGCGATTGGTCGGGCAGTTGCGGAATCATTAAAGGTGGAAGATTGGCGCAAGGAGAGCCTCTCGATCCTCGTCGTTCTTTTAATCCCATTGGTGGAGGCGAGGCTGGTGATGTTTCATCTTCTGCAGCCGCGACGACAACAAGAGGTTCAGGTCGAGCTAAAGGCGCTCTAGGCTCAGGTGAATCACATGAAATGGTTACTGACCTCTTAAAATAATTAAATCCACTTTCTATTTCGGCTATAGCACGTCTAACAAACGGAAAACTCTCAGAAATCTCTGAAGTCGACTTCCTTACAGGAAATTCGGTTTCACTGTCACGTTTTTTTGGCCTGCAACGTTCAAAAGTAGGATCTCCTTGCGCTGCCACCGTTTCGGAGATCTGTCTTGTCAATGCTGCATGTTTGATAGAATCGGATTTTGATCTGGGCTCTCTTATTTTAGGCGTTGGAGATCGGCGGTCACCGAACTTCTTGCTGGCCGCGCGCTTAATAGAAGAGAAGAGGCCAAGTTTCTCTGGAGGTTTTTCTACGAGTTTTTCTGGAGCGGTGGGGGCGGCTGGTGTGACAGTTGTGACGGGGGCAGAAGAAGGTCCGGGGACAGGATCAGGCGCGGGACGGGGGAGGTTCCCCTCGCGTTAGTTGTGCCTAGAGTCAGAAGACGGAACATCGCTGGAGCCGGTGGAGGAGAGGGTGGTGTTAGATCCATAGGGGTCGAGGGAGGACTGCACAGACATCGAGCGGCCGGCGTTGTGCACACGCGCCGGAGACAGCTTGCCTGGATCTACGCTGGCCGGGTCTGCCTGCAACAATATGGCGTCAGCACTCTACTCATTTAATCTTCTACTAAGTGATAGTTACTAATTTATAGTGAAGAAGTAAAAAAAACAACTGCTCATGGAAGATGAATAAGAATCAGTATGTATTATAGTTTATATAACAACTTTTATAGTTTATATAACGCAACTGTGATTGCGTGATCAAAGTTTTATCACTGACATGAACTTTTTGGCACAAAAATGGAAAAGGAGATAACTCCGCAAACATGCAACAGTTGGAATCAAAGGTAAAAAAACTTTTAGTTGTACAACTGTAAAAACCGCATCTAACTTCGTGAAGTATTTTTTGCATGATGCGCGAATAAACGAACATACAGACTGACAGACAATCAGAAATTCCAAAATAACAGTTTTAGCTTCTATTGGTCTTACAAAGACCCCTCATATTATCTTTTCTTTAATATCTTCTATGTACAGACATCAGCAAGTTGCAATTTTATTATACGTTTAGATTTTACACTTACAGATGAAAGGAATAGGAGATGAACATCCTATTTATTGGACTCTGGAAACATGTTTTATGACTACAGCAGAGTATTTTAAGTTAACTCAGAAAACTCATCTCAGAAAAATCATCTCAGTAAAATCAGGAAGGCATTAATTTATCTAGTTCTTGACAAGTGAATTATTTTAAAACAATATATAACATTGTACCGACCGCACTGGGCCAGCGTGGTTGACTAAGGCCTAATCATTCTAATTCTGAGAAAGCTCAAGCCCCTCGGTGTAGACGTATATGAGCTGTTGATGATGATGATGATATAATATTCAAGAATGTAAAGGAAAAATGTATATAAAAACTACAAAGTTAAAAAAATTACATGATATGATGAATCTTTTACGCACCTGATAAGCCAGAGCATTCATGATGATGGAGTATGGGACCAGCCCCAATGGATGGATCTCCCTCATCAGCACATTGGCGGGAATCTTGTGGAACTGTATGTATTCCAGGAAGTTACCGATCACCTCCTTGAGATTCATGTTCGGATTCGTATCGCAGTACTTCTTACTCCACATCAATGCAGCCTTAAGAACAATACAAAAATATGGTACCATGATATTGAAATAATATATCAAAATAGTGTACAAATTTAGTGTGTGATTGATTGACATTCAGAAACTGTTATGTGTTTCTATTGTCTGGATTTAAAAATAAGTAAAATCAATAGTACTCCGTAGTTCACACCAAAAGGTTTTTGGTGTACATCGCCAAAGAGTATAACGTTTTTCTCAAAATATTCTTTTATAAGTATTTATACAACCTTACTCTTTTCAAGGTAAGGCAGATGCGTTACCTTGAAAAGAGTAACAAGAGCTCAAGGAGAACAAGGAGATCTTGTAAAGTGTGATGAGAATGATGTTGTCATGGTATTCCATCAGGCGAGACAAAGGTCAAACACTAAACCAACCTAAACCTTTATCTGCCAACCTACTCACGGTGTCAATTTTTAAGGAAACTAGGCCTAGACTCCTCTGGGTGTGATTGTATCCTTTACAAGTGAAATTCTAGAAAAATCATGGGTTCAGTACCTGGAACTTTGTGAATTCATCAGCTTTGAGCTCGTCTCTCGCCAGTATCAGCCTGACCACGTGTTGCGGTAGGAGCGTGAATGAGCCGAGGTTGAGCACATCATTGCCGTGTCCGTCCACGAACTCCAAAACCTGAAATGAAATGTTTTATAAATATAATAGACTTGCTTTAGATTTCACCAATAGAATGAATTTAAATGTTCTTCTTATAACTGGGGTTCATTTGAAAGCCAAGCATCGATTTTATAAACATACTTTTAGATTTATTAATTATCATCATCAACAGTTCTATAATTATGTTCTCATCACCGAGGGCACAAACCTACCTTAAATTAGATACGTCTATCTAAAAAATATTATAATATCCTTTTTAACATAATTTTTCTTTTTTAAAGCTAGATAACACCTCGATTTAAATTTATATTTTTAATATTTTAAAATTTATGCCATTCACGAGAGTTCTGTACAAAGCCAAAGAACAGTTCATACTAGTCTGTGGTATCTTGTATATTATTGTACAGGTATATTCAGCGATGGCTAGTAAAAGGCAGATTGTCTCTCACTTCACCAAGTGGATGTCAAGCAGATTCGTCATTAAAAAAAATCATACTAAAAAAATCAGATGACCAACCTTTTGCACCAAAGATTTGGTGCATTTATATTGGATGTATCGCTCGGCTGAAGCCAGCAAGGCGCAAACTGTGTCCACAGTGACGCAGCAGGTGACGAACCCTGCGCAGGCGCGCTTCAGCTCGTCCAAGACGTAGTAGTCGGCAGCGTTCATCACCCCTGGAAGTGCACAAAATGTTATATTAATAAAAATAAATGCTAAGTTTCAAACACACTTACTGATGTACTTCATGGAGAAATTGTTATATTAAACGAAACTTTATTATCAGATGTTGTTGTTGATGTGTTTCTAAGGGATTTTTGGAAATGTCAATTTCACCAAAATGGCAGTTATATTTTTTCAACCTTTTATAAAATATTACCTAAGTATTTTCACTTTGAATGTCTATCTCCGCCACGTCAGCATTCATAAAGAGAGTTTTCACTTACACGTTGGTTCTAGCCTTGTGTATTCTCTTTACGTACTAATTTACTGAATCAGTAATGTCAGAAAGTATACGCGACCATTACGCAGAAAGGGCGTAAATTTTCTGAATCTTTGTTTTTTTTTTTACTTTCTGAAATCATACAGTGTACTATGAATGCGTGCTGGCCTTGTATTCTTTCAATATACGCGTCTATGACTAATACTAATAATAATAACCCACCCTTTAAAAGACATTTTTAAACACGAGTTATGAGTGTTGTAAAAATTTTCGAGCCAGAGAATGGCCTTTGACTTGGCTTAACTAGCACCATCGGTGATAATTACTTAGGACCAACACCTTAACATGCTTTTTGATCCACGAAAAACGCTCAAGTTTATAGTTTCCGAGCCGAGGCTGCCCAGACGTCTCGTGATTCTAAAAAAAATTGCGTCTTTTTTTAATAAATCAGTTACTTACATTCAATACACATACACATAACCATGAAAAATTAAATGTACTTGCATTTGCAAGCATGATAACAAAACAGCTATTTACAAGCTGCGACTCATGGGCGGGAGGTTGGTACACTGCGTTAGAATAATTAAAAACACATTTTTTATAAGTTACCGTGATTCTCCGGAACTACATAATATTAATATTCATGTGATATAATCTAAACTAAATTAGTTTGTAGAACACCCTGTATAGCTCTCACAATCCGCAAATTTTGATAATTGATTTTCCAATTCGTTGAAACTCGCCGCGGCTACCAGTTCATTTATTTATAAAGTGGTATTTATAATATGGCCCTCGCAACATTATTTTAGTCTTTTTTTCCTGGAATCGGATATATTATTTGCGTGGGATTCAAAGGGAAAATAAATATTGAAATGCAATTGTGAATAAGTCTATTTATAAAATAAAGCACTCTCTTTTAATTAAAACTGTCTACATGTTTGAACATTTCGTTATCTTAAATTATTATGTGTATCGTATACACATACGGAATGTAAAATAAGCTTTTAGATCTCTCGAGAAGAAGAATACCTATTTGTGTCACAAAAAACTGACTGAGATATGACTAAAAGAATAGACGAATAACGACGCGAATGCTACATTCCGTTGAGGAATTTCCAAGTTTTACCTCATGTTCCACCATCAGATCTTGACGAAATTAATATGGGACCACCTCGAGAGTAAATCCTATCGAATGAAAAAAGAATTATTAAAATCGGTTAACAATTGGCGGAGATATCTAATAACATACATAAAAAAAATACAGACGAATTGAGAACCTCCTCCTTTTTTGAAGTCGGTTAAAAAGATAAAAATCTTTTAAAAGTTTCTCTTGAAATAAAATCAATCACATTCGTTATAATACTTACTTATTTTTAAAATTCACCTGATATCCAAAATATTTTAATACAGCGTGAATAAATTATGATGTTAATCTCGATTTTTGATTTGTGCAACGTATCGGAAACATTGTGAATTCAGCTGAAAGAGATACGTCTCGAACGTACCAAATTCTATCATTTTTTATTTGAGATAAAATGGATAAGCTAAAGCTACTCGTATTTATGGTGTTTATTTGTATTTTCTACGTAATGATGATTTTATTCAGAGCGTCAGTGGTCTAGTGGCTAGGGCCACTGCCTCCCGTCCGGGAGTCGCGGGTTTGATCTTACGTACCAATGTGTTTTCGAATTTCGAATTCGAATGAAAAAATGAAAATGAAAATGAAAAATGGTTTATTTGTACCAGCAATTACAACTTAGACTAAGAGGAACAATGTTTAATCTTAAGACTACCTTATGTCTAAGTCTTACAATAATAATAAGAGCAGGGGTGTAAGTGGGAATGTAAGTTTATTCGACGCCGGTGAAGGAAAACATCGAGATGAAACCTGTACACTCCTGCGAAGAAATTCAAAGGTTGTGTGTGAAGTCGACCAACCCGCACTGGGCCAGCGTGGTCGACTAAGGCCTAATCACCCTAATTCAGGGTAGGCTCAAGCCACACGGTGAGGATGTATATGAGCTCTTGATGATGATTTTATATATGTTGTTCATTCAACATCATCATTATACGTTGCAAGGTCGATAACCGACCCCACAAAACCTGGTGCTAATGGCATATAAAAATCTGATCTGACATAATACATGTAAGGGTAGCAAGTTATGTGTTTTATATTCAATAAAAGTCACTTTTACTAGTTCCACTTATATTATATTCACCCGACCGGTTTCGATCAACAGATCATCTTCAAAGGGTTATTAATTACTTAATCTAGATCACATAGTTTGTCAATAACGACCGTCCAAACCAACATTGTTATTGAACTAGTAAAAGTGACTTTTATTAAATAAGTGTACCAAGTTCCATCAAGTGCCGACAATCGCAAGTATCAATTGTTATGTGTTTTAATCTACTGGCAACCCCTCAGCTAAAGCAAAGAACGTAATGAGAATGGTTAGCTTGTTCAGATCAATTTACCTACTAGAATAATGATGAGATCCAATCCCTCGCTATAACGACAATAATAGTCAGCGTCTTATGGTATAAGGCCGGAAAACCTAAACTAATTATATGGAACAATGTCTCTAAATGTATACAAGTGAAGTGAGTGGTGAGTGTGAAGTGGGTTGTAGCCTCAGAGGAAATAAAAGACGATCGTTCCGCTCCCTCGAGGCGACGCGCGTCAGAAATCTTTGGTTGCAGCTGAAGGCAAGCTACAGATGACGACAGACGAAAGCAGCGTGACTGGTCTCACTGCGTTATAGATAGATAGATAGATAACTCATTTATTTGCCAACAAACAGTACGCATAACAAAATTACATACAAAGAAGACATTAAGTATGTCTTAAGTATGTACTTAAGACATACTTAAGCGTACCTACCACAACGCGATGCAATTGTATGTATACTGTTCTGACTCAGCAAAATGTCGCAGCCAGGCTACGAAGCTGATCATTCTGCCAGAACCCAGGGTACAGGCGGCGCGTGCTTTGTTACGAACATAACCATCAAATAAAGCATCAATTTATGTCAAATAGTGTGTTTGCTCTTGACACTACTGAGTTAAAATATAAATATATAAAATGCCTAAATAGTACAAAAATAAAATAAAAATAGGTGTATCATATTTAAAATATAAGAAAAACGAAAGATATTATGATACTAATACCACTATGACTTGAATTTATATTTAACCATTTATTGTACACGATAGATAACAAAAATACAATTACATTTGAAAAAAAAACGACATAGCAAGCCTGCTTATTTCTAAAGAAATAAGAAGAAAGAAGAGACGCAGATGTTTTGTTCACGTTTGAGCACAACTTATGTAACATATTCACAGTATCTAGCTCGCATATTCAGATTTTTTACGCACGAACGCACACACCTATAATGCGTTCCGGACCGTAATGTTGAATTTGCAAAATGTTGAATTCCAAAATGTTGAATTACCAAAATGTTGAACTATAAATTTGATTATGTTGAATTTGCAAAATGCTAAACTGTAATCCCATAATATTATTCAGTCTGAACAAAAAGTACTACAACTCGGCAGCACATCGTATAAAATTAAAGGTTTCCAACTTTATAATGAAACAGCACCCTTGTTGCTGAAGTTATGAAGAAATTTCTCATAAAACAATGCTTGGAGGTCGGTTATAAGCATGTAGCGTTCTGCTTCAGGAATTTTTATTAAACTTATCGATTTTCGATGAGTACCTATCTAGTCGTACTTCAGTTCGAATAAGATCATCGTATTTTTATCGGTTAAGTATTAAATTGAGATTTGATCTTGAATGTGAATTGTATAATATTTTTATCAAGTTTAAAATCTAGCTTTCTATTTTTGCTGCAAGATAAATTAAGTAAGTAAGAATTTGTTTGTGGGTGGTGTTTATTATACTAAGAAAATTCGGTGGAATAATTCAGAACCAAGGGATGAACGTAGCCTATAATTTTCTGTCACTGTAACAATTACAAAGATATCAAGCGTCTAAAATGGTCCGTTTGACTTGTGGTAAACTGTACCAAACGGATAAATAAATCTATATAGCAGATCACGCAGGTAATATTAATACAGCCTTATCACTATTAATATCGAAATATAAAAGCAAAAGCCGTGAAAATATTTTTCATTATTCATATCTATTGTATTAATATTTGTTTTGATTGAGTGCATTTTTATCGTACGAACTGTATGTGTGGGATGAAAAACAATGGCTTTGAGAAAAGTCATATCTATCTAATACTTATTTTAAATCCTTTTTTTTTTGTTTCTTTAAATAATGAAAGAGAAGACACGAATAAATAATGTAGGGCGTAGTCAAGGACGTTTAGCTACTGTTTAAACGTCCTTGGGCGTAGTATTTTTTTTTAAATAAGATGTTTTTATTGGCTTCCTGACTTATGGGTGTGGCGCAGCAGCCGACACGGAGCTGCTGAACACCACACGAAGAGTGTTGTAGAGGATGATAAAATAAACCGTGGCAAATGACCAGGGCTCAGTCCGAAGGTATTTGTTTATGTATTTATATATTATTTACTATATAATTAAATAATTAACGTAGAAAATAGTAACATGGGTAAGTTCACTGTTGGAGATCAGGACATGAAGTGAGGAATTTGGCAGAAAAAAGACAAAATCGAAACGTAAGAAATCTAAATTTGAAAATGAATTTAAAATGAAAGATAAAACTGCCAACAAGAAAGGTTGCCAGTCATAAAACAGGAAAAAGGACGAATGCCTCGTTACATTAGTCAATTCCAATTTTAAAAATGTCCATCTCCTGTCCTTTTTAATTTCTAAAAGAAGAATGAACGTACTTATACTGCATTTATGTTATCTAGATTTTTAACGTATATGTTTTCAATTTGTTATGTAATTATAACAATTACTGGTAGTGCATAACTAAATAAAATAAGATTACAACATGTCTTTTCAAATTAGATCCAATATCACATAATCTTCTTTAATAAGAACAAGCTTTCTCTTCGGTTCCCCACAATACAAAGGGAATGAAGACGTCGTATAAATGCTAATACATTACGCCTGCTGGAGCAGAAATCTATTTGCCAAACCATAAGTAAAATAAAGCATATCTGCTATATTCATCATGTATGTAAAAAAGAATACTTAGGTAGTTAAATATTCTCTATTTTTCATTCGTAGAAAAACTTGATGACAAAAATAGTAAACAAATAAAAAACATAACCAAACGATATCTTAGCAAAGACATTTTCATAGAGGAAACTGATGCACACTGTAACACCCCCCCCCCCTAATTTAATTAACTCTAGCCTAACTCTCTACCTCTCTAACTACTTTACATCTAATTAACTAACACCCCTCTGTACACTTAAAATTTCGCTAATTAACTTAAATATGGCCAAGTGAATCATCTAGTGGAAAAAACTCTACATTGTGAACCGCTCATTAGTAACCCTGATACTTTTAGTGAGAACTATAGATAGACCCTAAGAATTACCTACCGAACATAAACAAGTATTTAACCTAGCATGCTTCCTGGAAGAGTTTTAATGTTAATAGTGCAGTAAGTTTCTTTTTATCATAATATTACATTATTGTTATTTGTGCAAAAACCTTTTATCATAAACAAAATTATTATTTATTTAGCTAGAAAATGTAGGAATGGTTTAGCAAATTAATCATAATATAACATAATAAATAGATATAGTTAGGGTATAAGAATATAAACATTTAAAATAATCTTGTAAAATCTTGTAAATGTGGTATTCTATTTAAGTAAATAAATAGAATTAGAATCGTAATGGACATTAATAGTTTTTTAGTAGAAGATCCCCGACCCACTCACGACATCGTCATTCCAGACTTTCTTCCAGAAAATCCTTTAGGAACAAGGACTCAAGAGGGTTGGCTCCTCGGATTGATGATCCTGGATGGGGTATAACCAACCAAAATTACTCTGTTCCAGATCTTCTTCCAGAAAATCCTTTAGGAACAATCCATTATTATTAGGATAGCAAAACAATTAAGATTTATTTATATCTTCTTACTAGCATTAAAGATTTTATGCTTGAACCCAATGATAAATATCATTGATTGAAACCAATTAAATGTGACTTTAAATATGTAAAAGTCTGCATCATTCCAGATTTTCTTCCAGAAAATCCTTTAGGAACAATCCATGATTATCTTCTACTAACATTGAAGTTTTATGTTTGAAAACAAATGTGACTGTATTAATTTTATATAGTTTAGTCAACGTCATTCCAGATTTCCTTCCTGGAAACCCTTTGGGAATAATTCATTAATATTAGAACAACAAAGTAAATAAGAATTATTATTTTATATTATTATAACATCTAGGTTTTATGCTTGAAAATAGACAACTGTGACTTGACATATTAGCTTTATTCATTTTAGTTATCACAAAGTAAACAAGATTTATTTCTTTATATTCCTATTGATAAAAATAGATAAACATATATTGAATATTGACTCTACAAATTAGTTCTTTTATTAAATAGGTTATTCAAATTATCAACTTTAGATTACAACAAAGATAAATGATCCTAGTAATGATTCTTATCTTTCCAGTCTAATAACTCAGATTGTAGTTATAGAAGAGAACCTTATATGGTTTCTAGATGCCTTAGCATTTAGCACAGTTTGCCTTTCATATAGTACAAATACAAAGTAAGCTGTTGATGAATCAATTTGAAATATGGTGGGACGTCCAATCCGTCTGGTATGGAAGTAAACCACCGGAGTGCTATTGCTTTTCCTACAGATCCAAATATCAACAAACTATGGTTTGGTTCGAGTAAGTAAACATTGAAATTTAATAATTTTATTATCATAGGAAGTAATAATGCAATATGAGCTAATTGATTGTACTTGACAATAATCATTCCTTTGTATCAAAATTAACAATATTCTTCTTCTGATCGTGTGGACCATATACGGCCGGTTGGTACATTCAAGATATTTATTTATTTATTTGGTTATTTTATTAGAACGGGTTTAAATCTTAGAGAGAATCAACTGATATTATAATCTTATCTTTGAAAGGTTTACTTAGTCAGTTTTATGGAATTTGAACTAAGTAAATTATTTATTACAAAAGTATGATATTATTTAGCAGTAGTGATTATGGAAGATTCAGTATACTTTAACCAATTGAATTATTGATTGCAATTTAATACTTTTTCCATTGATAATTATTTTTAGGTTATACTGAGTTTTATACAGGTAAGATGTTTCTTACTGGTATTTGATATTATTTAGCAACGAAGAGTAATAGTTTCTAGAGAAGTTTTGGTAAGCTCTCTTTCACCGGATAGAGTACCTATATATTTTGACTTGATATAAGTGATCCCAAGAAAGTTCTATGACATCCGTTTCCCTATTGAATTTACCTTCCTAGTTAAGGGTTTTACATATAGACAAAACTAGAGATATTACCTAAATATCTCACATTACATTGAAAGTCTAGCTGATTTTCGAAGCAAAAGCGTAAGTATTCTATCATCCGTTAGGTATCAAACTATCCTACCTATTCTCCGTAAGTTTCAACAGCTAGAGGAAGACCTCACATTTATAGTTAATCGTGTGATGTGTGGTGGTACCTTCCATCTCCACAGGAGAAGAAGGTCTAATCGAAACGAACTATCCAGATGGGTTGTGGCAAGACCCAGTGAGTGCCTACGTTGTAAGCTACGTGTGATTGTACTCTCCTTCCACGCACCCGCGGGTTAAGATCGGGTAAAGAGGGTACGCGTCCTTACCGGGTGTTAGAAGACATGATATAATGATACTGCGTAACAGGATCAAGTGTCACTGACATGTTCCTCTTCTATGAAACCTTGAACCCATTACACACCACCAAAACACCACGAGAACTGGATCGCTGATAGTAAAAGCGATCACCGGTCCGTTCCAAAGACACCGGTACATTGAACACTTCAGTCTGTTTCCAACAATTCAGGAGAACGTTTGGAACAGTCCTAACAGACCATCTGCCCAAGACAGCCACCATGGACAGAAACTGACGCTTTCACCCTGGATTTGATGCAAGTCACAGCTTTAATCCCCATCAGTCGCAAAACCCCAATGAAAGCTAATACTACGTTAAATTTTGATCCCATGGAAAACTATGACTTTACGATATCCCCATGAAATTTACATTATTATTACTATTGACAAACACTAAAATATTGATAACAAAATAATAATATTTTGAAAACCGACACGAACAAATCACTTTAAAACTCTAAGAAATATTTTGAATACGACGGACGAGGAGACTGTGCTTGGTTGAAATTCGAAAGAGAAAAGAGAGCAAATATTTCGCGTCGTCGGCTTTTATAGATTCGGCCCCGAGGCTCGGGCGCGTGCTCGGGACGGCCTCCAGCCTCCAGCACGTGCCCGGGACTCAGCGTCCTTTATTTAGCGTTCAGTATCCAAAATGGTTCAACTATTTTCATACAACAACATTATTCTTTATTTCTTTTGTGTTCCGTATTCGAAGTTTTATTATTTTAATGCTTTATTTAATAGTTTTATTATGTTTTTAGATTCTTTAGTGTTGTAAATTCATGTTTACTTTAAGTGAACTTATTTTGTAAAGGAGTAAGCAGAGCCTTGTATTTTTAACTTGTTTTAATATTAAATAAATGAATGTCGTATTAATTGAAGTATTGAGTAATGATCGTTAGTGATTATTTAGCGTTTGTATTAGAGAAAGAGATGTAATCGATTAGTAGTTATAATGATTTGGAATTTATTTGTGAAATTGTTAACGGACCCAGGTTGGTTCCGTTACAACACCCGGGGTCTTCTAACTGGTTTAAGTCTACTGTCAATTAAAACATAACTTTAAACATAAAATAAATGTTATATAGGTATAAAAAATACTAAGTATATAAAATGTATAAAAAGCGTGAGCAACTCAATTTAAACCGTGGCCACGCATAATCTTTAAATTTAAAGATTTAAGGTCTCTGTTTATTGTAATATTACCTGTCTTGTGTTTTTTAGAAATAAACAGCTTGAATTATGATTTTTTTTGTTAAGATTTTTATTTATGGACGTAAATTCTTCTTTTGAATAAAATGTAAAATAATTTATTTCCTCATCAACAATATCAACATCATCAATGCTGGCCCATTGCGAATTGGTTGACTTCACACACACCCTTTTAATTCCTTTGTAAGACCCACAGAGAAGTGGTAAGACCATGCTGGTTTCCTTACGACGTTATCATTCACCAAACATATACTATATGAATTTGAAAAAACATTAGCTCATGGTGGGAATCGAACCTGCGTCTCCCGGACGGAAAACGGCGGCCCTAGCCATTACACCACCAACGTTCGAATTTATTTATCGTCTAAGGAATACATAAATTAATAATATACTTTTCTATACACCTTGCTCGAAAATTGAACTTACGAAGGCAGTAAACTGTGCGGTAAATGCGTCTTACCGCACTAGTGCGATTTTAATTAAAAAAAAATTATTCCTATGGTCTTCAGAATTTTTTATTCAGCCAGGATAATTTTGGCAATAAAAAATATATAAATCGATTCATAAATTTAATATTTTTTTACTTCAACAAATTGTATCAAAAATATTATCAGCCAGTAATATTTTAATTATAAAAATAAAATTATCTCGATTTAACAAATAATATTCGTAGAGGCTGAATGTCCGCCAGAGCCTTTTCTCCGTAATTATGCTTATGAAAAAGAAACATACTATTGTTTTGTAGTTGGCGCCGAGTTTGTAAAATTTTTATTTAATTGTTTTACATTAAAAGTTGTTTTATGAGTGTTTTAGTGTTGATATTTAATGATAAATGTGAACAGTAAGGATACTCAAACTGGGCGCGATATAGTAAAGGTTAGTTTTTACAACTTCTTCATGATCCATTTTACCTGTAGTATCATAGCTTTTGTAGGGTACTATGTATGTAGCTTTCTTAACCATTTCAATTTAATTATTTACTATCAGTTTTCTCACAATTAAAAACGTCGTACAACACACGGATCTTAGGTTTTATCTGTGGGTTTTATAACAAACTCGTGACGTTATAAACCCTCGCCTGCTCACCTCGTTTGTAATATGCCACCTACGATCCTTGTATTGTAATGTACTATTATAGGTCTTTCTTATGAGTATAGGTATATATTCACTGTAGTCAACCAGTTTTATTAAGAAAATACATAAAGAGATAATAAATTTATCTAATAGGTACCCCATAATACACACGTAAAATATTACACGTCAGAGTGAACATAAATGAACGCTTCATAAAGTTTCATGTCGTCTGCCAACTGGTTTTAACTCCCTCCTAGCCTATACCTAGAACTACACAGTTACACAGTTATACAGTTTGTCGGCTGTAAGCCCGTAATGGATGTTAACTCTATTTGCTCACCGAACCTCGTGTGGAAATAAGACCCAACCACGAGTAAAATGCACTTTACCGTGTTTGTAATGGAAACAAAAAGTTTCTAGTATCCTGTACCTATGCAGTATCGAGTATTTTAGCAACATTCTAATCTTAATAAATTGAATCCTATATCTCTCAAGTGAAAAAATGGGACGTTTTTAATCAAAATTAAATAAAATGATAATAAAAACACATAAAACAAAACAAAATTAAAACTTACAGAGAATATTTAAGAGTCCTAACAAAGATGCATTTTCAACATTAGTGGTTTTACTTAGCGCATCTTTCAAGCTTCAATAGACATGTTATGCCTTCGGTTCTGGCTATTGTCACAGAAAGTAGTCTATGATAAGTCAAAGGCTGTTTGGCGGATGGGAAACTTAGACAAAGGTCGTGGAATAGTAACCTTGGTTAAAAAACTGACGAAGAAGCTTTCTGAATCCATCCTTTCACTTAAAATAAAAATAAAAAACCAACAAATCATCGATCATTTTGTTAGCTGTGAACGTGCTTTTATCTGATATTGGAAATTGTAGTGTAAGGTAAAAATATCCTCTCGCTCTCTGTCCCTCTCGCCCTCTGTCCTTTATTAAATCTGTCCTTTTTATTATCAGAAATTTTAATTAACCTGTTCATATTTAAAAAGTAGGTCAATGAAGAGGCAAGGCTGGTATTCGACAAACTTTAAAGATCAAATAATCCTTTTTATAAAGCGTCTATATCAGCAATCAATTTATGAGACATCGATCATTTTGTTAGCTGCGAACGTGCTTTTATCTGATATTGGAAATTGAAGTGTAGGGTAAAAATATCCTCTCGCTTATAATAGAACAGTGAAATGTAACAAGGATCTCACAGCGCAGAGAGGCAGATGAGCGAAAAAGCGATGCGTTATGAGTGTTATATTGATTTTAGCTTGGTGGTTAAAATACTTTATAAAATGGTTTTAAAATAAAAACTACGAAATGTCTTGACTGTAAGCATTTCTGTCTAATTCACTAAAAGCCTCTTAAAAACACACCGAATTTCTCTACCCAATGTCGTGTAAACGAAAACCTCTTTGCTGAATTTAACTTAATACTTTCCTTCTCCTTTGCATGAGTAGGTTTTCCGTCTAATATAATTTTTCCGAGAATGATTTTCGATTAACCATAATCGAAATACAAATGGGTTGAAAGATCATAAGCAAAATAAGTAATTTATGTAAGACCGAGAGGTGCTCGAAGCAATTTTTTCGATTACGTATACGTACAGCAACCGCTTGCGGCATTTTCCTTTATATTGTTTGTTATCAAATTGTATTGGTACATCTACAAACTACATCGCACATAACATTAATTTATTTTAAAAAAATTGTTTTTAACAACAAAATTCAAAAGATTTCGTAGCAAGCGCTACGGCGTAGCAGTTTGCTACAGGATGCGGGCTACGGAAATTAAACTTACCCAACAATGTCCGGGGTTGCAGTGTGACGCATCCGGTGTGAATGTACTCAATCAGCTGGCGGAACACGTCAGGTTCGAACTCTTCAATGATCAAGGTCTGGTGCTGCTGCGACGAGGGCTATTGCAGATACAGAAGTACAAAATATATTTTTTTTAAAGAAAAATCAGGGAAAGTCGCATTTTAAGAATATAATGTTTTTTCTTTATGTTTTCACAAATTCTCGCTTGTGATACTCCAAATTATTAAATCACAATATTCCAAAACATATTATTTGATAAAATATGCCAAACTGATATAAAGCTATAAAAATAAACAATAAATCTTTGATTTCAATAAAAGGAAGTTAATTTTATTAGTGAAAGTATCTACTAAATTGAACTTATAGCGCACAATGGGTGGAAAATCCTTTTGGATCGAACCATCGGAATATAGGACTCAAAACCCGCCGCCTTGTATGACCTAGTTTACAAACTAAATGGTTAGTAATGCCTCTGGCGGCGGCGCAATTGATAGACACGTACTGCAGTTGAGAACGCTTCACATATTTTCATTAACATAGCCTGTAACTACCTATACATACTACATGAAAAAGGAACGGATTTATTATAAAATTGATTATTTAGAATAATGTTCAAAATGTAAAAGTTTCTAAGAACATAGTTTGAAAATGAACTATGAATTAATTATGGTTTCGTGCTATAATTACAGAAATAAGTATTTATAAAAAACAAAAGTCTAAACACAATCTACCAGTAAATTTTGAAAACGAATAAATCATTGATGTTCTGCCACAACAGTTTTATTTCTAATAGCAATGCATGCTAATAAAATGTAAATGTGTGCAATTTAATATTTACAATTTTAGAGTTTATAATTGTTAATAGTGATTCATTATAATTTAAACCAACAAAAATTTGTTTACAAAATATAATAACAACATCGAATAATACTCACCCTGTTTAAAATTAGGAATGTTTTGAAAAAATCATGCTGTAGGACGATGAATGTTACAATTTGCATTAAGAGAGCGAAGCTAAACTACGTAGTGAGTTGTGAAAAAACTTAAATTACTATGAAACATCGAAAATCGAAAAATGTACAATAAAACCGATCAGAAATACCCCAAAAACGTTGCTTTTACCTCTTGTATCGGTGCCAATTGCTGAGCGAAAGCTGATCTCTGTAGTAAACATAGTAAAATTGAATCATTTTATATCCTATCAATTTTTAAGTCATACTATCTCGTACTTCAATGTTCGCACTCGTAATATTCTATCTATTCAATACATTTTTAAAAGAAACTGCATAATAAAAACAACTACACTTTGACACATTGTTTAATCATACCCAATATTTTGCTCTTCAAGTGTAATCCAATAATGCATAGAAATGCTTTTTCATAGAAAAAATGCTTTAAATATTGAAGTGGATCGGAAATCTTTGAGAGCACACGGTTGACTGGATTCCCTTGACTGCTGCAAATAGATTTGTACGACTTTTATGTCACAATTGAACGATATTCACCCTTAAATCTTATATAACAGCCATTCGAATAACAGCTAAGAAAGGCAGACTACATAATACGTCATGTCATGAGTAAACAAACCCATTAAAATAATATAAAAGTATTATAAAAATTTTAGGTTCCCTACGGTCTCTGTCGGTTTTCGTGTTGCAAATTTCCTGTTTCAATAATGCAAACCATTACTCATATACATATACAAACACATAATTAAATATTGATTCAATTAAATTACTCTTATTAAATGCGTTTTATTCCGATATGCAATCAGGCGTAATCTTCGAAACCTATCAACGAGTGACGTCATCAAGCCAATTAGGGGCCGTTCGTCTGATATTACAGTCTGCTGGAGGGAATGCCAATTAATGGACGAGCAAGAACGGCGTTGCGGTAAACGCTCGTTCGTTACATGGACAATGAGCCAATGTTATCCATGTTGGTCCAATAACTTCTTAATTTGTCATTTATGAACTATAAAATTCTTCAGTATTTAAATATTTGTTTCTTTATATTTATCTAGCAGCCTAAAATGGTCACGATGACGTGACAAGTACTTTAACATTCCTCTGCAGGTACCTAGTTAAGTCGTTAATATTATATTAATACTAATAATACTAAATAATTATTGATTCTTCACTTAGGTTTTTCCATCAAACTATAGGGCGTCCAAAAAGGGTGTTGGCAGTTTATACCCAATAATTATATATGAAAAATATATCATTTCATAATTTTATTACTATTTGCAAAAAGTACATACAATGGAAAGTTTAGGAAAAAAAATTATGTTGTCCAAATGACGTCCATTACGCCTTAATCCATTTTCTAATGATATTTGCACTGGGAGATAAAGAAATGTCTCGTACATTGAACTGCGCGCAATGTAAGCGGCGAGCTGTTATTATCGAATTATTGTTTTGATAATAAAGCTCTTACACAAAATGCGCGCTGAGCTCCGGTATACGAATCCATTTCAACTGAATTTCCAATAAATTCCACGTATGACATTATATTTGTTTTTGCTATCTACCCTCATTAAGACGATTTATTGACATTTAAAAGTGCAAATACCCTTTTTAGACACCCGGTATGCAAAGCTCTTTGCAATGCCAGTTTGCGTCTGTTAATAATCTGGCATGCAATCACGGAAAAACTTTAAAAAGAGACAAAACATATACCGTTATACCTATACATAATGTGGTATAGTCTTGCGTGCAGTAATGTGCCTTTATTCTCTCGTTATTGTTTTCTTTTTAACTTCAAAAGCACTCCTTTGTGTAACTTGTTAGTATGACTTTGTAATAACGCGCTATGGTTTTTAAGGAGGAAAATAAAGTATAACAAATGAGTACTGGTGTACGTTTATAACTATAACATAAAAGTAAACTCTGAACAAAAGACTTTTTTGATTCGCTACAATAGTTATACAGATTATAGCATAAAAGAAAACATGTTTCTTTTTTTTAAAGAATTTTTGTTATACCTACATAATTTGATTTTAACATCAAACATTTTCTATATTTTTTGAAGCTGTAGCTGTCTGGTGGACAGCATGATGTTGTCAATATACAAGTAGATAGATATTTCTTACGTTGCACATAGTTTACATTGAAACTTTAAACTGTTTTATATAAACCAAAAATTAAAATAGGACCCCTCTCCTTTTTTCAATATCCTGTCTGAAGCCTACTAGAAAAAAACTTGCCACTGTATATCCGGCTCTCAAAAGACCATACACAACGAACTCTTCGAAGTAAGTCTAACTAAGCTAACCTAATCTAACCTAACCTGATCGAGGGTGAATGGAAGACTGGAAAGAAATGGACTGGAACCTATACTATTATGTCGTTTAGAAGGTCCATTCGAAATAACAATCTTGGACCCAAAATTTTTTAGTGTTCAATTCATTATACATTCTACATGTTAAAAAGAGTCGGACACCTAACTTAATTTTAACTATAGGGAATAAAGACGACAATCTACATGGTTTTGGCATGTGGTTAGGGACTATTGTACTTACTACATTCAGCATTCCTCACAATCCAAGCTTTAAATTTTAACTAGGGAATTTGGCAGCACTAGTAAGTTAAAGAGTACCATGGAGCTTTTTTAATAAATATTTATGTTTTCTCATTGTAAAATAAAAATATTTTTAGTATTCACGTGTTTTTAAAATACGAGAGGAAAATAATAGTAATGTATGTATGTATGTGTATGTAAACTTGCTTATGTATTTGATTTACATAAAAACTCCTTCTCCGCGCAGTATTTGAGTCTGTGTAAATTATTATTGCAAGTAAAATAATGTGAATATTATTTTAAAGTAATGGCGGCTCAATGACACTCGGAAACCTCGTTATGACTCCAAATATCCTAGTTATTATACTCCAAAAGTGCGTGTAACTAACCTGCTGCGCTGCATTCTGAAGATTCAAGAGCGGTTCTGAGGATCTCTTCAGGAAGAGCCTGAGCTTATTCTCTCGGGGAGCTGCATCTTTCTTTCTTTGAGGGCTTGGAGCTTGGTAGAGCAGCTTTTGGAATACTCTGCGAACAAAATTTAGAATTTAAAACTGGTTTAAACCAGTTTTAAAATGTATGAAAATAGGGTGAATTCAAAAATGTTTTCAAATCGTAGATTTTGTACAATTCTGTTTGTCAAATGGTGAATTAATATTTCCGATCTAAATTTGCGTTTTCTAGAGAAACGTCAGCTTGTTGTCTAAATAAAACTAAACTCTTAAAACACTAACCAAATAAGAAAAAACTATTTTTGATATAGAACTTATAAAGGCATAACTAAGAAAACATTGCAAACCTGCCTCAAAAGTATATTAAAGTACCGGCTCGGAATCTGCAGTGTTCCGCTTTTATGAAATTCTCGTCATTTTGCAAGTTTCTAAAGCTGCTTTGAGTGGAGATTGCTGCTTCAGTCGACTATTGGACAAAGGGGGTAGAACTCAGATTGCGCGTGAAAAATCGATAGTTTTACAATCGATAGTAAAACACCAAAAACATGTACAGGCCTATCGATAGTATTGCTCCTCAATATTGCATAAAATATCGAGGAGCAATATAGATAGTATCGATATCGATAGTGACCTTTATTTACCTAAAATTCACAAATTGAATTAAAATTGAAATAAAAATCACAAATCTATCGATAGTATCGATAGCTTATACAATATTGAGGAGCAACGATCGATACTATCGATATTGAACTATCGAGTGGCAACACTAGCGTAAACCCACTTAGGAGCACCTTTAGCGGAGATTTATGGAAATCGAGGCGATAATACCTGAGTACTTCTGTTGACCATTCAAAAAGTCGGTAGCAGAAAATGTGAAGTCTTCTTTCGTATCGACGGCTGATATTTTATTTCATTTATTTTAATGGATGCAATATCACTAAGGTAGAGTTTGAAGGAGCAATATCATTTAAGAGTCATAGATTACTCTCACTGAATTGGTAAAGTGGAAACTCTCCTACCGCAAATATTATCAGTTAAATTAATTTTAAAACGAGATTTGATACTTTAAGTTAATTTTGGTACTTATTATTTTTAGCGATCAAAATAATTACACGGTAAATAAATAATTTGTATAATATACTAATATGACATTAAAGTCTTGTCCATGCATAGAACTTTAAAACAAACACAAAAAACTTAAGTCCCAAGAGACATAGGATATAAAAAAACACAGCTTAAAGGACTTTATTTAGTGTTCCTTTCAAAGTAAAGTGAAGTGAAAAACAGAACAAGAGTCTCTTTTTGAAAAGATTACCTACACAGAAGCTAGTTCACTGTGTTTAGCTTCAGTATTACAAAATACGGTTAAGATAAATAAAAAGTTGTCAAGTTTGACCTTCTCCTTTGACTGCTTGAACAAAGATGACTGTAGGGAAACACTGCCGAGGTCTGTAAATTTTGCTTCTTTTTCTATTGGTGACAAATTTATGCAACCGTTTCGCTATTGGCTTTTAGATTGGTCTTAAGACGGTCAGATCTTGATTATACTCACGAGCTGAATAGGGATTGGTCACTTTACACACGCACTATCACTAGTGGCTCTGTGAGCTGTAGACCTCGCGAGTCTGTATATATCTTTTAATTATTTTTTTTCTCGACAAACATCCCCAGCCCCTAGATTTTTTTTATTTTTAAAGTTTATTTATTTTTTTATTTCATTTTATTTTATTTTAAGAAATGTGACCTGTAGAGGAAAACAGTCTCAGCGGTAGACCTTGTAAGCTGGCAACCCCCATAACTCCGTAATTTTTTAAAATTTCCAAAAACTGACTCGACAAAAAAATTCGATTTATTTATCCAACCTGCTCACAAAATTTCACGAGAATCGAGTGAGAAACGCGACCTGTAGAGTGAAACAAACAAACAAATCCACAAACAATTATAACAATTATTTTATATCCAACGCAAAGGCTTTAGACATAACACACACATACACACACATATTTTTTTTGCGGCCATCACCAGATCGTTAATCTACAACTCATTGGTGGCGTAGGTATCCTTAAAGCCAAGCCAACCAATTATTAGCAATCAATTATAACAATTATTTTATATCCAACGCAAAGTCTATACTCATAACACACACATACACACACATATTTTTTTCTTGATTTTCAACTTGTTCTTATAATTTTCTTTATAAATGCGCTGGTGATGTAATTTATTTTTTATTGTTACTTACCTAGTAATTAAAAAAAATATTTTCTTCTTCGTTTTTTTTCGTTATTCCACTTTACGTGGGGTCGGCTCTCCTTATCAACAAATGCAAAGAATAATCAACTAACTTGCTCCTTGCGGCGAGAACAGCTTTGACAGCACACACTGGCTCCCTAGTGTCTCCGACGAGGAATGTGACGTCACACAGCTCGGGCATGGACGCGAGGAACTTCATGTCCTCGGCCAGCCCCGACTTGTTCTCGAAAGTGCTGAGGTCAGGCTCCGCCTCCATTGCTGCTAACACCCCGCTTCTCATTGACGACTAGGACAATGGTCGCTGGTCAGTAAAATCATCAACAGCGCATATACGTCCCCAAAGAGGGGTGATCAGGCCTAGTCGAACATGCTGGCCCAGTGCGAAATGGTCAACTGGTTAGGAAAATATTTTATAGAATAGCCATGATCACGTTATTATTATGTGCTATCGATGACTATCAGGCATTGTTGCACAGTTATGATTTTGATAAAATACTACGATCTAAGTTCTTATTTCTCACAAAAAAATATTTTTTTGTCAAGGATCAAAAAGTTTGCAAGAATACCTTCAATAGTTTAAAAATATAAATATGCAGCAAAAACTTCTATGTAACTATCTATCTACCTATCTAATCGAATAATTGAATTGTAGTACATACATGGCTGAAAATTAGAAATTAAAATGTAGCTGTTTAAAAATCATCATTAGTATTATTTACCTTGCAACCCACACGAAGATGATGATGATTATTAATATTAGAAGTGAAGTACCTAATTTATTTTCTTTAACCATACAGAATTTTTAAAATTAAATCACTGTATAATATAAAAGGTATAAAAGGAAAATAATCAGAAAAAAAAATAGACTATCGATAGATTGATAAAAACAACAAATTTTACTCACCCGATTTAGTTACTATAAGTATTACATTATTTTACAAAAGAAGCTACTGCAAAATATATACAAATGCTAATTAACGTAAATGAAAATGTAAAGCAGGAAACCAACATTTTTGAACGAAGAACATTCAATAAAAAATTACTTACTTCATCTAAGCTAAAGTGTCTAGTCACTGTTAAATCCATATTGAATTGCAACGATGCAATTTTTTTATTCCGGTGAAGGTAGGCCACAACCGTCCTCCGCAACGTTCGGCCGACGACTGACAGAGGAAGGGAATGGATGTGACGCGTGACTGGTTGAAAATTAATGGAAGCTGGTCCATGCAAGAGGCTGTAAGCTCCTTTATTAACTTTCACTAATAAGCCAATATGAATAAAGTTTTATACGGCCAGCTGCTCTCAAAATAGACAGAGCCACACATCCCAAAAAAAAAAATAGCAGCAGCTAGCGGCTATGAAAGTCAAACAGATGGTCCTAGGATACATAAATGGATACATTTATACTATACAACTTTCGATCACAAGTTTACAACATCCAGACGCTTGATGCACAGTTGCTCATCTCAAGAATGTTTGGTCTGGATGGGATTCGAACCCGTGATTCTGTGATTCATGCGAAAATAATGTTCTCTAATCAGACATATTATTCCGCCTTATTTTCAAAGTTGAAGAGTTATTCATGTTAAATGATGACATAAAAACTTAAAAAAAAAATTATCGTTGCTGCCTTGATAAAATATTATTTAAAAATAAAAAAGACGTATTAAATATTCGAGTACTTGGTAAAAAATATCAATAGATTGCTTGAATCACCCGCACATTGCAAGACTTGAAATAAAAAAGAAATGGAGAATGGAATGAAGAATGGAGTGTGTGAGATGTCCCAAATATATCTATATTTTACCTAAAAAAGTTGTGTAACAAAAATTCATTAGTTTCATAGGTTAAGCTACCTCCCAGAGTTACGTATAAATTATATTATTATTTTATTAACATCGCAAAACCTTCTCACTTGAACCTACTTTGATTGAAATGCACCGCAATTCAGTGTTTGTGGATACAAATGCTAAGAAACCTAAACTGGAAATGGTGAGGAATTTTACTACTTTAATTCACATTGAAAAAAAAAACTAATTGTTATCAGGAGGATTATTATGTTTTTATTACGTATGTATAGGTTTAATAATTACTTAATTACAATAAACTGAAACAAGCAATGAAATAAAAAATATTTTTTTAACTTTTTCATAATGGGTACTCTTTAGTTATAAATAAAGAAATTTAAAAAGGTCTTTCACAGTTATATTCAGAAACGCATTTTTTTATAGAAATCTCATCCTATGAATACAATAATAAAAATACTAATATTGTGACAGTTAAAAAGACAAAGTAAGGGACCAATATAAACAACAAACTCTTTCAGCAGCAAACAGACATAACAGCAACAACAGATTGTAAGCATCCGTCAATAATGGCAGTCGGGCTTTCGTTTTAATGTTCGTTTTTTAGTAAAACTTTAATAGGACAATTGAAACGCTTGCATTTTGCCGTCATTTATTGAAGACTTGTAGCGACCACGTGGTGGCATCAATAATTCTGCTATCAAATTACTGCAGTAATTTGTCCACGGAATCGTTTACTGTACACACCCTAGTCTTAGAATTAGGGCTTTCTGTGTATATCATAGTCCAGCAGTGGAATGTAACAAGCCGTTGATGGTTGATGGTGTATCTCATGATACTTACTTAGCAAAACCACTTGATAGTGGCGAAATACTATAAGTAAGACGCCATAAATAAAATATTATATTAAATTAGACATACTAGTATCGAATATGCTTTACACTGCTGTTGCACTACTAATTTACCGTACCAAGTGCGAATTAAACGCAGTAATGTAATCCGAGTCACAAAATAAAGAGATTTAATCGCTGCTAAGGAACGAGTGCAAATTTTATTTGCGTGCTACGGCGTAGTACATGCTACGCTTTCGTAGCCGGCCTCTACATAAACTTTTATTTTATTATAACATGCAGTACAAAATTTTTCTTTATATAAATTTAGTAATAGAGTGGTATTAGAAATATTACACTCTAAAAAGGTTTTATGGAGTATTTAAATTACACGACTTAAAAAAAATCTTCCATTAGCACCTGTAAAATGGTTTCGTCAACTGATAAACAATCATAGTATTTTCAATTCTGCGCCGAAGAGTTACACAAAAGTGAACTAACTAGTGTATTAAATGTATAAAAGATGGTTTTAAAATGTCCCTGTGCACCTGCTTCCAATATCCCTTTGACACTGTGTAACCAATATGTAGGACATGGGCACCGACCCGAAAATGCTGCACTCGCAGCAAATATTGATTTTGTTGAAAGATTTTCATCAATATTTACTCTTTATCCATGTATCTATAATGTTTCTTCTTGCTTATCAATGTCACTTATAAAAAATATTTTTTTTCTCATAAATTAAATAAATTATATAATTTTTAGAGTGTTTTACGTGTCTTACAATTATTTAAAATTAAATCGAAAAAAAAAAACAAAAATTGGAAATGTCAACCTCGAAAACCTAAAAACGCATTATTGTAATCGCTTTTAAGTGCGAAATATTTATTATAATTGGTTTTCAGTACTGACCTAATCTTTAACCTTGTCTGATGTAACTTATTTACTGTTGAATACAGTCTACGATCTCTACTATGCTCAGAAACGATCACCCACTTAACAGTCTGGAGTAACGCCCACGTCTCAAGTTACACTCGTATAGAAACTGTTAGCATCACACTCTTATATGATAACTATAACCTACCTGTTGATATTAGTTCCTTGCAACACTCAACACTAATCACTTCTCTTTAATTACTTACTAGATCTCTAGTAAAGCTATCTAATAAGAAGCTGAATTCAAGGACTAGTTACAATTTATCATAATTACAACGTCATAGTAAACAAATGAGTTTAACACGTTTTTATATATATTTCTAAAAACAATCAAATAATTGAGTATTAAAAATTTAGATGCAAATTAATAAACTTGCTAATAAAGCGCATAAATGGTTATGTTAGTTGCAACTACACAGTATACACAACAGCAGGTATTAGCTAGAACGCATGCGTGCGGCTTGTTACTGCGCATGTCCGTATTTGACATCAATATGACACCGCCGCGCGACGGAAGGTCATCGCTGTTCAATGGACGAAGCTATGCAATTCATGAATGAAATAAACTGAGCCAAAAATTTCCCTCGTTGCCCCTGGCCTATAGCATCAGATAGATTTAAATAGTGATTTCTGACAATCATTTAAGTCTTTGGCTACGATGTAATGTTTTTTTTTTAACTCGTCTCATATTCCACTTACGTCAAATAATGCTCTAATTCATTCTCACGAACATTATGTTTGATGTTGTTATTCAGAACAATTTTTTTTTTCGCCGTTATCAGGTGAAGCAAAATATTTCAGAAAAACAATAAATTTTCAACTAATAAAAAAAAAATAACCACGGCTTGGTGTCAAAAGCCAATCGTATAATACTACCACAGTTACTATGTGAGCATCGTTGTACTATACAATATTGATTATTTACGCTGCTTAACAGTGACACTAGGGTTTGTGAGGTCGGTTGTCGACCTTACAACCCACACGATGAAGAAGAAGAAGATTTGCGATGAAAGAAAGAAAGAAAGAAAAAACGTTTATTAGTGTGAAAATCGTATCAGCTCCATCTACCATACAGTAGCAGTTTTTTTATTGTTCGCAACGTGGTTCGCAACACAGCTGACCTTAAAAAATGAGGTAGCCTCTCTCTTTAAACGTTCACGAAACAAATCATAGATGGCATAATGTTTTGTTTTCGGCAAGTATTTTCACTGTCTGTGTCTCAGAGGAACAAAAGACGATCGCTGGCGACGCGCGTCTGAAATCTTTGGTCTGTGTTTACAGTACGTAAATCTCATCCTATCGTTAGTCCTATCGTTTTCATTTATCTTGTGAAGGTGTTATTATGCAAATGTTTTCCTTTGTAAATATTTTCGAAAAATGTATAGACATCAAGTCTACGTCAGTTTTATTACCTCATTGGTTTAGTTAAACAAAAAAAAGGAAAAAACGGAAAAGAACAAATCACAATTTTGTGCATAAATGATTTGTGAAAGTAAAGATGAGCAAACTTTTTGTATCAGTTAGCAAAACTGTGGTAGAGTTTTCATTTTGTTTTTTATAAAAACACATCTTCGTTTTTTTCATCTCCGTCATACTCTTTGTCTCCTACCACTGTCCCTAATGAATTTGAACAATAAATGTTAATTACATTTATTCATTTACGCTCCTTTCCACCTCAACGTAAATGCACCTGCGAACGCGCTCGCATGCTCTGATTTACCACTTAAATGTTGGTACTATTATCATCATCATATCAGCCAAAAGACGTCCACTGCTGAACAGGCCTCCCCTATGGGCTACCAACGTGAACGGTTCATCAAGTCATCTGTTACCTTGTGGGATGCCATACAACACTATGCCTTCCGGCGCGTGGTCACTATTCGAGAACCTTTCTCCCCGAGCGGTTATGAGTTTGTTGAGCTATATGGTCCGCCTATTGCCACTACAATTTGCTTGTCCTGAAAGCTATGTTGAGGACATTGGTCTTTCTACGTACCTCCTCATTTCTGATTCGATCATGTACTGAGCCTCAAGCAAAGGTCTCTTCATCGCACTCTGAGCGACCTTGAGCTTGTTCATGACACCGATAGTTAGCGACCAGTATCAGAGCTTGAGAGCTATGTCGTCGATTTATGTTGGCGCTATCAATAAAACTTATTAAAACTGTGACCTTAAAAGGTTTATTGATACAAAATAAAAAAATACACAATATGGTGATGCTTTCATTTTTGATGAGGCACTTACGAATTTATGATAAGACGAGACCCTTGTAAAGAATGTACTCATTCTCCGATCCATAGCCTTTCCTGAGACAGTTCCGACTACTATTCCTCTTTTAGAGCCTTTTTCAGCTGGATCAGTGGTATTTTTACAAACTAGTGGTCCACCTGAATCCCCCTAAAAATGAAAAAAGAGCCTTTTGTATTTCATAGCTATAATTACCAGTGGCTCTGTGAGCTGTAGACCTCACAAAGCCACTAACCAAAAATGGCACTAGGAAAATATGGGAATGGAACAAAATACACCAAGAAAAACTGATTTTCGGAAATTAAGGGCCACACTAAAAAAATATATTTTTTTTAATAGCTGATTAATGATTTTCTTACGAATTTGACCCTCATAACTCCATCAATTTGTTAAATTTCCGATAACTGACTCGACAAAAAAGTATTTTAATTCATCGAACCTGCTCACAAAATT
Source organism: Carpatolechia fugitivella (assembly GCA_951230895.1). Classification (NCBI taxonomy): domain Eukaryota; kingdom Metazoa; phylum Arthropoda; class Insecta; order Lepidoptera; family Gelechiidae; genus Carpatolechia; species Carpatolechia fugitivella. Next base: position 5,815,065 of record OX579652.1, on the reverse strand, counting down.
TCACGAGAATTGGTTGAGAAACGCGACCTGTAGAGGAGAACAAACAGACTGATGGCTTGGAGACGCTGCGCTCGCGTTTCGCGTTCGCTCGGTCAAAAAGCGCTTGTTTAAAAGCGCAATAAAAAAACTGTCTTATTTAAATAAACAAAAAGCAGTCAAAATATTTTCAACCTTACTTATCATCATAATCGTTCATACAATCGGTTTAGAGGTCGGTTGCCGACTGTACAACCTACACTATAAGAAAGAAGTTGGTAACTGTATATTTTTACATCATCAACAGCTCATATACGCCCCCACCGAGGGGCTCGACCACGTTTGCCCAGTGCGGGTTGGTCGACTTCACATAGAACCTTTGAATTTCTTCGCAGGAGTGAGCTGGTTTCATCACGATGTTTTCCTTCACCGTAAGAGCGTCGAATAAACGTACATATGGTGGGGATCGAACCCGCGTCTCCCGGACTTTTTTTACTTAGTTGAGTTTAAAGCTTTAAAAGATAGTACAAAAGGTAGTAGTAAAGATAGTAAAGTTACACATAGACAAGCATCATCAGCATCTTGTGGATAGTACCTTATGCAGATCGGAAAAATAATCACTGGTGCACACAAGTTTAGAAAAATCATCTTGGTGAACTAAATTGCAAAGATCCATGGTTAAGACTGTAAGATACGCCTTCAGAAGAATGCTCGATTGATGCTGTAAAAAATAAGAAAAGAGAAGAGAATAATAAAAAAAATAAGAAAAAAGAAAAAATAATTAGTTAAGTAACTAGTTAACTAGTTAGTTAAGTTATTATAAGTAACATGTCGATGTCTGTAGGTAGAAGATATATTTGAGAAAAAATTGTGTGAGGGCTATTTATAAGAACAATAGAAGCCAAAAAGCAATTATTTTTAGATTTTTTGTCTGTCTGTATGTATGTTTATTCGCTGTGTGGCTGGATAAGGAAAGCGGGTGATCGTGCGCTTTGGCGTACCCTTGGAGAGGCCTACGTCCAACAGTGGACTGCAACAGGTTGATTGATTGATTGATTATTAGGACTACTAAACTGACCTTAGGATCCATACGACCATAGCCGGATGCTAAGCAAATCATGCCTCCATAATCAACCGTCTTTGTTGCATAGGGTATTGGTTGAACAGCATCATTGTAAACAAAATTTTTATACGTGGTCTGTAAATGTTACAAAACACAAGTTTCTTATTAATTACAGTAAATTTAAGTCATATGCATAAAGTCAGATACAAGTTAAATAAAAATAAGACCAGTTAGGTTCAATTAAGGTCCTATTCAAGACAGCGAAAAATATAATATTATTTTTATATTTTCTAGTATAATTATTTAGGAAATATAAACTTACTATAAAACCGATATCATGTTTAGGAAAATTGAAATGACGGGGATAATTTGCTCTTTTTATTGTTCGCCACTGCCCTTCCATACCGTATACAGCCAAAGAATTTACTTGACCGGCAACGACTCTTAATTTTTTTAAGTCGTACGAGTTACGGTACCTTAAATAATAAAAGAAGTTATTGTATTTTAGCGTTCTATTTTTCAAAAAAATATAATAAAATAGGATTGCAATTGTTTCCAGTTTCATGTGATGTAAAGCGACGAATAGGTCGGTGCAACACAATTACGCAGAGACTGGCTGGGCCCCGTTTCACGAAGCAACAAGTTACAAGTAACAAGTTACAATTTGAAATACATTGCGTAGCTAATTCGCCTAAACTGTAAGCCCTTATCGTTTTGTCTCATTGTCTACGCAATGTACGTCGAATTGTACTTGTAATTTGTAACTTGTAGCTTCGTGAAACGGGGCCCTGAAGTACGACTAAGTAACCAAAACCAAAGCGCCAATTGTACCAAAGCACCTGGTGCGAACTAAGAAGTTCAACCACGCCACAATGGTGTCGATTCGATAGAAAGTGACAGGACTAATTTTTGTTTAGTTTAGTTAGGCGTATACCAAATCGACACCAATATCAACCTTTAATAATATCACGCAGTGGCTCTGTGTGTTGCAGACCTCACGAGTCTAACTCCGTCGTTTTTTAAATTTCCAAAAACCGAAGACTGACTCAAAAAAATTCTCTATATTTATCAAACTTGCTCACAAAATTTCACGAGAATCAGTTGAGAAACGCCACCTCTACAGCAAAATAAACAGACAGACTGAACCGCGGTTCTCTCGTGCTTCGTAAATCGTGGTCAAAATCTATTCTTCAGTATTTTTAAAGATAATTTTCTTATAACAGGAATCGTGGTATTCTAAAATTGAATAAATCGATGGAAAAGAATCCATTAAAAGAATTCAAGTTTTCAAATCCGCGCTATTTAACACTTTGGCAACTTTGGTAGAAACAGTGACGGAGTCAGTTCAACAAACAAATTACCATCATGTTGTCTTCAATCCATAAGTCCAATACGTAGATTAAAAAAAGTTGTAAGATATTGGATAATGCAGTACACTTTTTACTCCATAAAAGAATTTATGGACCATAAAATTAAATTATGCCAGATTGTACTAGTTTGTAAGTAAATGGACATTCATGCCTTAGGGACCCCCAACACGAGCGTCTTTTGAGCGTCGTCGTCTTGCCAGCGTTTGCGCATCGTCGACGCGGCGTTGCCGCGACGTCGCCGCGACGCCAGCGCTGGGCCACTGCCGAACGCCGGTCTACGCAGCGCTGGCGTCGCGTTTGCATTGTGCCTGTTGCGTACAATCAGTGTGAAAATGGATTCCGACGAAGAAACTCTACTGCTAACGTTACTGCTTAAGCGAAAATTACGTAAACGAAAAATAAAGAAACATCGTCAATTTTGGGAAGATCCTATGTGGAGTTATCGAATTCATGAAAGCGATTATTTCGTATTGTATTGTATACGTATAAAACGTAACAAAAACACTTTTATGATTATTTACGAATGCCAAAACGAACGTTTGACAAGCTTTTACAACTGATCTCTCTATACTGTCAACGTTTTAACTGCGGACGGTGAGAAGGGGAGAGGGTTGTGCATTGCATTGTACTTGCTCGAAAAAAACGATGCGCTGGCGTCGCGTCAGCGCGACGCATGGATCGGCGGAAAAAAGTCCTTTTTTCAGAGTTCAACTTTAGGCAGATTTTGTATCATTAATAAATACTACAGTCTTCAACAAACAATGCTATATAATTTTTTTTTATTTTTATTATTGTGTTATTGGTTAAATTAAAGGCTAAAGTCAGACTTTAAAGAAACGTTATTTATTTCTTGAAAAATATGACTTTTTTTGCTTAGTTACACTAGATAACCAGTGTATTTAAAAAAAATATAAAAATTACTGGTAATACTACATACATTAGAGCATCTAAAACTAAATTTATAATTTGAGGAAAGTACTTAGTATTAATGTAGTATCGTTAGAGAACAAAGCATTTTTTTTTTACATAATTTCTTATTTCAATCGACCATATCTAGCTTGCGGCGCTTTCCGGCGGTGTCTTATGTAGTTTACGTGATAGGTACATTCCTATAGATAATTAACAAATCACTTCCAGCTGCTAATATCTGCTAACCTTGTTTTTGTAGTCCTATTAGTAAATGAGCTTCATATTGCCTACATTAAGAATTAATTTTTTTAATGAGGGTAAATTACCTAAAAAAAATAGTAATGGCTATAAAAGGGATAAACTTTTGTTTTATTTTTCATTACTTGTTCATAACCGGTACAGTGATAACAAATTTAACACTAAAATGGCGAATTTTACTATTTCTAACGACAAATTAGCCGAAATTGCTATCGCAAGCGGTCGCGATGTCAATAAGTGCGTTGAAGTTATTAAAAGCAATCATACTGATTTATCGGAGATCATGTTAGTGAAAATAAGTGAACATTTGATCAAAACCTTTTTTCCCAAATTTACAAAAAAGTGGAATGAAGCAGCTCGGAATAAGAAGTTCTTTTTTGCTAAAAATGAAAAATGGCTGTCAGTAAAGTTTACGGTTCTTAATGAAGATATTGCAGCAGGATCATCAAAACGATCTCACAGTGGAAGACCAGAAAAACCTATCGATGAATGTTGTGACCGAGCCAAAAGGTATAAAGTTAAAAAGCTATGCGAAACTGTCCAACCTGAATTAATTGCTGCAGCAGCTAAGAGAATAAGCGATCAATCAACAAGATGTGAAGCATTTAGTGCGGAGAAAGCGTGGGCATTAATGTTAGATGCATCATTAACAAGGCATCAATATGAAATTCTTAGAAAAGCTGCAAAGGAAATTGGATGTGATATTTTTCCAGCTTATCATAATGTCTTAAATGCAAAGAAAGATTGCTATCCTCCTCATATAGATGCAACAGAAAGCTACGCTTACGTAGGTCTTCAAGAATTATTAGATCATACTGTAAAGAGGATATATAAAACAAAAACTGACGATGAATTGGCAAGTATGAGTGAGGAAGTAACACTTTTATCAAAATGGGGTTGCGATGGCTCATCGGGCCACACTGAATACAAACAGTCATTTGTCGAAGATGGTGCTACAGATACCAACATATTTCTAACAACATTAGTTCCGCTCCGTCTTAACAACAAAATAAATAATTCTTTGGTGTATTGGAAAAATGAAACTCCTTCTTCAACCAGGTATTGCAGACCAGTACAGTTTCAGTTCATGAAAGAAACAACGGATGTCAGTAAAAACGAGATCTCAAGAATGGAAAGTGAAATAGCTAATCTAAATCAAACAACGATTTCCATGAACAACAGGATTTTTAGAGTGACTCATGAACTTCATTTAACCATGATCGATGGTAAAATTGCACAAACAATCACAGATACTTCTTCTAATGCAGTGTGCTATATATGCAAGGCGAAGCCGACTGAAATGAATAAGCTGGAACATTTAAAAACAAAAGAAGTAAATACGGACGCTTTTAAAGTAGGCCTTAGTCCGTTACATGCAAGACTGAAATTTATGGAATGTATTTTGCATATTGCCTATAATAAATCGTTTAAAAGCTGGAGAACCAATGCCAACACGCTGCCACTTAAAGAAGAGGAGAAGAAAAAAATACAAGACGAGCTTTTCAAAAGATTGGGAATTAAGGTGGACTTCGTTAAGCAAGGAATGGGCTCGTCGAATGATGGAAACACGTCAAGGAGGTTTTTTGATAATGTGGATATAGTGGCGGAAATTACAGGAGTCGATGAAAGGTTGATTCATCGATTTTCTATAATATTGCAGACAATCAACTCCGGGGCTTCAGTTGACTCAGAAAAGTTCGGGAAGTATTGTGAAGAGACTACAAGACTGTATGTTGGGTTATATGACTGGTACTATATGCCAAATACAGTGCATAAGGTTCTAATGCACGGCAGTCATATAATTTCAGCTGCTGCATTGCCAGTGGGAATGTTATCTGAGGAAGCCCAAGAGGCGCGCAACAAGGACTACCGTCGATACAGATTAAACCATTCTCGAAAATGCTCACGTGAATTGACGAACGAAGATGTTTTTCACATGCTTTTGGCTTCTTCAGATCCGTACACAAATAGTTTAAGGGCTATGCGTAGCCCAAAGCATTTGCCCTTGCATGAAGATGTAAAAGCTTTGCTGCATGGAGGAAATGAAGAATGATCCTCAAACTTAATTTAATGATTTTTATTCCTGTTCATTACTGTGTATGTATTTGTATGCTTTCTTTGTATATATATATTCATTATTGTATATGTCTTAAAAAATGCACAAAAATTAATGATTTAATTTATTTTGTTATTTATTTTTTAGTTTTCTTTCATTTACTGCTTTTCTGATTTTTACGATACTATAATATAACTAAAACATTATGAAAAATATGCTTTCTTATTATTTTATGAACTAATATCCAACATTTATAACATTCCCTTTCTATAAAACAATTATTTCCGCCGCGCCATACAACGTCCACCACTGTGGCAGCGTCGCGTCGACGCTGCACGAGCGCTGGGAAGACGACGACGCTCTAAAAACGCTCGTGTGGGGGGTCCCTTAAACTTAGGCTAGATATGTGCTACATTTTTAATCAGGAATCATACTAACAACTTTGTATTTATCATATCTATCGCAAATAAAATATCTTTATCTTTATCAAAACTAATTGAAAGAAACTAAATGTTATAACGTACACTAGCTGTCCGCCCGCGGCTACGCTCACGTTATTAAGATTTTCCCGTGGGTGTAAGTCTTTTCCCAGTAAAAATAGTTTACGACCTATTCTCAGACCGGTTGGTCCATAATGCTGTAGCGCGGGCGTCTTAGCGAGACTGCGTCCCAAAATCATCACACCTTGCTCTGGGCACATCCGCTTAGCTAGTATATTCTATATTATTCTATTCCATAGTCCAGTGTTATTAGTTCTTATACTTTTTCACCGGTTTCCATACAGCCCAAGACCTTCATCCATGAGCTAGATTATAACTCACGATCCAATTCAGTTCATATACGAATGTCCTACGCTCCGATCTACCTATATAATAATAATAATTATCATTTAAATAATAAAGATTTTCTTACCCTTTGCGGCATTCGCTAAATTTATGCCCAGTTACACAGTGAGCGGCAGTTAAAACTTTATTTGGACCTATAATAGAACCTCCACAAACTGCAATCCACTGTCGTTTATTTCCTGATTTTTCGTTTATTTTCTTCTTCATCAAAGCTATCTGGAAAAAGAAATTTAATACTATTGTAAATATTCTTCATTGACACAAAGAAAAATCGCTCCCGCTGTGGTAATATAGCGGGAGCGATATTTTGGTAGAAAAGGGGAATTAGGTCCGTTAAAAAATATATATTTTGAAACCTTCACTTGCAAGCGGCTTATTCCCGTTGTCTCCCAAATCGTTGTCAGAGGAGGGTAAATTATCCTCCCGTTTTTTTGAGTGAAAATACTAGTGAACGTACTGAAAAAAACGGTATGTCGTGGAGGAAAACGACATGGGGGATTACGTTAATAACCACGACAAGGGTGCAAGGAGCCCTAAATTATCCCTTTTGATGATTTTAGTTTCATATTTCTAGTAGTAGTGACAACTAGATTTTTGAATAAAACTTTTTATCTATCTATCTATCTAACTATGATAATAATATTAATAAAGTTTCTTAAAAATAAAGCTCTCGCAAACTTAAACTAACAGTGAAATTTTAATGACAGTTAAAAGTAATTTAAGAATGTGAGAACCTGGTATCCGTGCTAGGTGACGGATCGCCAAGCCCCATATTTTTCTTTTTTTTTATATTGTTTGGGTTTGCTCTTGGTCCCGAACCAGCCCGTGAGCAGGGATGCGATCTACGATTTAGCGAGCTTACCCAGAAGTAGCCTATTCACTCTGCATTTAAAGAGAGAATAAAACATAGAATAAACGATAGTTTTTTTTAACATGTTTTTATTGACTCGCTTTCTCGTCTGTCTGTTTGTTTGTTTGTTACTACACCAATAAAAATCTCAATAAACATTATTTTATACTTTTTAGTGCGGTAAAACGTGTTGTTAAAAAATATTTTTTACTTGATAACAATTCCTCAACACCAACATCAACGGCCCGTTACATGGACTATGAGCCTCCTCCACTTAAGTGGAGGGTTTTGCCATAATTTCCACGCTTGGCAGGCGGGTTGGAAATCGCAGATTAAAAGCTTACTGTATCAGAGAGCGCTGCTGCCCGTTCCCTGTTCAATGTGTAGTCCCTAAGTCGCCTCTTACGACGCCCACGAGATAAGTAGGGGTTGGTGACAAATGTATTCTATTCTGCCGTCACCACATGGCTATACACGGATAACAATTATGATATAAAAAAATAACTAGATTTTTTATGGCAAGAGTGAACAGGCACTTTCTGGGCGAGCTCGCACCACCCCCTGCTCATCTCATCTTGTCAGGCTTGATTGTGACCCAGAGTAAGCCTATTTTAAGATGAAATATAATTAAAAAAATAACCTGGTATGGGATTTCTTCGATCTTTACGGGCTCTCCATTTAACACACGAAATACGACCTGCTGACCTCCTCCGAAATCGGAAGAAAATATCAAAGAACGATTCCACTTCATATTATCTTGTGAAATATAACTCTCGTCTATACGTGATATATTATTACAATTTATAAAATATACTTGTGTTGTCTGAATTAAATATAGCATAAAAATGTTTGATTTAATATTACTGTTTAGATATTGAAACGATTTCATTTTAAAACTTGTTAATTTAACTTAATTAAATATTTCAACTAAAAAATATTCTGCCCTATGCTGTGTATTTATTTGTGTTCATGTCATCTTGATATTATCATTCAGATGTCATGCTAGCAACATGCAAAATATACAAATTTCTCTTTGATTGTTTGTAAGGTTTTACGTGCTTCCCGTCAACGACTTAGGCCGCCTTCCGATTTGCGCTGACATCACTTTGAGTACCCAAAACCGCGTACCGAATCACTGTCATTGGGATTACGGCAGCCATTGTGATGTCACGGATTGCGTCATGAATGACCGCCGCCATCTTCCGCTAACGGCGCCCATGCTCCAGAGCGAAATTCACGTAACGTAATGTCAAATTCGACTTTGACATATTGTTTATTTATTTTTAAAAGTTAAATGTTTAATGTTTAAATGTAAAATTAACGTGTCATAAAGTTATTTGGTTGAACAAAATTAAAAACACGTTATTCAATTATAAAATGGCGATAAATTAGTGAAATATTTTAAATCAATCAGTTTTGAAGGTTAGGGTTGCCAGATGTTCGAAAGTAAAAGTATCGAGTAGGTTATGTATATATTACGATAGTTTTGACTCAAGCACATACATACATAAGATAATATCATAGGCGATCTGATAAAATATAAATATAAATATCAAACATTCTTTTTTGTATTTTTAAATGATCAAACGAACTTACCAAGTGAAGTTCGATCCTAATTATCCTGTTTTCGCCTTCAAGATTTACCTATATAACTATGTAGTACCCTTAGTGGACGACTAGCCAATCCGCACACAGTATTCAGCGTAGTGGGAAAAGAAAGGTAGCTAGCGCCCTCTCCCTTCCCCCACGCTGCCCTACTCCTCACCGACCAAAATCATTATTTTAGAGAAAAGAATAAGGCAACAATGACTTTGTCTTTTAGGGATTTATCATTGATAGAAAAGGGTTGGGAGGGACCTTAAATCTCTTCGGCGAAAACAGGATAATTAGGATCGAACTTCACTTGGTAAGTTCGTTTGATCATTTAATTATCTGTTTTCGCCTTCAAGATTTACCTATATAACTATGTAGATGTTAAGAGTGAGAAAGTCAGTGTTGTTAAGAAATAAAAACGTAGTAGGTACAACTTGTTTTTATTTTAAGTATAAATCATGCATAAACAAAAGTATAACATTGTGATTATATTAACATAATTATTCAATTATATTACTCAAAAGATTAACATTTTCGTTGACCACTGGCCTATTGTAAAAATTTGCAAATACTGTGGAATTTCCTGTCCAGCCAGCACATTTCCGAATAGTGTCGACACTGACACCGGCACGCAGGGCGGCCGACGTCGCTGCGTGTCGAGTGCTGTGCGCTTGGAACACATTCGTGTCTACACCACTTACCTCCAAAGTCAGCTTTATCCATCGACCTATGGTCTGCGATGAAGCTGCTTTGTGAGGTTTCTTAGTAGTTAGAAGTAACTTATTTTCAGACATAGGTCTGATGGGTGCAGTGGCTGACACGTAAGCGATTAATGTGGCGGCAGGGCAAATACTCGGTTTGTTTAAGAAGAAGGGAAGGTCAAGTATTGGTTGATTTCGGCCAATGCCTGATGTTTTTATTAAATCTGTAATCGTAATAATTACTCTATCGCTATGTGTTTTTATATTGTTTAATCTTATTAATGATAAGGTCTGAGTTCTTTGCCCTGTTGCCAAAGCCAACAACACTGTACATTTATGGGTAATTTTCTCTAGGCTCAGTGAATCATTTGGATATAATTTTGAAAGATAATCTAATACTATATTAGGATTCCAGGTCTCGCTATAGCGAGGAAACACTGGTTTTATTTTAAATACGCCTTTGAAAAAACGTTTAATTCTTGCATCCTCTCCAATAAAATTTGTTGAAATCAAAGATATCGCAGAGCGGTGATTATTCAACGTGCCGTAAGAAGCACCAGTCTTCAAACAATTACTAAGAAAATCGAGCAGTGAAGTAACTTTAACATTGAAAAAATCAACCTTATTACTAGTGCAGTATTCCCACCATTTCTTCAAACTGGAAGAGTACTGTTTTTTAGTACTCTGTGAAATTGACGAAATCATAACATCTAGGGCGGAAGCCGGTACGCCTTGCTTGAGGAACGCTTGCCGCATACAATGCTCGCTGCTAATGAAAGATGACGGTGTAACGGGTGTATTTTCCTGAAAGCAGAAGAAAGGAGATTTTTACTTGGAGGTAGTATCATAATATCACTTATACAAAGATATTTATATAACGGGTACCAGGCCTGAGAAGGCCAATGTGGTACAACTAATATACCAGTTGCACAGTCATTAACAATTTTGTTCAGAATCTTTAAAATCATACAAAATGGTGGAAAGGCATAGAAAAAGAAAGGATGCCAGTCAATAGTAAAGGCATCAATGTTGAAAGCATAAGGATCTCGGCGCCAAGTAACGTATCGTTCACACTTCGCGTTAATGCGGGAGGCGAAGAGATCTATATTGGGTTTACCAAACCGTTTAACAATGCTCATAAATGAGTTATTACATAGCTCCCATTCCGTGTCGATATTAAGGCGTCTAGACTCGTAATCAGCTTCAACGTTTTGTGAAGATTTAATATAAGATGCAAAAACGTGAATCCTCTTCGTTTCGCACCATTGCCAAATTTCTTTTGAAATAGTGGTCAAATGTGGGTACTGAACGCCACCCATCCTATTTACATAAGAGATGGCTGTGGTGTTATCGACACGGAGTAGGATCTCGCAATCACTTTTATTAAAAGCGAATGATCTTAGTCCGAAAACTACGCCTAACAATTCCAAATAATTTATATGGTAAATTCGCTCTTCAGTGGACCAGTGACCGCCGGTTCTTTCACCGTTACATGCGGCACCCCAGCCAGTTTTAGACGCATCGGTAAAAATTTCCATTTCGTACCTACCTTGTCGAATGGGATTGCTAGAGTGCAGGATGTTATTTTTCCACCACTGTAAATCTCCATAAAAAATATTTGGAATTGTCATTGTCTCATCATAATTTTCGCCGTTGTTGAGTAAAGCTAAGTACTTTGCTCTCTCGAATGTTTTTGTGTATACCCAGCTATACGCTATTACTGGGCATGCGGCGATCAGATTTCCTAAAAAACTTGCAAAGTCACGGATAACAATAGTTTTTAGTGTTGATATCGTCTCGACACGTTTTAAGATATCAAGTTTTTTCTTTTCAGGTAATTCTAACGCCATTTTTTCCGAATTCGGAATGAAACCTAAGAATTGACATGTTTTACTTGGCGTTAGATTAGATTTTTTATAATTCACAACAAAACCCAATTTAGTTAAGCAATCAATAGTTTGATTAACGTTACTTACACATTCGTCATACGATCGTCCTATACATAGTACGTCATCAAGGTACCGTACCGACATATACCCTTTGGATCTTAGGTAAGTAATAACTGGTGTAAGTATTTTGGTGAAAATATATGGTGCCGATGAAAGTCCAAAAGGAAGACAAGAAAACTCGTACAGAGTTTCGTTGAAGTAAAATCGAAGGTATTTTGTATGGCTTTTGTGTATCGGAAGTAAGAAGTATGCTTCTTTTAATCTAGATTCACCATATATGAATCTTTTGTTAAAAGTCTGTACGCCGTTCTGATATCCTCCATTTTAAAATGCTCACAGTATACGAACTTATTTAATTTTTTTTAAAGATAAACCTAAATTCACCGTCTTTTTTCGGAACTAGAAAGATATCAGAGACGTATTGACCTTTAACAAAAGAACATCGTTTTATTGCCCCTATGTCTAATAGATGAGATATTTCCGATTTAACATGAGTATTTTCGATGTTACTAAAAACACGTTTAGGATACGATTCGGGGCTTTGTGACGGTATCTCAGTAAAAGGAATTTTATAACCCGCTATAGTACTTAAAATGAACTCATCGCTAGTAATATAGGACCAGGCCTTAGTAAAATATTTTAGACGTCCAGCATGTACCTGTGGGTGTTGTATGGTGGCGGCTAATGAAAGGTCCCCGCCGTCCGGTCGGTCGATGTCGCCGGAGGTCGGCCGGCGTTCGCGGTGGAGCTGGCCGGCGGCGGCGGGCGACGTGGCCCGGGCTGCGCGTACGGCTGGCGGCGCATTGGGGGCGCCTGCTGTGGTTGAGGCGCAGCTCGTCGACGGTATGGCCTCTGCTGACCTCCGCCTCGATTTGCGTACGGCTTCTGTTGACGGCCGCGAGTCGGAGGTCCTCTGGAGTTTAAAGTGGAGGTAGTTGCTTGTATAAGCTGACCAGTTTTTTTAATTCCACGGGAGTTCTTCACCATTTCTCCTAGATTCTCTCCAAATAAAAACTCGTCTCTCTTACGGTCCTTGAAAGGATCTATGAGCTCCTTGTCGATGTGTGGGGTTATTAATGATCTTCGTGTATCGGTTTCCAAATGGTGTGAATCAGCCAGTATCTTGCTGGTATCGGACAAGATGCTTAGAATATCTGATATATTGTGCTCTTTGCGCAACAAAAGGGACATAGCCTTTGTCACACCACTCAATACAGCTCCAAGCTGGTTTTGTTTGCTATAGAGGCGTTTATCTCTATTTCTGCTCTGTTCACTCAGCATTGCACTAACTTCCGCATTTAGAGTCGGGGCCTTGGCCAAGGTCAAATTTTTTGGGAACGGATATTTTCCAAGAAGGAGTTCTCTATCCTCTTTTTTAATTCCATTGAGTAAAAGAGGTTTGAGACGCAAGGCGATTTGATCGACTATCGACTCACCCCATTCTGTAGTCTCCTCCTCAAAATTTCCGAGTGCTTTCAGTAATTCTGGATCAACATCTAACGTTGTAGCAGCATCAGCGGCGGACATGCTCGCCGCGGTGTCTGGAGCGTCGGCCGGAATCTCAGGTACGACGGGCGCAGTGGTCGTGCCTGGCATCTCAGGTGGCACAGACTCCTCGAGGATTACGGCCTCGTCTTCTAATGCACCGCGTACAGGCGATGCTGTAGGGTCGTCGAGAATCGCGTCCCATCTTTCACCCATTTCTGGATTTTCTAAAAGCAAATAAGCATAGCGTAAGAAATCGCAAGCTAGAAATAGGTAGGTAGCAAGAAATATTTAAACAAAAAAAATGTTTTATGTTAAATTAAATAGCTTCTGGTTAATATCTCGTATCAACTCGGAGCAAAAATAGCTGCTGGTTAACATCTCGTGTTAACTCGGAGCGAAATTGCTGCTGGTTAACATCTCGTGTTAACTCGGAGCGAAATTGCTGCTGGTTAACATCTCGTGTTAACTCGGAGCAAAAAGATTGCAGTAAATATGCAATTACTCACAGAGAGGTAAAGTCTAGTAACATTCACACAATTGTATGTAAAAAAAAAAAAACTAATTGTACTAACCTTCATAATTTTCCACTTCACTGTCACTGTCTATTATATATCGTTTCTTCTTTAACTTCGCTTCGTACTTTTTAAACTTCCTCCGCCAACGTTCTTCCCTAGATTCATCATCGTGGGGACGTTTAGGCATTTTTGGAAATTCAAACTTGTAACGATTTTAAAATATATATATTTTTTTAAAGTAACTAGGCTGCGTGCGGTTGCAGCGCGCGCGCAAAAAGGAATGATTTTGGTCGGTGAGGAGTAGGGCAGCGTGGGGGAAGGGAGAGGGCGCTAGCTACCTTTCTTTTCCCACTACGCTGAATACTGTGTGCGGATTGGCTAGTCGTCCACTAAGGGTACTACATAGTTATATAGGTAAATCTTGAAGGCGAAAACAGGATAATTTTAATTTCATGTGCCTATGTACATCTCTATTTTTAAAAATTCGCATACCTTTTCTTATTTTAGGTACTAGCCATGCGAAAAGTGCTGTTTTCACAGCTGTACGATACTTTTTTAATATGTATAATAATTTAGAATTTTGCCAGTTTTGGTACGGTAATCAACATCTGGCAAGACTGAGTTATAAGCAGTTTCAGCGCGCTCAAACGCCCATGAGCCGTATTATCGCGATTTCTGAATCGGTACGCGAGTAATCGCTGTCAGTACTTTGAGCCGTGATTCGGAATACACCCTTAGAAGAGCATCACCGTGAGCGGCATCCATCATCCTCAGAAAAATACCATAGGGATGATCATGATATCTTTATCATGATCATCCCAAGATCTTTCCAACCGTTTTCGGCCATAACGACCACTTCAACTTCTAGTCAGGACCGGGGGGTTTATCTATAGAGCAATCGGCTTTCGTTTCGAAAGTCCTGGGTTCAAATCCCGGTACGAAAAAATTTTCAACGATTCCGTGCTGCAGAAAGCACAGCACTGACAGTCCCGCCTGGCTTTAAATCTACGAAAGTCCGAAATACAGGTTTTTTTGGCGATCTTTATCGAAAGAAATAAAGAAAAGAAAGAAAGAAATACTGACTTACTTAAAAGTATAAATAAAAAAAAGTATAAGTGTAAATCGCTGTTTAGTATTAAAATTTATTTTACTCTCTTGCTCATGTTGTGTACGATTTTATACGATTTAAAATTTTATTATCTTATTGTTAATCCAAGGTACAAACTATCTCCATTCTAAATTTCATTCAAATTCGTTTAGTAGTTTAGGCGTAACAGCGAAATAAACATCTTAAACATATTTTCACATTTACAAAATATTATGTGTTAAGTGTATGATATACCAAATGATATATTTTGTTGAACTAGACTAGCAAGTTCCTTGCTAGATAGACTGGTTTTTGTAGACGGAAATATCTATACATATATGAATATTTTTTATTATGACTACTACAAGTATGACAATGTATTTTGATCGACATGCATAAATTATAAAAAAATTAAATACAGGGTGTCCAAAAAGGGTGGTGGCAGTTTATACCCAAAAATTATATATGAAAAATATATCATTTCATAATTTTATTAATATTTGCAAAAAGTACATACAATGGAAAGTTTACGACAAAAAAATATGTTGTCCAAATGACGTCCATTACGTCTTAATCCATTTTCTAATGATATTCGTACTGGGAGATAAATAAATGTCCCGTACATTGAACTGCGCGCGATGTAAGCGGCGAGCTGTTATTATCGAATTATTGTTTTGATAATAAGCTCTTACACAAAATGCGCGCTGAGCTCCGGTATACGAATCCATTTTAACTAAATTTCCAATAAAATCCACGTATGAAATTATATTTGTTTTTGCTATCTACCCTCATTAAGACGATTTATTGATATTTAAAAGTGCAAATACCCTTTTTGGACACCCGGTATAATAATGATAAATACGTACAAAAATCATAAATTGTATCTTTAATGCAGCTCTTCGCGAAGACTACACGTCAAATGGAGCATACTGGAAGAACAAATCGAGGCAAACAGACCCACCATCAGATTCTGTTATCGTTTACTATTTTGTGTTATCTACATGTAAGTTAGTAAACTGTTTACACGTTTTGAAGTATTACTTCTAATGTTTGTTTTGCATACTCCAACCTAAGCGCCAAAACCTTTTTTTGCTTGTAAATATGACATAATTTGATTACAAATACCTATGAATGTGATTTGATCTATAGGGTGAAAAAAAAAAGGCAGATACCACTTAAATAAGATATTAAATAGAACATCATTCATCATTCTATCATTCTATGATACTTAAAAATCTGTGAATGTAAATGTTAAAAAAGTAAGTGCTAGTAGATAGAATAATAAAAAATATTTCTTCACAATGAACTTAGTGTAATAAATGATTTGCTAAGCTGTGTGAAGGTCGCTGGTGGTGGCTGGATGATGAAGCGTGCGCTTTGGCGTGCCCTTGGGGAGGCCTACGTCCAGCAGTGGACTGCAATAGGCTGATTGTTTGAATTGTTACTTAACAAAATAATATTCTGCTTACTATCGATACAATCGCAAGAAAACTTCTGTCGCTTGTTTTAATAGCTTACTTTTATAATTACACAATTTTAAAAGTACCTATCTAATTAAATGAATGAAAGTATCCCAAATAGATAAAAAAAAACTCCTTATTACAGGGAAGAAAAGAAAATAGTTTTATCACTTCTTTTAATGATTTATAAATAAGTTGCCACTTATTTATAAATAGAAAAAAGTTGTGTGCGAACTTATGTTATTATTTTTCCTTTCCCCGACTCAGTAGTGTCACAAACTACGAAAATACTATTTTCCTCATAGATCACAAACAGTATAACTGTAGACTTCTAATTTAACTCACCCCCTCTATTTATCAACGAAAATGAACATTTCTTACATCTTCATTTCCAGTGTGAAACACATTGATTCAAACAATGCGTCGACTTACTAGAAAATTCATACTACAAATATATAGACTAGTGCGTAAAAAATATTACAGTCTCATAATAATAATTTGTGGTTTTGCGCTTTTTTGTACTAGTGTTTATAGACCTGATAGAGACGTTAAATACTACTATATGTTCAACGAAGGTTGTAAAATTCCCTTCATGGAAATATATGACGAAGAATTACGAAATTTATCTTACGATCCATATCCTATGATTGAACAATGTCATAACTTTTCATTGCTTGTTGACAACAGCTCTCATATTTGGGTAGAACGAGGGCTTTTAAAACAGTTTGGTGTTATTCCTGACAGTGTTCGATGTTGCTATCAATCTTTTGAACGAAATAATTTTGTAAATGATATAAATGCTCCGGAACGACATAGAAAAGTTTCGTACAAACCTTGTTTAAACTTTACAAACTATATTAAAGTAATAAGTGAATTCGCAAAAGTCTCATGTTATTATGAATTTATTAATCACACGAGAAATAATTCCACACAATTCTTTATATTTGTCCCTCCTGAAAATTTGGAAAACGATCACAATTCAGAGCCTCTACAACTATCACAACAGTTTTCAGGCTATAATGTAATCATCCTGGGATTCGATGGTATGTCACGTATGAATTTTTATAGAAATATGCCCGAAACATTCGATTTTCTGGCTTCTAAAGGATCTGTTGAATTACAAGGATATCACAGAATTGGTGGATATCAATTCGTAGACATGATGCCAATGTTACTTGGTCTAAAGGAGACAGAAATGAAAGCATATTGCTGGCCGCATGTTAGAGCTCACTATGACAATTGTCCTTTTATTTGGAATCTATATAAAAACGCAAGCTACAAAACCGCACTTGGAGATGACTGTAGCATATTAAACTTATTTAATAATAATAGACATGGTTTCCTCAGAACTCCTACTGATTATTACACTTACTCGTTCATGAAAGAAGCAACAGACCAGATGACTAGTGAGACAAGTGACCAGAGAAAAACTATCATATGCAATACATGTATGGGAAACAGGTATTTTTATCAAGTGCTTTTAGATTACATCGATAATTTGACAAGAAATGTGAGATTATCCAAACTCTTTGGATTCTTCTGGGCAACTTGCATGAGTCACGAGTATTTAACATTACCCCAATTAATGGACAATTCCTATGTATACTTGTTAAAGATGATGGAACGTTCGAAATACTTGGATAAAACAATATTAATATTTATAAGTAACACAGGTTTACGTTGGGATAGGATACGTTTGAGTATGAGAGGAAGAATTGAAGCACGTCTTCCTTTGATGCAAATACTGCTACCACAGTCATTTCAAGAAAAATATCAATTAGCTTATAAAAATCTTGTAACAAATATGTATCGGTTAACGTCACCTTTTGATGTGTATGTTACTTTAAAAGATCTTGCTAATTTAAGTACTGTAGAGGACAAAGAAATCGAGCGTCGATCTAATACGGCTTACAGTTGGGAAAGAGGTATCAGTTTGTTTCTTAATATACCAAGTAACAGAACTTGTGCAGATATAAGTTTGGAAAGTCATGAATGTGTATGTGATAAAATAGCACAAACTATAAACACGAACAGCAAAATAGCTTCCGATGCGGCTGAATTTGTAGTCCAATCTGTAAACAATATTATGCAAGTATATGATAAGTGTGCGCAATTGAAGGTAGCAAAAATATTACATATTTCAAAATACAAGACTAACGGACATACTTATTTTGATGTGGTTATTTTAGTAGTGCCAGAAAGTGTTCAAACAGATACAGCAATATATCATATGGAACTTGAAGCTAAATTAAACAAGGATAAAAATAAAAGTTGGAAATTAATTGGTGATGTTCATCGCACGAACGGATTAAGCCACGAAAGTGATTGCGTGCGTTTCGATAATAATGCCTTGCGTCATTTTTGTCATTGCTACCAGTTTGAACTTCTGTGAGTCATATGCATAGTACTGTAAGGAGAATTTAAATGTTTTTACAAAATTATATTACATGAAATTATACATTACATTGTATTGTGTTTTAGTTTTGCCATGTCCGTCTGTCTGTCTGCCTGTCCACATGCTAGTGTAGGTAGGTTTCAGAAACATTTCGTTTTAAAAAGCTCATTTTTGTTAGAGTCAAGTGTCTTCCCCCCCTACCTACGAAACCGTTGTGTATGGAAATAAAAAAAAAACATGGTAGTAGTGCATTATGATGAATTTAAAAAAAAAAATATCAACATCAAGTAGGCTTTACAGGTTAACGACTAATGGGCCAACTTATAAAATGTACTTACTTGTACTAGTAAGAAATTCGATACAAATATCACAGAAAATTATTTTGATGAACGTTAACTGTGTTAAACAGGTTAGTAGTATTTGACAACTACGAAATCCTACATTTTGTATGGCCCGACACGTGCTTTTCCGGTTGTAATCCTAGTATCATCATCCATCATTATCTCTCAACAGCAGGGTCAGCATGACCACAGTAGATAAAATAAACCGCGCGACATACAAAGTGACCGCCAATAATATGCAAGTTTCTGTCGCACGAAGACAAGGACTACTTTGCTTATTGGCGGGTTGGTGCTTGCGTTTTATGTCGCGCAGTTTATTTTAAATACGGTCATTATGCTGACCCGGCAGCCATATAAAGTCAGTAATAGTAAAAAAGTTTTTTTAGAAGCAGATGATAGGTACCTATATATAGATATTATTAGCCTACGAGTAGAAAGGCGGTTCCATGCATAATAAATTATATAACCAAGTATATTGGTAATGTCCTGTCGTAGTAGTGTACCGCAGAGAAAGAATTGGCAAAGAACTAGATTTCTACAAGACAAACAGCTGTTTAATAATCTCGCAAAGCAACTCCAGAAATGAGATTCAGAAGTTTTGAGACGAAACTAATGGATACTTACCTCACTCAACTCACAAGTGATCGTTCAGCAGATTACTCGTTGTGGTACAAAAGGCTAAAAAAGCCAATCATGCATATTCCACCTATTAAAGAAATTAATAGACTGTGGGCCATTAGCAATGAGCAGAAAGCTACAAGGTCTTATCTTTCAACCCCAACAAAGAAAACGTGAGCGAATTACGGTTTGATGAAACGACACTTGAAGATCGAGATAGGTATCAAACTTGTAACAACAAAAGATATACAAATTGAAATAAAACATCTCAGTCTCAAAAAACACCAGGTTACGACCTAGTTACTGGAGAAGTCCTTCGATACCTGCCAAGTAAGGCCATAGTAAAGCTTACAACACTCATCAATGCTGCGTTCAGACTGAAACAAGTACCAGACGTGTGGAAAATTGTTAAAGTCATGATACCTAAATCTGGTAAGCCACCGAATGAAGAAACGTCATACAGACCGATCTCTTTATTGCCTATCATTTCCAAGCTATTCGAAAAATTACTACTTTAACGGTTAAAACCGATTATAAAAGAAAAAAGTCTGATTCCCAACTACCAGTTTGGTTTTAGGAAAAAGCATTCTACTAATTGATCAAGTACATAGAATTACAAACATAATTGAAAAAGCTCAAGAAGAGAAGACAGTTTGTTCTACAGTTTTTCTGGACGTAGCGCAAGCATTTGATAAAGTGTGACATGAAAGGCTTAATCACAAGCTTAAAAAAATGCTTCCAAAACAATTTGCAGAAGTCTTGGAGTCCTATTTAACATTGCGAATGTTTAGAGTAAGACAGGATGATGGATACTCAGAACTTAAGCAAATCGAAGCTGGCGTACCTTAAGGAAGTTTACTAGGACCTGTCTTGTACCTTTTATACACCTGCGACATGCCAGAACTAGAAGATAACACCGTTGCAACATTTGCGGATAACACAGCCATATTGGCCAAAGGTGTCATACAAGAAGTAGCAGTGGAAAAAGATCAAACAGCTGTAATAGCATGTGTAGCGTTAAAAAAAGAAAGCTAGCTAACCTGTGGTTGACAACCACAGGCGAAACGTGAAATTTAGGAGAACAAAGAAAGATTTAGTTAAATTTGACCGAACAGTATAATTGAGATTTAAAAGGGCCTAGAAATTGCCAAAGTACCAAAAAGTGAGCCAAGAGCCGGGTCCTGAGGGGACTCCGTCGATATAGTGTCGCTGAACTAGTGTTGTGTTGAGAGAGTGTATCGATGCAGGAAGGTGTAAAGACCGCGGAGTACCCCGGAGAGTAATTGCCAAACGGGAACCAAAAAAGGGAGGGCCAGAGAAACCTAAAGAGCCTTTTTAGAATTTAGAAAAGAATTTAGAAAGAATTTGGCAAGATCCGCATACAAAATTACAAAACTGATACAAAAAACAAGCTAAAAAATCCGCGAGATGGGCAGTATCCCGGGGGGGACGCCGGTGCGCGGGTCTGCGGCACTCAGCTGGCACGGGCGCGGACGCACACAACGCAGGGATCCAGGCACGTTCAATGCCTGGTGGCCCCAGGTGTCCGGAACCACAGCGAGAGATCGTGAAAGGCACGGAGGGACCCTCGTGTGAGTGTCGCAGAGGCCGGAAATACACTGTAAAGATTGACAAAGAAATAATCGCCATCCAACCAAGACAAGGAAAGAGAAAAGTGCGTCGATAAAAACCAGTAGGAAGACAACACAAGACTTACCCGGCTAGTCCAAAGTAGGAGCCGTGATACTTATTGTATTCCAAGGCTTTATATCATACGGGAATGATCCCGGGCAAAATCCGATTGAATAGAATTGAATATTTTTTACGTTTAGGAGATAGATTCAAGAAAAAATCGCTCCTATCAATATGACACTTCGGAAAACAATCAACAATTTAGAAAAAGGTCAAACCAAGAAAATTTGAAATTTGAAAATGTGACATAAAAACCGGCCAAAAGAAAAAAGAACCATACCAAAAAGGTTATTAAAAACCCTGCAGTAATGCTGCACATGCTACAAAAACTGTGTATTGCATTTACAAATAAACGATTTATCTATCTATCTATCTATCTAATACCATCTACGACTGGACAAAAAAATGGCGAATAAAACTTAATCAATCCAAATCCATTTATGTAGATTTCACAAATAAAAGGCCGAACTATCATGCGATTTACATAGGTTACAATGTCATACTGTATGGAAATACAGCAAATTATCTTGGCGTGACATTAGATGCAAAACTTCGCTGGAAGGCTCATGTTAACAAACGTGATGAGCTGGAGTTACGCTATAGAAATATGTACTGACTGGCTAATTGGAAAGTGTTCTTCATTGTCAGTAGGCAATAAAGTACTTCTATACAAACAAATCCTCATGCCTGTGTGGACTTACGGTATTCAGCTATGGGCTTGTACCAAACAAAGCAACGTTCAGATGATACAAAGATTTCAAAATAAAGTACTAAGGGGTATCGTAAATGCTCCTTGGACCATAAGAAATGACGACCTTCATTGAGATTTAAAAGCGGATAAAGTTGACAGTGTTATTAAAAATATGCCGTGTTTGTTAAAAATATGCCGAAGCTCACTACCAAAGACTTCATCATCATGTAAACGTTGAGGCTATCCAGCTCCTCGATACCACTTACATAGTGAGAAGACTGAAAAGGACCCTTTGAGTTAGTTTAGTAAACATTAGTGTAATGTAATGCAGTCAGTGCTTCCCGTAAAGAACACACGAACAAAGTGTCTTCCCCTTAATAGAGACAATAAGAAAAGTGTTGATGGACACATTCTTAGCTAACATCTACTATGCAATTTAAGTTAAAATTTTATTACTAATAAGTCATTAGGCTAGATTGTAATACACCCACAGGCACCCACCCATATTTGTTACATCTTAAAAGTATCGGGACGCTATCAAATCACCCCCGTAACGGTATTGTGTTGAACCATAGACTTAGAATATTTTTTTTGCATACATGTATACATGTATGTGTTGAACAGCTGATTCTGGTAGATCAGCGGCTTTACGTAATTTGTGCTATTATACTCAGAGTTTGGAAAGCTTGCAGGCGACGCAAAACACTCTGTTCACGCGTCTATAACTTGTCATTTTTTTGACATAATAAAAAATCAAATAAATAATGTCGTGGTGGAATTGCAACGAAAATTGTCATATTTTATTGTTTTGTGTCCATTTATGTACATTCCCTCAACAATTCCATGGAAAGTATATAAATAATACTACAGTTGTATTAAGTAAATTCAGGACTTTCATAGAAGGTGAAGAATTTGTTTATCGAGTAGTGAATGGTCGTCCAGGGAAACTCGGTGAAGTTCCTTATCAGGTACGAAAATTCAAGTGAGGGATGTACTATATCAAAGCGTTAAGGACACGTAACTCTAGGAGAATTACCATGGCGGGTCGGGCACAGGAACGTGCCTCCTTGATAGAGGAAAGATGTGTCAATCTTATACAAACGCACGGCTTTTCTGTTTCGATATTTGCACGCAACTCACCCCCGAACCCAGTCTGCGGGGTAGAGTGCCTGGATTGGCGGGCAATTTCATGCCACAAAATAATACAACACAGAAAAAAAAGAATACCATCATCATAATTATGGTGTGGGTTGTAAGGTCAACATCCGACCTCATAAACCCTGGTGTCAGTGTTATTGATTATAGTGTGGCTCATGTAACGAATAGATAGTAGCCGGGACCAACGGCTCCAAATCACGCAATCATCTTTCTGCGATCTCCAACCCGCCTGCCAAGCGTGGAGATTATGGCAAAACCCTCCACTTAAGTGAAGGAGGCTCATAGTCCAGCAGTGGACTGTAACGGGCCGTTAATGTTTATGATGTTTTAAGTGCTCTATTCTTCTTTTTAGCGAGTCGATGGCAAGTCGAAACTTTATATTGTTGTAGCCCAGAATGTGGCTACTTGGACGGTGGATTGTGTGTGTTAAATCTTTCTGCGTGCAGGTGACAGGGCACGCAGGGCATGATGTCAGGTGGTCCATCGTCTGTACCTCCCCGCACACGAAGCTCAAATCAGTGTTATTGGAGAGTGCTCTATAAAATTGTGCAATCGACGCGACCATATTATGGTTCAAATTTGATGTTTGACAGCTTTAATAATGGAATGGCCTTCTCTTGTCCCTTTTTAATCTTTAAAAGGAGAATATGACGGACGAACTTAAATTAGGAATAAGAACGTGACAGTGAGAATTAGCCTCAATATGTAATTAAATAATTTCAATTTAAATAGATTGTTGTGTACTATTCATACACAGTGTAAACTGTTTTTGATTAAACTGAATTGAACTGACAGGGAAGGGTAAATTTCTGTAGGGTATGAAAAATTTTCCTCATTGAACGTTGAAATGATATACTTTTCGAGTAGGCATCTTTTAATACATAGACATAAGACAAGAGCTACGACATTTTAAATATTGTTCATGCCATGCGATTAAACCAAAAAAGAGGACTGGCTCTTGGTGAACTTCACGTGAAACCAGATGGGCTACAACCTCTTTAGAGCGTAGGCAGCGTAGTGGCTAGGGCGGCTGCCTTCCGTTTGGGGGACGTGGGTTCGACCCCCACCCCATATCAATGTGTTTTATAATTTCAAATTCATATTCTTCTTCTTTTCGTGTCGATGGGGGTTAAACAAGTCCTACCCAAAAATTGGCTAGAGCTACTGCCTCATCATTGGCCTCATTTAGATCTTGTATAGAGCAAGAAACAGGGCAGTTAGGGCAAAACAACAGGTGTTCCATAGTTTGCGTGTCGCCGCAGTCACACTGATCGTCATCAGTGAAGCCCCACCTTTTGCGATTTGCCCTACATCTACCCACACCCACGCGAATTATTGAGTGCCCTCCAGGTCGCCCAAGGTAGCTGATGGCCTGGAGGGAAGTGTTCCGCAGGCGGAATGTGGGTGTCCGTTTGGGGAAACCTTTCAGCCCAAAGCTGAAGTCTTGCTGAAGGTGGGTCTTTTACGATGGGTGTGGAGTTCTTAAGAAAGTTGTTTCGACTCTTGAGACGGGCAGGAGGAGGGTTGTGGTCGTAAAGGAGGTGCCTGCTGTCTTGAGACTGTTTCGTTCTTTCAATAGCGCAAGCGACCTCACGTCTCACGCTGGGTGGAGCAATTCCTGCCAGAGAGTAAAGCTTTTCCAGTGGTGTCGGTTTCAGGGTGCCCGTGACTATACGACATGATCCGTGGAGAGCCGTGTCATATTACAATTAATCAACACTCTTACGATGAAGGAAAACATCGTAGTGAAACCAGCACATTCCGGTGAAAAAATGTTGTGTGTGAAATCAACCGCAACCTGCACTGCGCCAGCGTGGCCGACTACCTAATTAAGGGTTCGAGCCTGGATAAGGTAGACCATGCCTGCCTCTTGGTGGGGCTGGGGACTTGATTTACAGAATGACTTTGAGGCCGCCCCGTCCTATTCCCATTTTATTTAATTTGTAATGAGATTATTTTATTTATTGGTTTTGTTATTGTTTTCAGATTTCAATTATGAAGAAAGTTGATGAAGACAAATATGTATCATTTTGTGGTGGTAGTATCATTCAACCGAAGAAAGTTCTAACAGCTGCTCATTGTATTACTCCGTAAGTAAAAATTAAAGAAAAAAAACCTTTTTTAAAAACAAGCTTTTATTATTTGTTAAGAAAATGAACTAAAAAGTTAAAAATAAATTAACTCTAATTAGAAGTATAACACTTTATAAGTTCATTGTAACCTTTACGATAATTAAGCTTCTTTGTCTACGACAAAATAATTCCATATCGTAATCATATATTTTTAACACCAAAACTTTACACCTTAATTATTAAATCTTCCCGTTTTTATTACAGTCTCAATTTTATAAATAAAAAAGCGTGTTACATTGTGATAGCTTAATTATACCATCAAAATGTAACACGCTTTTATTATTTATAAAATTGAGACTGTAATAAAAACGGGAAGATTTAATAATTAAGGTGTAAAGTTTTGGTGTTAAAAATATATGATTACGATATGGAATTATTTTGTCGTAGACAAAGAAGCTTAATTATCGTTAAAGGTTACAATGAACTTATAAAGTGTTATACTTCTAATTAGAGTTAATTTATTTTTAACTTTTTAGTTCATTTTCTTAACAAATAATAAAAGCTTGTTTTTAAAAAAGGTTTTTTTTCTTTAATTTTATTTTTAACTTTTTAGTTTGTTTAATTCGAGATTTACTACGACGTAGTTAGTAGCGCGTAGCAGCGTTTTTCCCTTATGTAGTCCGTAGTACGTTCACATAATAATGTGCTGCTTTGAGCACTTAAAGTTTATGTATTTTATTTGTATTTAAATATTTCATTTTTTTTGTTTGTAGTA
Organism: Carpatolechia fugitivella; assembly: GCA_951230895.1. NCBI lineage: Eukaryota > Metazoa > Arthropoda > Insecta > Lepidoptera > Gelechiidae > Carpatolechia > Carpatolechia fugitivella. The sequence goes on along the minus strand of OX579652.1, from coordinate 5,789,203 downwards.
GGGTAAACTAATGTTTAAATTAGTTATGTAATCACAAGTTAGTTATTTGTAACATTTCTCATTCTATCCATTTCTTTTAATGCATCAACATTACAAGGTTTCTTCGAAGTCAACTTGGAGCAGTCAAGTTCTTCGATTCGAAGTCCTGCTAAAGACTTAACTCTGCTTAAAGCCACATAAGCTTGACCAGCAGCAAATAATTTAGAGCCTAGATAAATAACAGCATGATCTACAGTAGTTCCCTGCATTTTGTGCACAGTTGAAGCCCAAGACAAGACAATCGGAAGCATTCTTCTTTCAGCTGTGCCGTAATTAAATTTAGCAGGAAATTGAATTGATTTAGGCTGTATTATGTGAATGCCATCCTTGCCGAGGTCCATTGTAGAGGGATAAGGGCTTCAGTACAACAGGGTTCGCCCTGGTACCCTGAGGCGCAACGTTAGCGATATGAAATGTTTATACACTCTCATACCATTCAGCCCTCGGCACGTGCTCACCTTGGCATTGGGGCATCCATCTAATCAATCAGACATAATAATATAATAATCCACATTCATAACAAACGGAACGAACTTTTTCCCAAATCTGTTGGAGTTGCATATTCACGCCAACTAAGATGCTCGTCAAAACGAATCAAATGAGCGCAAACTCGATCGGGTTGCGTCGTTTAATTACGGAGTTCCTATGACCACCTTCCAGCTCCATCATCAGACCCTGGTTACCATATAGTATCACAGTACTCGACAAGACGAAACAAATGGGCCTAAACTCGATGGAGTTGCGTCGTTCCGGAGTTCCTATGGCCACCTTCCAGCTCCATCATCAGACCCTGGTTACCATGTAGTATCAAAGTACTCGTCAAGACAAATCAAATGGGCCCAAACTCGGTGGGGTTGCGTCGTTTAATTACGGAGTTCTTATGGCCACCTTCTAGCTCCATCATCGAGTCTGATTTAGTATCAAAGTATTCGTCAATACCAATCCAACAAGCCCAAACACGACTATGTTATGTTGTGTATTTGTGGAGTTCCTGTGACCACCTTCCAGCTCCATCATGAGACCCTGGACATCACGTAGGACTGAAGATCTAGTCAAGACAAATCCAACAAGCCCAAACATGACTAAGTTATGTTGTGTATTTGTGGAGTTCCTGTGGCCACCTTCCGGCTCCATCATGAGACCCTGAACATCACGTAGGACTGAAGATCTAGTCAAGACAAATCCAACAAGCCCAAACATGATTAAGTTATGTTGTGTATTTGTGGAGTTCCTGTGGCCACCTTCCGGCTCCATCATGAGACCCTGAACATCACGTATGACTAAAGATCTTGTTAAGACAAAACCAACAAGCCCAAACACGACTAGGTTGTGTTGTGTATTTAAGGAGTTCCTGTGGCCACCTTCCGGCTCCATCATGAGACCCTGGATATCACGTATGGCTAAAGATCTTGTTAAGACAAATCTAACGAGCCCAAACACGACTAGGTTGTGTTCTGTATTAGAGGAGTTCCTATGGCCACCTTCCGTCTCCATCATCAGACCAGCTCCAAGGTACCATAATATTGCATTGTCATCCGATTTATACATGAATGCAAAATTTCAGCTCAATCGGAAACTGGGAAGTGGATCAAATTTAACTTGCAAGATTTGATTACAGACAGACAGACAGACAGACAGACAGACAACGGGACAGGTGAAACTAAATAAAAGCTTGTAAAATGATATTATTTTGTCACGCTCTTACATTCAAAAAAAGCTCCTACAAGCAATTATTATGTTGTGCTTCTCAAAAAGATACAATGGTATGAATTAACAACGAAACGAGGCCTCGCGGCTATTTTAAACACGTTATTCTGTCAGAGCGTCGGTGGTTTAGTGGTTAGGGCCTCTGTCTCCCGTCCAGGAGACGCGGGTTCGATCCCCACCACGTACCAATGTGTTTTCGAATTTCGAATTCGTATGTACGTTTATTTGACGCTCTTACGGTGAAAGAAAACATCGTGATGATATCTGCACACTCCTGCGAAGAAAATCAAAGGTTGTGTGTGAAGTCGACCAACCCGCACTGGGCCAGCGTGGTCGAGTAAGATCTTATCGCTCTAATTCAGGGCAGGCTCGAGCCCCTCGGTGGGGTTATAAATGAGCTGTTGATGTTTCTGTCAGACCAACCGTACTTTAGTGTGGTTGTTTTGCAAAAAGGGATTTGAAAAATAACTCTTGTATGACAAGACCAAGACCTTTTCGCTTTTTGTGCTTTCCTATTTAATTTATGTTTTTATTTTTATTACATTGCCGCGCGTTATTTATTATATTACCTGTAATGTTAGTACGTGTATGAGTGCATAAAATAATAATAATGGTCATTAATGAAGAAGCCATGTTTTCATTTTTTTACTGATTAAAAGAAAAACATTAAATTAAATTTTTATTATTGTTGCTGTGTAATGTAGATATTTAATTCAAAAACACAATTTTATGTAGTTACAACAATTATTGTTTTAACTACATAAAAACGATATTATGGTTTTTTACACTATGCTTTTATATGCACATACTAGTACGAGATTTGAGTGAAGTTAGTTAGTATTTGTTTGGATAAGCCTATAGAATTAATCAATTTAGTAATTTTGATTTAAGAGATTACATACAAAATGTAAAAGGAAAAAGGAAAAAGAAGAAGGGAGATATTAAGGATCTTGCAGTTGCAGCTGGTCAGCTATGGACTACTACTAAGTTTGATTACCAAGGGCAGTGGCGTAAACTATCAACAGGAAAATATCTACCTTCTTACAAGTTTCCAAAGGATGACATAGCGCTATTGGTTAGCTCATGCATTACTAATTGTACGCCCGTGGCTACGCCCGCGTTGTTAGTTTATTTCCCTGTTTCTAAGACCACAACACAGAATTAATATAGACCACAGCTAAAACTGACAGCGCCATCTATGAGCGCAGGGGCAAACTTATCGTTCCAATCGATAACGGCAGGTGGCGCTGTTGCTTTGACAATCTTACTCAGGTGACTCATTATACTGTGGGAATGAGATATTTTCCCGCAGAGTCAAAGTCATTACATTTTTTTGGGTGAGTTCACTAACACAATGGCGGAATCTGTGGAGAAGAGCTAAAAAAATTCATTCCATTTCAATTGATTCTGTACAATAATGGTACAGTGACTGTGTGATGATGAATTACTAATATTACAGTTGAATTGTCAGTAATTTTATTATGCAATACCGTATTATGTTTACAGTTCTTACAGAAAAAGTTTGATTACAATCTAGGCGTTCAACCTATACCATATGCTACAAAGTATGCAGATTTAAAAAGAAATTGCAAGGCTTCTGGATATGGTTTCGTAAATAATGAAAAGGTTTGTCTTATCTGTATATTGTACCAAAATATATGTGTGAATACCCTAAAGGGAGGAGGTGCAAGCATATTGGTGGGTACAGGAATTCAGAGACACCTTTTTTTTAGCTTAAAAGAAACCCTTACAGGATCACTTAGTGTCCAATCTGTCTGGCTGTTAAGTTAAACCCATTTTCTCAGGAACGTGTAGAAGCATCTTGTTAAAATTAATACCAAATATAATTAAATCCGTGGTTCCTTAATGCTCTGAGAAACCTATACAGGTTACCTACTTAAGAAGCAAGCTCTTATAGCTTAAGAAGCAAGCTCTTATAGCACAAGTAAAAAAATAAATCATAAAGTCGAAAAGTGATCACTACAAAAAAATTATAATTACAAAACAATATTGCTAGAGATGGCGCCACATGTCAAATAAAATTAGAAAGTACAAACGCGGTTAAATTTGTAAAATATATTTTTAGTGTGAAGTAAACAAAAATTCTCGACCTACGGATTTATTTTTTTACTTGGGCTATAAGATATACCTTAATATAAATATAACTTTGCGCTGAATTGCGCTCTTGTCATAAAATCTACTTGTCATTCCCCTCTATGAGAATAAATAGCTTATTTTTCTGATTTATTATCTTTTTTTTCGCTTCTAGCTTTCTAGCTATTTAGTCGTGCCTAGTCTAACACATTTAAGAGTTACATGAAATAATTTGCAATGCACCATTGAGTACCGTTGCGTTGATGCATAGAGTTGAGGACGAAACGTAGGTCGAGTTTTTAACACGTTTTTATTAACTCGCTTTCTTGTCTGTCTGTTTGTTTGTTTGTTTGTTTGTGGGTGTGTTTGTTCGGTCCGAATCTTGCAACTCATTTTTGGAGCACGTGCTGTCATTCGATTGTGCTGAAATTTAGTACACTTATGTAACCTCGATGACAATGCAATATTATGATATCATGGAGCTGGTCTGATGATGGAGCCGGAAGGTGGCCATAAGAACTTCTAAAATGCACAACACAACATCGTCGTGTTTGGACTCGTTGGATTTTTCTTGACAAGATCTTTAGTCATACGTGATGTCCAGGGTCTCATGATGGAGCCGGAAGTTGGCCATGGGAACTCCTCAAAAACACAACATAACCTCGACGTGTTTGGGGTCGTTGAATTTGTTTTGACAAGATCTTTAATCATACGTGATGTCCAGGGTCTCATGATGGAGCCGGAAGGTGGCCATAGGAACTTCTAAAATGCACCACTCAACATCGTCGTGTTTGGACTCGTTGGATTTGCCTTGACAAGATCTTTAGTCAGACGTGATGTCCAGGGTCTCATGATGGAGCCGGAAGGTGGCCGCTGTATTTCCTCAAATACTCAACATAACCTAGTCGTGTTTGGGCCCGTTGGATTTGTCTTGACTAGTTCTTGAGTCATATGTGATATCCAGGATCTCATAATGGAACCAGAAGGTGGCCATAGGAACTCTCTCAACGTCGCAACAAATCCTTGTCGTGTTTGGGCTCGTTGGATTTGTCTTGACAAGATCTTTAGTCATACGTGATGTCCAGGGTCTCATGATGGAGCCGGAAGGTAATCTCATCGTAACAACATAATCTCGGCATGCTTGGGATTTTTAGTCTTAGCAATTTAGTCCTACGTGATGTTCAGGGTATCTTGCAACATTTAAATACGCTGGACTATAAAGCACAAAATAAATTATAAAGTAAAAAAATTTTTTTAACAACACGTTTTTACGCACATAATATACTAATAATAACTATTTGTAAGTTTTCAAGTCATAACACATAACAATCCCTGGCACTTATAAAATTTAGAAGACATTTATTCATTGTCATTACATTAACTATATATAATATGTTATGTACCAAGAAGTAGTACAGACAGACATGAAAATAAGTAAGACAATGAAAAGCTTACAGCGTCAGCTATGCTGTTTTTCAGCCATCACCTCGTTTTCTACTTCTTAGAATATCTATTCTATGCACCCCACGTTTTTCGTTTTAAGTCCTGCAAGAGTACTACACCAATAAAAATCTCAATAAAAAATATTTTATACTTTTTAGTGCGTAAAAACGTGTTGTTAAATTTTTTTTTTTTATTTTATAATTAGTATTTGAATATACAACTGGCCAGTATTATTGGTGGTAGGTCACATTTTCAATAAGTACTACACCGTGAAAAAATACAAAACCACGCAGCCAGCTGATCGATTTACTATGGAGGATACATTTTTTTTTCAATTTGTCAGCCTAATGTTCCTTTCCCTGAAAAATCTTATTAAATACAAAATACTTGTATTATATTAAATTTATATTTAGGTTTCAGACATTAAGTTCATTCTATTCTATCTAATGCAGCGATATCGGATCATTCAGTTTAATGAATTTAAAACTAAAATTTCATCTCCTTCTAGAGACTAGTCGATAGCTCTTAATTTTTTTATTTTACAGTCATAAAATTTTGTTATAAATTTCTAACTTTCAAATTTTTTCTTTACAGCAGTCACAAGTTCTTCTAGTTGCGTTTATAGAAACAATGCATCGCCGGAAATGCGATCGTATTCACAGACGGAATACTTATAAACTTGTATGTACTACAGACTCGATAGCAAACATTCATTCGGTAAATCAATTTTTTTTTTTTTGTATCTGCTACATTATACTACGCCAGATTATTAGGATTGCCCTTCTACCTACATTCTATACCAGATTATTAGGCGCGGTACACATTGATCTGGCGTTTGGCACGGACACGGTATTCTTCGGACTTCGGCAGCCGTTCTGACCGACACGCCAGTTGAGCCCCCGAGCGATATGGGCGCCTATGCTATTTTTACGACAGTTCGCAATTCGTTCGCGCCCGTGCCTTATTATTTTCGGGCCAGTCCTGATGTAAACGCGCTAGTACACAGCGAGCGAGCGTACACTGGTAGGTAGTGACCGTGCCATCCATGATAGCTTTGACGTCGAAAAATGATCTGTAAAAATCTTAATTCGAATAAAATTATTTTTCTAATTTTTTTTTTCTGGCCTATGATGGACCAACTCAATTTTTTATTTAGACCATCGCCATTATGTACAAATAGGGTATGGCCATCATGTACAAATAGGGTATGGCCATCATACCCTATTTGTACATAATGGCGATCAATGGATAGCGCAGACTTGCTTTCTAAATAAGGGATCAAACATAACCAACGAAATTTGCGATGTAAAGCTAAACTTCACTTACCAATGGTACGCACTAACTATAGACGTAACTCATTTTTGCTGCGCGCAAGTGCGGCGTTTAATATGCTATCGAGCGACATTGATTTATTCTGTACGAGCACCACATCACTCAAACGGCAATTTGTCAATAATTACTTCATCTCGAACTGAGTTTTTATGAGCACTTGACTTTTATTAATATTTATTTTAACAATTTACTCTACATACCTACGTATTTCTTTACTAAGTAACATTTATCTACTTTTTGCCTTGGACAGTCCTCTTTTAGTCTGCTAAAATAATTTGCTATCTATATGTGGAGACTTATAATTAGCATAAGTATATTGATTTGTATACATAATGTAAAATTTAGCTGTTAGTCTTCCTAAAAATGAATAAATAAAATAAAACAAAATAAATAAATGGCTGGTAAATCAATGGATCGATGCATGCTGTATGTTTTTCTTACCAAGGCCCATTGCTAATATTAATTCTATGCCATTGCTCAACCGCTAATTATTATCCGTAAATTGCGGTAAAGTCGGCAAAACTGTAACTAAAAGCGGATATATCCAAATAGTCGGCAAAGAACGAAAGTCGGCAAACGTCGATCAGATCCTTTTTTTTCTTTTGAAGTATTTGCGGCTCAGGTCAACAAAGTGCACTCTAAAATTTGTCGAAATTCGACTGTTCCAAAATTAACATTGATTGCATGTCATCGGAATTAATTGAATAAATCGTTTATTGACTTAAAGTTCACTACGGAAATTAAAATCTTGGTGATGCTCTATTTTTAACCTACTTCAAATAAAGGAAGTTATTAATAATATAATAAAGGAAGTTAAAAGCTCCACCACGCAGCTCGAGCGATCATTATATTTTTACAAGCTTTTAATTAACGTTGCACTGTATGTTGTGGGTGAGTATGTTCGGGCGGAATCTTGCAACTCAATTTTGAAGCATTTGCTGCCATTGGGTTTTGCTGAAATTTGGTACACTTATGCAATTGCAATGACAATGCAATATGATGGTACCATGGAGCTGGTCTGATGATGGAGACGGAAGGTGGCCATAGGAACTCCTCTAATACATAACACAACCTAGTCGTATTTGGGCTCGTTGGATTTGTCCTAACATGATCTTTAGTCATTTGTGATGTCCAGGGTCTTATGATAGAGCCGGAAGGTGGCCATAGGAACTCCTTAAATACACACTACAACCTAGTCGTGTTTGGGCTCGTTGGATTTGTCTTAACAAGGATACTCCGCTCCACGGCTTTAAAAGCTTGTTTAAAAAGGATTTTTAATTAAGCTTATATTTGATGTTTTTTTCTTTAGGGTGATTCTGGTGGTCCATTGGTGTGTAAAGATACGGGAGATCCAGCAGAAAATAAGCACGGAGTACAAATTGGAGTTGTCTGTGCAGGCCACGACCATGTGAAAGAAATGACAATTTTCACACGAGTATCAGAGTATAACGATTTTATAAACAGTACTACTTCAAAATCAAACATAACTTTGTCATCAGTTTTTACTTTAACTATTAGTACTGTTTTTTGTTGTTATATAAACTTATCATAAACGAAGTTGTTGGTTTTATTTTTGAGGGTATTTTTAGTCTTTTTCTTAATCCTGCTCCTTTCTCACGTTTACGTGAGGTCCACGGACAATAGTTTTGTTAGGTAAGAGAGTGTTTCTAAAAATAGACTCCTAAAGCTCGCGAGGGATTCTAAGGTTCGAGGAGAGAATTAGATTCCTCTCAAACCCAACACATTACGTTTCACCTGTTCCGGCAAGGAAATCATTAACTATTTACTTACCTACGTAAATATTGGTACTTAAAATGTACAAGAGTTCTCTTATTTTCGATATAATTCTATAAATTGAGATTTAATTACTGTATTTCATCATAATACTTTTAATTTTTTAGTTAAGAAGATAAAAATAAACAACCAAAACAATAAACAAACTTTTAGGTTAAAGGGTGCGTTCCAAAATTGTATGGAAACCTATCCCTGCGTTCCGAGACGCGCTTAAATCGATTTTAGCGCACTCAAAGGTAGGCGAAACCCATACATACAATCTTTTGGTTTTCTGATCGCTGCTGACGGCTCTGACAGTTTGATTCGGAATACACCCAATAAAACAAATGGCTCGCGTCAATTATTTTACGCGCGGATATATGAAAACTTTTTTCCTGTGTAAGATAATGTTCGAAATTCAAACTAATTTTCCTCTCTAGACATGAGAATGGTTTGCATGTCTAGAAATGAATAAGCGATTTTCGGCCCTATTTTCAGGCATTAAAAGCCAACTTTCCGAGGTGGAGAGGTGAAAAAGATATTTTCATCTTTCGACTTTGTTGTAAAAATATCAATTTATTCGTGAGTAAGTGTATGACTATAAAGGAACTGCTGAAGCATTGGATTTCCTGTCCACCAGTGGGAAAGTTTGGTGGGGGCGGGGTGGGGATAGTCTAGGAAATTTACATTAGAAAAGTAATATTTTGTGTCATGCTCTGTCGCGGCGCCACTAATGCCGAATTTGTTGGTATTAACATCGTTGAATGTTCATACTACGTACATAGTGTACGTGAAAAAAAAATGTGTACGTTCAATAGTAAAGAAGAAAAAAAAATATTTTTTTTGGCGCCGCTACAGAGCATCTCTCCAGCGACGCCACTCGGTATCCATACTTCCCGATACATTTTGTTCAAAATTTTAAGTACATATTGATGTACGAACGCTGCTTTGAGTGTACGTATAAAAACAATAACAATAATGCAATAAATAACTATGATTGAGCGTGTCACACCCCGCCCACATACATAGGGCAATGACAATGCCTATTTCTTTAAGAACATCTAGGTAAAAAAGGATTTGCTTATATTCTTTGGCAGGCATCTAGCGATAAAACTTCGAGACCTACCCTACACCTACCCTACCGTACACCTACCTTACTTACATACTACTTACTTGAATTCTAATGACATTTGAACGATATTCGTTACAACGAACACTATTAATCTACAGTACTATTGTGCGAAGTTGTTCTTGTTGTTGTTGGTGTATCTACGTAACTTTAGTACTATGTAACGTTACATCTATTTTTTTCTCTCTGAATTTTATTATATCTAAGTAATGTTATACTGCTAATAACTAGGTAGGGTAGGTGTAGAGGAGGTGTAGGGGAGGAGTAGGGGATGTGAAGGCTAGGTGTAGGGTAGGTGTAAGGTAGGTGTAGGGCAGGTGTAGGGGAGGTGTAAATTGGGTTTAGGGTAGGTGTAGTAAGGGAGGTGTTTTATGTTTTTGGTGTCAATAAAGTATATTTGTATTGTATTATATTGAGGTGTAGCGTAAGTGTAAGGTAGGTGGGGTAGGTGTAAGGTAGGTGTAGGGCAGGTGTAGGGGAGGTAAAGGGTAAGTGTAGGAAAGGTGTGTTTTTGGTGTCAATAAAGTATATTTGTATTGTAATGTATGGAGGTGTACGGGAGGTGAAGGGTAGATGTAGGGTAGGTGTAAGGTAGGTGTAGGGTAGGTGTAAGGTAGGTGTAGGGCAAGTGTAGGGGAGGTAAAGGGTAGGTGTAGGGGAGGTGTGTTTTTGGTGTCAATAAAGTATATTTGTGTTGTATTGTATTGAGGTGTAGGGGAGGTGAAGGGTAGGTGAAGGGTAGGTGTATGGTAGATGTAAGGTAGGTGTAAGGCAGGTGTAAGGGAGGTAAAGGGTAGGTGTAGGGGAGGTTGGAGGGTGTTGAACTTGGTTTGACATAAATGGAGTCCTACTTTTTTTGTTTATGGACTGATTTTGTCAAAACTAGGTCTTAAAAATTGCGTTGCTGTTTTCATGCCAAAGTTGTATGTCAAACCAAGTTTTATCAAAATTAATCCACGAATAATTTTTGTAAATTTTAACATTGCGTTGTTGTTTTTATGCCAAAATAGTATGTCAAACCAATTTTTTTATGTATTCCATTCGCTAATAGTATAATAAGTATGGATTCAACGATATCTATTACGATACCGATACGAATGACGAATGCATCGTAATAGCGCATACGATAACGAATACGATAATAAATGCATTACGATTTTTTAATTTATATCTAATAAAACAAGACAATTGAGTAAAATCAATCTTTATTTAAATTTTAGACAATTTACCACCTAAATGACATAATTAAATTCAATTCTTATTAATAAAACATAAAAAAATTAAATTATCAGGTTTTAGTCTATTTTGTATATTCAGAAACTTTAAACACGGTGTGAAAATTATTATTATTTTATTTTTTTATTTATGGCGTTTAACTTGTAGTATTTCGCCAGTATCAAGTGGATTTGCTAAGTCAGTAGCATGAGATACACAGACAGCCCTAATCCTAAGACTAGGGTGCTGTGTACGGTGAAGGACTCCAGTAATATGATATCAGCATTACTGAAGCCACCACGTGGCCGCTGCAAGTCATCAATAAATGACGGCTAAATGCAAGCGTTTCAATTGTCCTATTAAAGTTTATTGTTCAGAGTCATTCACTGGATAATACACTATCAAAATTATACACTAAACACACTCGAATAAATTAAAAAACGAAAACTAAAACGAAAGCCTGACTGACCGCCATTGACGGATGCTAACAATCGACCCCCGGTGTGAAAATAAACAATCTTTCTGAATCTTGTCAATGTCAGTGTCAATGTCAGTGTCAAACGTCAAAAATACGTAAAATGGCTGTCATTAATGTTGCCAGCGCAAACATCGATGCTGTCTTGCATTACTTTTCACGAAAAAAAAATACATCAAACTAATTTTAAGAATCGTTATATATCGTAATACTTTTTACGATACGGATGATCGTCAAAAATAACGATTACCTACGGTTTACGATTATCAGCATAGGTATCATTGCATCCCTAATAAAAGTAATACCTATTCGAAATATTTTCCTGTGATTTGGGAATCATTCGGGTTTTTTCCTTTTTTTCCCATATTTTCCCGATTGTTTTCTTTTCCTACCAATCTTTTCTTTCCCTGCCTATAACTAGATGTAATGATTTAAAGCAGTAAAATTACCTAGATGTAACAAAGTTGGTTCAATAAAAATTAGCCCTACACCTGCCCTACACCTGCCCTACACCTGCCCTACACCTGCCCTACACCTGCCCTACACCTCCCCTACACCTCCCCTACACCTACCCTAAACCTTCCCTACACTTCCCCTACACCTCCACTACACTACCCCTACACCTCCTCCACGCCTCCCCTACGCCTTCCCTATGCTTTCTCTTTACCTCCTGTACACCTCCCCTACACTTCTCCTACACCTCCACTACACTTCTCCTACGCCTCCCCTACACCTCCCCTACACCTCTCCTACACCTCCCCTACACCTCTCCTACACCTCCCCTACACCTACCCTACACCAACTCTACACTTCCCCTACACCTCCCCTACGCTTCCCCTACGCCTCCTTTACACCTCCCCTACACTTCCCCTACACCTCCTTTACACCTCCCCTGCACCTCCCCTACACTTCATCTACACCTCCTCTACACCTCCCCTACACCTCCCCTACACCTCCCCTACACCTCCCCTACACCTCCCCTACACCTCCCCTACACCTCCCCTAAACCTCCCCTACACATTCTCTATACCTCCCCTACACCTCCCCTACACTTCCCCTACACCTACCCTACACCTTCCCTACACCTCCCCTACACCAGCCCCTAGATGCCTGCTAAAGAGTATTAGCAAATCCTTTTTTACCTAGATGTTCTTAAAGAAATAGGCATTGTCATTGCCCTATGTATGTGGGCGGGGTGTGACACGCTCAATCATAGTTATTTATTGCATTATTGTTATTGTTTCTATACGTACACTCAAAGCAGCGTTCGTACATCAATATGTACTTAAAATTTTGAACAAAATGTGTCTGGAAATATGGATACCGAGTGGCGTCGCTGGAGAGATGCTCTGTAACGGCGCCATAAAAAATATTTTTTTTCTTCTTTACTATTGAACGTACAATTTTTTTTTTTCACGTACACTATGTACTATGTACGTAGTATGAACATTTAACGATGTTATTACCAACAAATTCGGCATTAGTGGCGCCGCGACAGAGCATGACACAATATTTTTTCTTTTCTTTTTTGCTCATAAACAATGTTATAAAGCTTCAAAGTTGATAGTAAGACAGAGAGATCCGACGTGACGTGACATGTGACGCCATAATTATGTCACGCGGGCCATACATCCGCCATAGAAAATTTTGTTTTCGTAAGAGGGACAGATTTATTTGTTGTATGTAGTTTATTTTCCGATCAATTTCGATTCGGTTTTCGGAACTATCAAAAAAACTAATATTTTTTGTATACACATTCCCTTATGATGGCCGTATTTATTATAAAATGTTAGTCCTGATCTTCCCTGATACGAGGAGGGATAAAAAAGTAGTGAGAACGACATACTCCTTGGTAAGAAAAAAAAATACTGGCAGGCATAGCTCAGATACATATTTGTAATATTAATAAAGAAAAAATCTTCGATTCTCTTTTGTTTTTTTTCTGAATGTAGTCATTTGTTTGCTTCGTGTCGAAACGTGTTCTCGAAAATGGAGAAAAACGAAGTGCGAGCCGTTATTAAATACCTCTGTAGAAGTTAACGAGTCAAGAGATTCATTGCAATTTGGAGGCAACATTAGGAGAGTCTGCTCCGCCGTATTCTACTGTCGCAAGGTGGGCTTCTCAATTTCGAGTAGGGAGAACGAGCACGGAAGACGAACATCGTTGCGGGCGTCCATCGACATCAGTCACCCAAGAAAATGTTGCGAAAGTCGAGAAAATTGTATTGAGCGATCGAAGAGTTACCATCTGATACTTAATTCAAGAAACGGGCATTTCATATGGAATTATTCAATCCATATTGAAACAATCTTTGAATACGAGAAAAGTTTCCGCAAGATGGGTGCCGAGAATGTTAACCGACAGTCAGAAAGAAAATCGACTTGACATTTCGAAGATATTGTTGGACAAGTTTCAAGAAGATTCTGAGAACTTTTTGTCTCGTTTCGTAACACTGGACGAAACATGGGTCCATCATTTTGATCCTGAGATAAAACAGCAATCTTCGCAATGGAAACAGCCATCATCACCGACCCCGAAGAAGTTTGGTGCCGTGGCATCGGCTGGCAGGGTTCTGGCCTCAATATTTTGGGACTCAGAAGGGATATTGTTGATTGATTACCTGGAGCGTGGAACCACTATTGCAGCTTTAATTCCCAAGTTGAGGAATGCCATCAAAGAGAAAAGGAGAGGGAAACTTCGAAGGGGCATGCTGTTTCATCACGACAACGCACCCGCGCACAGGTCGGCAGTTGCGATGGCTGCCATTCAGCAAGCTGGCTTCGAATTGGTTGACCACCCCCCTTACTCACCAGATCTGGCACCTAGCGATTTTTATCTGTTCCCCAAATTGAAAGAATACTTAAGGGGAAACAGGTAAAAAGACGATAACGAGGTGATGGATGCCGTGGAGAGCTTTTTGCAGAACCAAGACAAAACTTTTTTTTTTAAGGGTGTAACTCGGTGTGTAGAGAGACTCGGAGACTATGTAGAAAAATTAATTATTAAGTTATCAATAATCATCATATTCTATTTCATTCTCACTACTTTTTGATCCCTCCTCGTACATACGTTAAATCTGAAGATCATGTCAATCCTCTTCTGATTAGTGTGTGTATAGAGTGTGTGTGTGTGTGTGTGTGTATTCTGAAAGTAGTAGTATGAGTTGATAGTTCTACTACTTTGTTGTGTACTACATCGCTCAGTCATCATCAAGTCATCGAGAGCGTCGGTGGTCTAGTGGCTAGGGCCGCTGCCTCCCATCTGGGAGACGCGGGTTCGATCCCCACCACGTACATACCAATGTGTTTTCGAATTTCAAATTCATCCACGTACGTCGTACATACCAATGTGTTTTCGAATTTCGAATTCATATGTAATGTACGTTTATTCAACGCTCTTACGGTGAAGAAAAACATCGTGAGGAAACCTGCACACTACTCCTGCGAAAAAATTCAAAGGTTGTGTGTGAAATCGACCAACCCGCACTGGGCCAGGGCGATCAACTAAGGCCTAATCGCCCTAATTCAGGGTAACTAATTAGCAAACTACAGAGTAGTAGTTTGTCGGCGCTGCGCTCAATAGCAGTCGACGTATACAATATAGCAATCTTAAAACTTAACATTATGTACTGTAGTAGATACGAAAAAAAGAAATCACTACTTGACCTGTGGTCAATGACCACAGGTAAACGTAACATTTTGGAAGTATAAAAAGGTGTTTAAATATTTCCAAAACAATTTAATAAACAACATTAATTTAATAAATATTCTTCATATAAAAAAAAATCAAAAAGAAACCATAAAAATGCCGTCTAGATGAGTAAGAACGTGTGGTCCGAAGAAACCCCAACAAGTTGAGTCGTCTGCTAGTGTAGGTATGACGGGGTGTGTCGTGTGGGTGGAAAAGTTGGTCTGTTGTACCTACTACTTATTTTATAACATATCGTCAGTGGAAAGGTAAAAATACTAAAGCGCCAAAGTACAACTTTAGAGGAGAGCCGATTAACACCAAAAAGGCGTCGCTTTAGTCATCGGCCTAACGATCAGACTCAAAATTTTGGATGGTTAAAATGCCAAAAAAGTCCTCAGATCAACAAATCACCTAAACTAATCGACGCAAAAAAAAATGCAATCGAACTGTATATATATAACTCATTTTCGCCAATTTGGCGCTTTAGTACTTTTACCTTTCCACTGACGATATATTCCTTCATCTTTTTCTTTAGGATTTGTATTTGTATAAGTAACTCATAAGTTATAGGGCAACAAAAACTAGGTTTAGATTTTAATTTTATTGTTGTCACCCAATATTTCAATAACGGGAAACTTTGTGACGTTTTATTACTGACATTATGTATCCTAATAAAACAAATAGCGTAAGGCTAACATCACCCAATATCTCAATAACGGAAAACTTTGTGACGTTGTATTACTGACATTATGTATCTTAATAAAACACAGATTTCGTAAGGCTAATATCTGCTTTTAGTTTTAGTATTGAAATATAGGAATAAAGGAAAAAATATATTACCTCCATATTTAAGTAATGGAAGTGCATTTTATTTTTTAATATCGTAGTTGTATCGACTAACTTTTTGCAAACTCCTACTTAAATCGTGGGGCTATTACGCCACGTGACACCACCTCAAATTGGACGTCTTTACCCCTCTCTTAATATATTGAGGGGCTATAATGTCGCACTCAATAACTCAGAAAAAACAAAATGCACAGTAAAACTGAATGGAAGAAATTAAATTCTATTGTTTCAAATCATCAATCACTTTTCACACAGTTTGAAAAATTCACTTATTTCACTAAAAAATTATAAAATGGTAAGCACGTGTTTTGTCAGTACATACTTAAAATGACGTCCTGAACAAAAAATGTGTGTCGGTACAACATCTTCAGAGCAAGCGTTGTCATCTATATTTTGACACAAACATTAGTAATTTATTTATAAACTCATAGATGTCACTAGCGATATTACTTTAAGATGATGAAGTGAAAGCGAAACGTCGTATTTGCCCCTCCGGCGGATTAGCCCCGCCGCACCTACTAAAATGTTTGCATGCCATGCCAATTGTAGAATATACTGGAACTTTGTATTATGTTATTAAGATTTATAAGCAAATAAAAATATTATATTCTATTATATAAAAATTATAAATGAACTAAATGACAAAACAGTCAAATTAGTGTATTTTTTTTTTTTTTTTTTAATATGCGTATCATATTTACGGAACACAATCTTTAAGTCACTTAGCTCTCGCGGTATCATTTCATCTACGCCTACAGGAAGGGGCTTTACAAGACAGCTCTCTTCAGCTTAAAGAGGAAAGCACTCGGCAGTTAGCAATATCGCGGGAGGTTCCTCAGCGGCTCGTGCGGCTGTTGGGACAAGAATGCATCAAATCCTATTTCCAGTAATAAATTAAAAAAGACTACTATGTGAATTAAATATAGCTTTTTTAAGGTGTGGCTAACAAAGTAAACAAAAAAAAAGTAAATAAATAAACACAATATTAATAACGTATTATAGGACATTTTATTCAATAAGTTTCAAAAGCAGCCAAAAGTAAACAAATCAACTAAATCTGTAAGAATATAACAAGATAATAAAACATACTAAAATAGTACAAGATTTGGATGAATTTGATAGCGAGAGTTCTGATGAATTGTCAATAAATTCTTTGTAAGGTGACACTCTTGTAAATATGGGTCGCATGGTTATTTTTTCATGCGTGCCACAGACTAATCCAACCAATACCCCTTTACTGCCTTCACTAGGATGTTGAGTGCCAGAACATACCAGTGGCCAACCAGAATCTCCCTGAGAAAAAAAGTAGAATTTCAATATGGCAACGCATGTCAGATTATACTGGAACATAATTAATAATCGTTCGATTTTAATCATTACCTACCTTTAATGTTATATCACAATGGAAAGAGTTTTGACAGTTTAAAAGGAATTATGTGCAAAGTGATTCATGAATCAGATAGTTCCTAAACTCTCCTTTATAGATTTGATAATATATAAAAAAAGATCTTTTTAGTCTCCTTAGAAGTAATTCCTTAGGTAAGTAAAGTACCTTGTCACCTTAATCGGAAAAAAACTGATACAGTTTATAGGATGTCTTGACTAAAGTATGGAATACAATAAGATAATTTAACCATTTCAGAGCAGCTTTAAAGTAGTGAAACTCGTAATCATCATAATTTCACCCGGAAGACGTCTACTACTAGACAAAAAGCTAGACCAAAAACCAATCCACTGATCCGTACTGCGCTGCCCGCATCCAGAAGCTATCCGCGACCTCGGTTTGTGAAACTTGGTTTTAACATAAATTGTTTTTTTTTTAATTATTATTTTGTGTCTTAAATTAATACGTATAAGTAGAAAAAGGTATCACTTACTATTGGGTACCTCCGCACACAATGAATGAAGGAGGTAGAAACAATATGTTCTTAACCCTTATTGGTTTGATTTTTAGGCTAAAATGTGCTATTTTATAACAGACATGTAGGTAGGCACACTACGTGTTGTACTCATTTTGCACTTTGCAAATGTTTCGTTTTGTACCAATGATATTATATACATACAAGAGGCAGCTTCCCTTTCACGAAAGGAAGGCTTTCCTACTAAAAATGCTTCGCTAAGGAACGCAGATTACGGCTGCAACCTATTTTTTATTGTATTAAATTTTAATTTGAATTCGTTATTTTTTTTGCCTTTTTAATACTAACCTGACTAACATCTTGAAACTTATCACTAGTACAAATAAAATTATTCATTCTTGCTCTGTATATTTCGTTGCAACGTCTTACGGGATATATTTTTAAATTTGCTACTCGTAGTTCTGGAGAAAATTCCTGTAAATAAAAAAACATATCGCAGTATGTATAATTTTTAAATAATAATATACTTAACAATATTTTATTGTAAAAATGTTTTTACAGGCTCTATTTCTACATAAATATTAGCAGTTAAAAATTAAATGCAAGGACATTTTTTTAGAAATAATCAATATACGTACGTATTTATAGTTCATTAAATTTGAATAAACTTACTACACTCTGGTTATTTTTTTTTGATGTTGTACCATAAGCATAACCACATGCTTTGCAAACTGTATTATAATCTTCGAATTCTGTAGCGTATGGTATTGCCTGAACTGCTTCATTGAAAACAAAAGGCTTGTCTAATTCCTGTAACATACCATGTCAAATATTGTTTGTTTGTTTAGGATAGTGCAGGCAGATTGCAAGAGGAATTGTTTCATACAAATAATTGATAGTGAAGTGACATGAAATCACTTATCAAAGCTAATCAATCTCTGTTACATTAAACAATTGCCAGCTATACAACATATTAGTTTAAAGCAATGCAAAACCTCTTAGATCTCGTAGCTCAGCCTAGGAGTATGAATCTGAACAACTTTTGTTCCAAACGTTCCACAAAATCTCTTTTTTTCTTTTCATACAAACTGATCAGCTGATCAAGTCAATTCTTACGAGTGTGAAAGTAAAAAAATATATTTGTGACTTATAAAGTTGTGCAACAAAATTAAAGTTGTTCAGTTTCATGGGCTGACCTCGAGAGGTTTTGCGTTACCTATTTCGCCATGTTGTTGTATAAAAACTGTCCACTACAGACACAGACACAGGCAAACTAAATATTACCAGTAATAATAATAATAATAGGACTTAACTAGTATTGCACTAGTTAACAAAACTTTGGTATTGCTATTCAAGTTTTTTTTATAATATTGTTTGCAAGTTACTTTTTGTCTAAACAGGCCGGATATAATTTTACTAAATAAGACGATAACACGTCTTTTTATCAATTAATATTTTATTGTTTATTGTGAACAATAAAAATCGAGTAAATTTTATAAAGTAAGTACTTATATGAATTGTTGATGATGATGGTAATAAAAAACAAAATGTGAAAACGCGGTCTTCATAATTTTACAACCAAATTATTTTCGAAGTTCAGTCAATATAGTTAGGGGAGAACGGACCTCATCTTTTTCGGTCCAATTGTCAACCCCTCCTGCACGCACGCGCCGCCAGTAGGCGGTGGTGGCCGTAGTGCCCTGTTCGATAACTGACGGGGCAATGGCGACAGAGCAGTGGCGCACACACACGCCTGATCAGGCAACTCTCTGGAAAAGACCTCAGCAGCCTAGGGGAGTAAATACCCCCCTAAAACGTCTGGTACAGAAGGCAACGGGAATTCACTGCACTATCTCTCCCTCGTAAATCAGCATGACGGAATGGTACCACAAGGAATGCCCTCAGTGCCCGGTAAAATAGGGTGATAGTCCCCGGGCGGAGTATCCAATATAACGACGATCATGGCGAGTTAAAGGTTTCATCTTGGAATGTGAAAACTCTTTATAAAGATGAAAAATGCGGTCAAGGAAAAATGATAAGTACACAATGTACAATAAAAAGCAAGTAAATTTTATAAAGTAAGTACTTATATGAGTTGTTGATGATGATGATAATAAAAAACAAAATGTGAAAACGCGGTCTTCATAATTTTGCAACCAAATTATAGTTCAGTCAATATAGTTAGGGGAGAACGGACCTCATCTTTTTCGGTCCAATTGTCAACCCCTCCTGCACGCACGCGCCGCCAGTAGGCGGTGGTGGCCGTAGTGCCCTGTTCGATAACTGACGGGGCAATGGCGACAGAGCAGTGGCGCACACACACGCCTGATCAGGCAACTCTCTGGAAAAGACCTCAGCAGCCTTGGGGAGTAAATACCCCCCTAAAACGTCTGGTACAGAAGGCAACGGGAATTCACTGCACTATCCCTCCCTCGTAAATCAGCATGACGGAATGGTACCACAAGGAATGCCCTCAGTGCCCGGTAAAATAGGGTGATAGTCTCCGGGCGGAGTATCCAATATAACGACGATCATGGCGAGTTAAAGGTTTCATCTTGGAATGTGAAAACTCTTTATAAAGATGGAAAATGCGGTCAAGGAAAAATGAGAAGTTCAAAGAGACATTTTTGGGATGAGTGAAGTGAGATGCACTGAGTGTGGTCTTCTGGTAGCACCTATTTTTACTATTCTGATAGTGAAAAACATGAATTTGAAGTTGGATTTATAGTATCGAAGGAAATGAAAGACGGCGTAGTAGGCTATGTACCACAGTCCAGCAGAGTGATGCTAATACTAGACCCACGCAAACAAATTCGATCCAAGTATATGCCTCTACCTCGGATAGTTCAGACAGAATATAAGTTTTATAAGGATAATAAGGCTGTCCTTGTATTAATTAAAAAACATGAGCTCATTTTGGTAATAGAAGATTTTGACGCTAAAGTTGGAGATACTCCCTGTGCACAACATTGTCAGCCCATTTGGACTAGGAGTCAGGAATGACAGGGGGCGACTGACTAATAAAGTTCTGTACAGAGTACTCTCTAACTGTCATGAATACTTGGTTTGATTTACCAAAAACACGACTGTATATACATGGAAATCCCCAGCCCGTACTAGTGGTAAGATCGTAAGAAACCAGATAGGTTACATAAATGTAAACTATAGATATCGCAACGCTGTAACTAGCGTTAAAACGTACCTGAGACCCAACATCGATTCGGACCACAATCCTGTGGTTTGTAAAATTTGGCTGAGACCAAAGCGGGTGTAGTTGCAACGAAGTCCACAATCTACTAAGACTTACGAGACGACGAGACTGCTTATATTTTCTCGCGCAAAACTGACGAATTCATTCAGATGGATACAATGGGCAGTAAAAGAATCAGTGGCGAGATATAAAAAAAAAATATTGAGGCAAGATTCTAGAAGAAAAAGATTCTAGATCTACTTGATAGAAGGAGAGAAATGAAGCCCTAACCTTGCAGAGTATTGTAAATTGATAGAGCATTTCCCCCTTCCTGTTTAATTTGTACTTAGAGGACATTCTAAGAGAAATACTGCGCGTTAAACGGGAAGACATACGTGACAATAATGGAGCGATGGTCAACAACATTAGATATTATGCTGATGACACCGTGCTTATCACGAGCACTGAAACTGGACTAAAACAAGCTCTTCTGGATGAAGTAGCAACTGCAAGCGAAGCTAAGGGACTGTCAACTAACGTAAATACAACAAAGTAATGTGTGGACCAGTTTTACATCCAATCTCAAAGTGCTTGAACGATCCAAGTGTAAACGCAAACTTATGACCACTATTTGGAAAAGAAAAGTTGTTTCCTTTGGCCAAATACAAAGAGGACCCTAGTTTGAATTTCTGAGACTGGTTCTTAAGGGAAAAATTCCTGGTAAAAGATCTTCTAGCCACCCGCGACGAAAGTGGTTTGATGATATTAGGGATTGGACCGGACTTAGATACAACCAACTGAAGATAGCGGCTCAAAACCGCGAGGGTTTTCATTTCTTGACCTCCAAACTTCTTTTTATTTATATTTATTTGTTAATTTATATAAAATACATAAAATTCAGGTTACTTACTATTAAGCAGATGTTAGATTGCGGAAATTTGTAATCTGAAGGGTATTTAATTTTATGAGCTCGTCGCCATTGGCCTTGCATTCCATAAAATGTTGTTCTCCATAACTGTCCAGCTACAATATTGAGTTTTTCTATGTTATCTATGTAACTGAAATGAATAACAAGCAATTCATACAAAGATCTATACGTTTTGCAAACGAGCCATAATGTGCATATTTAAAGATGCAGGGTATTGCGTTCCATTAAAACATGCTGGTATTGCTTACACAGTCTAGTCATAGCCAAATGAGTCTAATTCAGTATGGTCAGCATCATTTTTAGCCCAGCGTTTTCCACTGCTGGTCAAACGCCTTCCCCAAGGATCTTCACAACGACTGGTCTTACGTTATCCGCATCCAGCAGCTTCCCGCGACCTTCACCAGATCGCCGCCGATCTACCTTAGGGGCCCACCTACGCTGCGTCTTTCAGTACATGGTTTTCATTCCAAAACTTTTCAACATAGTGCACCCATCGGTTCTCCGTTTATTGTGCCGCCGGCTCACTGCAGTTCATCGAGCTATGTCAACCATTACGAAAATTAACTCTAACTCACCTCATAACGCAGTAAGCAGTTGTTAAAATTCTGTCCGGTCCTATGATAGAACCACCACATATGGCTTCATATTCTTTGCCATTCATCGTTGTCATTATTGCTACCTAGAAAATTGTAGTGTTCGG
Organism: Carpatolechia fugitivella; assembly: GCA_951230895.1. Lineage (NCBI taxonomy): Eukaryota > Metazoa > Arthropoda > Insecta > Lepidoptera > Gelechiidae > Carpatolechia > Carpatolechia fugitivella. The sequence continues at coordinate 5,766,782 of OX579652.1, read as the reverse complement.
TGGAGAGATATTAGACATTGAAAGATTCTAACAGAAACTTAAGTACCAGTACTAGTCTTTTTACTAAAATTATTTTTTATAGCAACTTTTACGGAGTACTTTTGTAAGCAGGCTACCCTCAATGTAAAGTTTCGAGTCTGTTCAGTATCTATTGAGGAGATCCTGGCTGCAGCATCAGTTCATGATATATAGTTACAAAAAAATAACATAAATTTAATTTCGAGTCTGTACTAAGGAGTTAGTAGCTTGTTAAGTAGATAATACTGACTGCATCATCTAGTCATTTTTATCATTTTAATGTATTGCAATCAGAACTGAACAAGCTTGCAAAAATTTCAGCTCAATCAAAAATCGGCATGTAGATCACATTCAACTTGCAAGATTTGATTACAGACTGGGGTCCCGATGGACAGGTGAAACTAAATAAAAGCCTGTAGAAACATTTATTACATTCAAAAGCAAAGTCTAATAATTTTATTGAACACGTTTTATTGGACAGTTGAATAACTAACGATACTGCCAACAGCCCAAGAGTAAGCCAAAGGGAGGCACAATACTTTCAATAACTAACGAGTACCTAATAGTTGCAGATAGTTTCTGATTACGCGTTGTATGGAGGAGCCATCATGGACTTCAATTTATTTATATGCATATCACTTACAGCTAGGTCAAACATGACGCTAAGTCATAATCAAAATTACTAGCTTGAATAAGTACCATTCTTTTAATCATCTTTAATTCATGAGAAAACTTGCGAAGAAATTCAAAGGTTGCAGGTGAAGATGATCAACCCGCACTTGGCTAACGTGGACTTTTGAGGGTAAGCTCCAGCACCTCAATGAATCCAATTTTATAATAAGCTACTAACAACCAGTAGGAATTAAGACATCATCATCAACAGTTCATATACGTCCGACAATTATTTTACCTTCAGCAGACAAGTTAATATTACGAAAGTCGCTGAACCAGAAACTACTAAAAAAAAGAAAATAATACTGTCGTTTATGTGTACAAACTGTGCGATTTAGGTTAGAAAATTGATATTTTCATTTTTTTCGATTTGAATTTTTAAAACAGGTAATATTGAATCCACTGTTACTTAAAGTAGAGTTAAAAATAACTGCAGTGACTAATTAGCCACTTACCTGGTAGGGAACTTCACTAACTGAAGCTTTACTTCCATTTATCACAAGGAAATGTACATCCTCATCACTTGGCTTAGTTGTGTTTAGTTTTATCTTAGATGTATCATTATTAAAAAATGTGTCGTTAAATTTATATTGCTGTGTAACATTACAGCAGCAAAGGTGAAATATTGTGCAAAAATACAGACAAATTGTAAATAAAAATAGGGACATAATCAATCACTGATCAAACTTTTAATTTAGAGCATAAAAAATTTTCGTCTATGATTTGGAGATGTGTCACAATCGGACACGACATGGACACTACCTTAGACTTAGATTTTTTTTTTGCATATTATATCTATGGACACAACGGACACTGCCGCGACGAAAATTTTGTTTTTGATGTTTCAAGGTAGATTGAGCTATATTGTACTGTACATAATATTGCAAATAAAATGAAGTATGAAAACTTGATTCAACTGTTCTGATAGAATGAAGAAAATAGAAGTATTCAATTCAATTCATATTACTGACACCACTGCTGGTAATAGCGATTGTATCTTGTATTATAATAAAATTAAGATCACTATTTAATAATTTTTGTGTGTTGCAAGTACTCGCAGTTGCAACGTACGCTGAGTCAGCTCAATTTCTCTGTTCAGTACAAGTCACAATAACCTAGGTGTTTTTCTTCGAATAATATAAATATCTAGTGAAACTAAAGCTGGAGTTTTCGTCTGCCACCACTCTCACTATAGCTATCGAAGGCTTCGTTCTCAACAATGCTCTAATTCTAATTTTAAAATACAGCTATCTGTTTACATTCAAATTAGTTACACGCACATAAACTTAAATCTAAACACAGACTTACCTATTCTTTACATGATGCTCTGATTGAAGACATGCTGCTGGAATATGATTAAACTATCATGAAAGAAAAAGGTCTGAGGTCAGACTTTAAACTCAAAATGTCCGAATGTTAGCGATTTATTATTTGACATCGGGAAACAAGATGGCAACACTTGAAGACAGACTTTGGACATTTTTATGACCAATGAAAGAGTCGAGAGAGGTGATGAATTCAGATGAACGAATGATAGTATTTTGAATAGGGATCCCTTTCTTTGACATAATGTTTTTTTTACTAATATATTTTGGCATACCATGTTTCGCTTAATGTTTTTTCCCCTATTGTTTCTTTGGCATATTTTTTTTTCATAATATTTGTTTTGGCATAATGCTATTTTTGACTATTTTATTTATGACTTTTTTTTTGCGTAATGGTTTTTTGGAATATTGTTTTGTCTACTAATAGTTATTTGTCATAAAAGAGAAATGGCTACAAATGAAACTATTATTACTTAGATAATAATAGACTCAAAATAGGTTAAGGTGCGGCGGGGCCGCCTCTTTATTTTGTTGGTATAAATAACATATAAAATTATTTTAAAATTGTTGAAACTTACCTTTTCTCTTAGAGCATTTGGCTCATGATTATGATTTACTATTTTGTTAGGGTTCCGTAGTAAAAAAGGAACCCTTATAGTTTTGGTCTGTCCGTCTGTCTGTCCGCGGCTTAGCTCAGAGACTCTTAATACCAGAAGGCTGTAATTTGGCATGGATATACATATGAATCATGCTGACAAAGCTGAAGAATAAAACAAAAAAATTTTTTAGCGTTCCTCTGGTACACGTCAAGAGGGGGTTATTTTTTTTTCACGATTACCTTATAGTGTGAGGTATCGTTGGATAGATCTTTTAAAAACAATGGGGGTTTGCTATGACCATTCCGTCCAAGGAACACTATTTACTCCTGAGATTCCGTCCCGCGCGAGTGTGGATACCGGTCGTGCGCGCGCTCAATACGGTTCAAGCGCTACGTCACTTCAACTGCCGTTCATCGCTGCCCGATCGGTCCGTGTACACTACGCAGTGCGCAGAGTAGTTTGTGAAACAGAGCCATCATACTGTTTACTGCGGTGAAATGGATTCTACATTCCACGACATGTCTGTAGATGACAACGCTGCTAACTCCTCCACTGAAACAACAAACCTTGACAAGGAATCTCCGCCTCCAAATTACGTAAGCTCTCGCTCTCGACCAGTTCGCCCAGATGAACGTTCGCGAATTTTCAGTAATGACCATCCTTCCTCTGAAATCGATATTAATTATAGAGAAGATTTCCAAAAATTTGAGGAAAGGGTGATGTCTCTCCTAGAAAAATGGTGTAGTACGCAAGATACGAAGTTCTCCAAAATTATGAGTGACTTCGATGACCTGAAGAGCTCAGTTAAATTCGTCAGTGACAAATTTGACGAGATAAACACGAAAACTGAGAAGACTAAGAAGCACCTGGAGGAAATCGAAATGAAGGTTTGCAAAATCGACGCACACTCGGTTTGTATCGGAGAACTTGAAGCCAAAATAAAGTCACTGCAACAACAAGCTCGTCAAAATAACGTCGAGATAGGCAATGTTCCAGAAAGACGAGGAGAAAATCTTATCACTATGATTGAACAACTGGGATCAGCTATCAAATATACCGTCAACCGAAATGACATATCTGCTGTTCATCGTGTCCCCCACGCAAATTCTTCTAGCTCGCACCCGAAAAATATAATCATTAAGTTTCGCTTTCGTACCACTCGTGACAACTTTCTTGCAGCCTTTCGTTTAGCTAAGGGCATCACTACAACTGAACTTAATATTAACGGTGAGCCGCGGAAAGTGTATACGAATGAACACCTTACACTGACCAACAAAAAACAGTTTCGTGAGGCTCGTATTGCTGCTAGCAAAAATAAGCTGCTAGTAAGTCTTGTCGAAGATTCAGCCTAAACCTGCTTAAAGTGTTGTTGTGTCAGCTTGATCCTAAATCGAATACAATATTACTCAATAATTTTACTTTGAACGTGTGCTTAGTTTTACTAAAATCGATGTTATATTCATTGTCAATTGCTAAATTGTATCCACACTGCTTTATTATATTTGACCTAAAGCTGACTCCTGAAACCGTGCTTAATCTTAATTTATATTTTCATTTTCCTACTTTCTACTCGTATAATATATTACTTCTGCATTTAAAGTTTACTCCTACAATAATTTTGTCACAATGTAGTATCTGCTTCTGTAATTACTCTGTGCAAAATGCATCTACCTTCGCGTTGTTGCTTCTAAAAAACCGTGCATATCCACACTCAAAAATACACTTTGTTTTTATCATCATGACTTTATTTCGTTCTAAATATGATAAATACGTATTTCAATCTGTAAATTGCCTATTGTTTATAGTTTTTATAGTAGCGTGCACATTTATTCCTTAACAAACAATCCAACAGTATAGAAATTCGATGCAAAAATGTCTCATATTAATAGTGTTTGCTTTAAAACGCCATAAACCTAAATTATTTCTCATGTATCTACAGAATGAGGTTAATACCTCGATTCCGTGGTCACTTTATCGTTAACTTATTGTAAAGAAATCTTGAACTACTACCTGCACATACTTGCAAATTCGATAACCGTGAATATTCAAAATATTAAATCGCATATTATGCATACAATTAAATCTTTAAATTTTGTGCAAATAAGCAGTATTGTATTGATAACTTCCTGGGTTAATATAAACTGTATCTCTTTTTAGATGTCTTATTTGGTAAACAAACATGGCGATAAGGTGACCATAGACACAAAATAGTGCTTCCAAATAATAGATTTCATTGATTTAATTGAATGTAATTACTACTCGTGACCATGGAGCGTGTAACCGTTCCGAAATATCGAGGTAACAATATTAAATATTACCGTGGTAACAAACCCGCGAATTGTGAGAATGTTAGTGAATGTAATTGAATTGGTGATTAATTGTAATTGGTAATTACAAGCATTTCGGAATATCCTACGTCGTATATATCTCTTACTCTAATTTGTCATCATTGACGTATTTATTTTAGTGATGGGTTAACTCGCTTTGTCTAGAGTAGGTCGAGTTGAAATGGTAGCCAACTCGAGTCGCAACTCGAGGCGGACGGCGGCGGCGGCGCGGCGCGTGAGTGCGACTTGGGGCGCATTCCGAATCAGACTTTCAGCACTGTCAGCGATCAGAAAAGCAAAAAAGTATGAGTTATGACAGCTGACATTAATTCGGAACGCGATTACGGGTGCTTAAATCGATTTCAGTGCGTCTCGGAACGCAGGGTTGCTAGAAGTGCGCGCGCACGTTATTCGATTTCGATCGAATCAAGACAAAATATCTACGCCGAGTCGACTCGACTAAATAATGAGCCAATCACACTGCGCATATTCGCAACGCAATTCCATCATCAGATCAGCTTTAAACAAGATACCAAATTATGATTGTTGTTATGTTGCCCACATACTTGCCTTGTAATTACAAGAACATAGTTTGCACACTAAAATTTCTTCTGGCAGCCCTGATATAAGGGGTCGCGCAAATAAAGGAATCGATGTGCCCTGCGTTCCGAGACGCGCTGAAATCGATTTTAGCGCACTCAAAGCGCGTACCGAATTACTGTCAGCAGGCGAAACCCATACAATCTGATCGCTGACGGCGCTGACAGTTTGATTCGAAAGTCACTTAAGCGTGTATCGGAACGCGCCCGTGATTCATTCATTATAACATTTAACATACATTTTTTAATTGCAATGGATAGAGACGTCACGTCTGACCACTTATTTGTCGAATCTATTTTTCTCTATCTACTTATATTTTTAAAGATTCAACCAGTCTATTCCGATTAAATAATTGAATTGTCTATGAGTGCGTGATATACCTCATCTCTAAAATCCAAAGATAATGTAGAGATACCCGATCGAAATATGGTTTGAGGTTAGAACGATTTATTGATAATTTTGCGAAAAACTTAAGTTTTCGATGATTAATTCTAACAGAATTTGTGAGTGAATGCTTGATAAGTGTTTGTTTCAGGTGTATTAATATTTTGGGCTAGTTCTATAGTGTGATCAGCCCGTAAACTTGAGATTTTGTCGAGGTAAGTGGTTTGTTTACCAAATAAGACATCTAAAAAGAGATACACTGTACATAGAATATTTCCCTTGCTTTTCTCATCACCGGGACGCCGCCACTGCCGCCGCCCTGCCGTGCGAATTCCATCGTAGTATGTACTGCAGCATTACTGCAGGTTTTTTTAATAACCTTTTTGGTATGGCTCTTTTTTCTTTTGGCCGGTTTTTATGTCACATTTTCAAATTTAAAATTTTCTTGGTTTGACCTTTTTCTAAATTGTTTATGGTTTTCTCAGTTGTCGTCTGTCAGGAGAAGGAAACGTTTTATCCCTTGAACGTGGTTGAATCTTACGAAATAAATATCTGATATAAAACCTTGGGACACCAGTGTTATTATCGTCCCTTGCTAATGCGATAATTTTTGGGACAGGCTCCTACTTTAACCTACTTTTACGTTGGCCGGTGTATTTCCGGTCTCTGCGGCACACACACGAGGGTCCCTCCGTGCCTTTCTCGTTCACTCGCCGTGGTTCCGGACCCCTGAGGCCACCGGGCGTTGGACGTGCCTGGACCCCTGCGTTGTGCGCGCCCGCGCCCGTGCCAGCTGAGTGCCGCAGACCCGCGCTCCGGCGTCCCCCCTGGGACCGCTGCTTTGCGCAGTCGGCCTGTTAAGGCCATCGTCGGAACTTTTTTTAATTTTTTGTCAGGGTCGAGTTCGAACCCCGACCTCGTCTTTGACGGCGTTGGTTGCCTACCAACTGCGCCGTCGAGCCCTTTTTCCGAGCCGATCCGAGTGTTTCCGATGTTCGTCGGCGTCTGACGTGTTTCGGGATGAACACGATGACGTGGGCGAGCGTCGGCCCTCGTTTGATAGCTCTTTGTTTACAAGTCGTCTGTCAGTTTTCGCGCACGGTCGATTTGAAGTTTTTCTTCTCTTGCCGCCGATTACGGGCGTAACTGACAGTTTCGACTTGTAAACTCTTTACCAGTAGTTCAAAAACTACTTGTTTATATTTTGTATAGTTTTTAGTTTTAGCATTTAGGTGTGTAAATAATATCGTTTGTAGGCGCGTTTATGTTTTAAAACTTAGTGACATTCCAACATTCCGATATTCCAAATTTCCTTTTCTATCCTTTACGTATCATACATTTTCCACCTGGCTCGGGGATACCACTTCATCGGTGTTTCCTTCGGTTGTCTCCACCTTTTTCTGTTGTGGTTGACAACTTTCTTTTTTCTTTCTCCAAGCCATTTCCGTCCTCCTTTTTTTCCCTGGTGGATTGACTTGGTTTCTTTTGGGACACCGGTGGTTTCTTATCCTGGGGCCAGTGAGTCGTTTATGAGCCGCTCGTGCTGGGAACATGACGTGTTCGTTGGTTTATAGTGATGGGGTAGAGTGTCGATAAATTTTTATCGATATTTTTTTTTTCCTTTCATAGTTGACTTGGAACAATTCGGCTTTTGTTCTAAGGTGGTCAACTTCCTTCGAGGGTTGCCATCTCGAAGATTTTTTTTTTCCCTCTTTCGAGTTGGAGGATTTTTTTCTGGTGAAGGGATGTCTGCAGCATTACTGCAGGTTTTTTTAATAACCTTTTTGGTATGGCTCTTTTTTCTTTTGGCCGGTTTTTATGTCACATTTTCAAATTTAAAATTTTCTTGGTTTGACCTTTTTCTAAATTGTTTATGGTTTTCTCAGTTGTCGTCTGTCAGGAGAAGGAAACGTTTTATCCCTTGAACGTGGTTGAATCTTACGAAATAAATATCTGATATAAAACCTTGGGACACCAGTGTTATTATCGTCCCTTGCTAATGCGATAATTTTTGGGACAGGCTCCTACTTTAACCTACTTTTACGTTGGCCGGTGTATTTCCGGTCTCTGCGGCACACACACGAGGGTCCCTCCGTGCCTTTCTCGTTCACTCGCCGTGGTTCCGGACCCCTGAGGCCACCGGGCGTTGGACGTGCCTGGACCTCTGCGTTGTGCGCGCCCGCGCCCGTGCCAGCTGAGTGCCGCAGACCCGCGCTCCGGCGTCCCCCCTGGGACTGCCCATCATTTTTTAGCCTTTATTTGTATCTGTTTTTTGTATCAATTTTGTATGCGGATTTTGCCAAATTTAAATTCTTTTTCTAAATTCTAAAAAGGCCCTTTAGGTTTCTCTGGCCCTCCTTTTTTTGGTTCCCGTTTGGCTTTACTCTCCGGGGTACTCCGCGGTTTTGGTACACCTTCCTGCATCGATACACCACAACACAACACTACTCCAGCGACACTATATCGACGGAGTCCCCTCAGGACTCGACTCTCGGCTCATGCTTGGCAATTTCTAGGCCTTTTTAAATTGATATTATACCGTTCGGACAAATTTAACTAACTCTAAATCTGTTCTCCTAAATTTCACGTTTCGCCTGTGGTCGTCGACCACAGGTTAGCTAGCTTTCCTTTTTTAACGCTACAGTACCTACTGCAATATTCTATTTACTCGTTCACAGCTATATAAGTTTCTTGGACGTTTTTTTATCCATGGATGTGAGTAATTGTTTTCAATCTCAACTAGTGATTTATTATCAAAACTGCGGTGGTATTCGTACAAAGCTAAATACTTTGTACATGAATATCCTATCACATTCTTATGATATAATTGTACTGACGGAAACTTGGCTAATACTGAGCATCAGTGATAGCAAATTTGTTGACAATAGGTACGTAGTGTTTCGCTGTGACCGGAACCGGGCCGCGGCCGGTAAGCTAGACGGCGGCGGCGTGCTGGTGGCGGTGCGGCGCGAGCTACGGCCCACGCTGCGCCTACCCCCCGCCGGCGCCGCCCTGCCCGCCGCGCTCGACCATGTCATAGTGGAGCTACCAGCCTGTTCTAGTGATAATAATGCAACAACGTCTCAAATACTCTGTGCAGCCTACATACCACGGCTACATACCACCTAAACAACCTGCTGATACTTACATTTCTTATTTTGACACACGATCTCTTGTTATCAGGTAACTTTGAACGTTTTTTTAATGCTGGTGATTTTAATTTACCAGAGTTATCCTGGGATCATATAGATAAATCTTCACCAGATCACACATACTTTGAATCAAATGTTTCGCAAGCGAGTAAAGCCCTATTGAATTTTATCTCCCTGACAAATTCTACTCAGTATAACCTAAATAATGAAAATATTAATGGTCGCATCTTGGACTTGTTTATATCTGATACCGATTGTTTTTGTAGTACCCCTTCCGATCCTTTGTCACCTTTAAACCGTCATCATCCACCATTACTCGTTTCTACTACCCATACCAACATAAATCCCATACCTCATCATACCCGTACCAAATATTGCTTTGAGAAAGCCGACTATTCTAAAATTATTGATGAAATTAAAGACATTGATTGGCCATTATTACTTTCTGGCGCTAGTGCTACAAATGCAGTTAATTTATTTTATGAGAAGATCTACGGAATTATAAAATCAAATGTACCTACTAAAGTTATTAAGGATTGTGATTACCCCGTCTGGTTCAACAGATCTTTAATTCGTATTTTTAACACAAATAACAAACTTTGGACTAAGTGGAAAGCGTATGGTAATATCTCTGACTATGAGCAATTCTCTATCTTTCGCAACAGATTTAAAACACAATGTAAAGACTGCTTTAATCACTATATAACCACTATAGAAGCCAGTATATCCAATAACAATATGAAATGCTTTTGGAATTACATTCAAAATCGCAAAGTCAAACATAAAGTGCCATCATCTATGCAATACAATTCTGAAACAAGTAACGATCCTGAAGTTATCTGCGGTATGTTTAGTAGGTTCTTTCACTCAGTATATGAAGATTCTTCACTCAACAGGCATATAGTTTATTGTATTCCAACGCGTCTTCAACGAAGTTTAAATACTCACCAACTTTTCTATACTAATATTTGTAAAACTAATGCTGGTGTACGTTCTCCTATGAGGCGTATCACCTCAACCTACAATGACAGTTTTTCTAACATTGATATTCTATCTTTGTCTTATCACGGTTTCAGGAGTTTGCTTATAAAAAATTTGTCTGAGTCAAGTTGAGCATCGCAAGTGTAACATCATAATTTTAATATAATTTAGTCAAATGTTTATCAAATGCTCAATCTCAATCTTAATGTTTTGGTCATCTAAATTCATCATCAGGTTCATATCATTTGGTTTGTAAAATTGTTTATTTATTAATTACTATTTACATAATGCTAAGTAACTGTTTTACCAACTAACATCATTTAATAATTTACATGTGGATGGTGTAGTTGGCTGTGTATAAAGTCACATCTTTTATAAGTCTATACTATTAATTTATCATATTGTATATAGCTGTTTACTTTCCCAAATAAATAAAATAAAAGAAAAAATATAAAGACCATTTTTCGATGCTAGTGTAAATTTTAGAAATATTCTGTTTTAAAGTGCTTATTTTTGTTATATGATGAATTTAAAAGGAAAACTATCAACATTAAGAAAGCTTTACAGGTTATCGAATAATAGACCAACTTATAAAAAGTACTAGAACAAGTAAGAAATTTGGTACTACAAATATCATAGAAAAATATTTTGATGAATGTTAGAAGGCTGTAATTTGGCATGGACATACATATTAATTATGCCGTCAAAGCTAAAGAATAAAATCTCAAAAAAAAAATTTTTTAGGGTTCCTCTGCTACACGTGAAGTGGGGGTTATTTTTTAAATTCACGATTACCTTATGGTGTGAGGTATCGTTGGATAGGGTTTAAAAAGAATAATGGGAGTTTGCTAAAACCATTTTTCGATGCTAGTTAACGTTACAGAAATATTTTAAGTGCTTTCCCCCCCCCCCTGCCAGTGAAACCGTTATATTTGGAAATGTGAAAAAATTCACGGAATCACTGTCAGCCATACATTTTTTTGCTTTTCTGATCGCTGACAGCGCTGAAAGTCTGATTCGGAATGTGCCCTTATTCAAATTCCGTTTATTACAGTAAAGTTCAGGTACAGCTATTGTCGCGAATGATCGCGATGTTCCAACTCATACCATAAATATCAAACCTGTAAGTATGAATGAATATGGCAACATTATATTTACATACATAGACAAAGTAGAAAAGAGACGCTTAAGTATGGCGGCTCAGTTGTGGTAATCCTGCGCCGCCGAAAGTGTGAAAAGAGCCCCGTTTAATCCTGAACATGAGCTAAGTAACCTGCGAGAATCTTTCATACTAGTCTTAGTTTAAACTGTTAATAACGTGTTAAAATATACTTACCGAATACCGACTCAAAGTAGCCCTGGCCTCGCCGTGGTCGCCACGGCGGGGAGGGCAGATTAAAACAACGGCGTAACGAGCTCATGCACGCGTAGTTGATAAGGCGTCTTGGCCAGGACGGCCAATTATTGCTAGCATAAATGAATAAAGAGCTGATCGGCATAATACCTAAAGGAGGCCCCGCGGTATCAATATGATGACCTGAAAGTGTAAGGAATCTGCCGGCACACTCACATACCTGTTGAAGGTTCCACAGTATTAATATAATAACATAAATGAGTAAGGAACATGTCAGCGCATAACTTACGTGCTGAAGGTTCCTCGGTATCAATATAATAACATAAATGAGTAAGGAATATGTCAGCGCATAACATACGTGCTGAAGGTTCCTCGGTATCAATATAATAACTTGAGTATGTAAGGAATCTGACAGCACATGTATAACATACTTGCTGAAGGTTCCTCGTTATTAATATAATAACCTGAACGAGTAAGGATCTTGTCGGCACACTATCGTACGTGCTGAAGGCTCCACGAATGCAACTATCACTAAATGTATACTAATTACATTACAATTAGATATATGTCTGTTGGGTTATATAAATAATAATTCACTAAAGAACAATAATATTAATAATATGATATCTAGAATAATTATAATGGACGGTATGATAGGTTCTCGTTACTTAGCACACATGAGCAATGTGATATAAAATTACAGGTAGGAGAAGCGAAGCAGAAACCAATCATTATAATAAGGAGAGGAAGGACAGCAGCTTTCAGCCAAAGGGATATCAACATACTTCCCCAAAAGGATCCAGACCAGGAAACACTTGGTGAGTGTTTCCACCCAAATTAATATTCGCACTCGGTCGCGACAGCTATTAAGTATTTTTTTTGTCAATATTTAAACACATTAGACACATTTCTTTAAAATTATTTTATTTCGTCTCCTGCGGTCCTGTATACAACGATTATAATTATTATTACGATTGATAATACTAATAAGCAAATAATACCAATTATAACATTATTGAAGATGACGGAGTCGGAAGGAGAAGATGAGCCAGTTTGTTTTGTTTTTGATACTATATTTTCTTTTTTATTAATAAAATTATTGTAAGATGAAACTCTAGTAAATATTGTCCGCATGGCTTGTTTACTACTTCCTCCACAGACTATTCCAACCAATACGCCTTTACTGCCTTCAGCTGGATCTTTTGTCCCAGAGCAAACCAGTGGCCCACCAGAATCACCCTGAGGAAAATAAGTTTATAAAATAAATACGAATTATATGTCGGCTCAGGTTTGAAACTTTTGTCAGAAATTGATTTTAATTTGCATTTATGAAAGTTAAAGGTAAAAGTAAATAATACTTGCTCAAAAAAATTTGGGAGTAATATTTAGATATGAAAATAATTAAATAAAGTAGTCGAAAATGTGAAATATACAGAAACTCCACTAAACGTCATCAATAAATTTTAGGGGTGGATCTCACTATTTCCGTTGAGCTTTCCCATTGATGGTAAAGCCCGTCACAGACGGAGCTATAATATATATTATAGCACGAGGCAGCCAGCTCTCTCATTACCATTCACTTTGTGTGCAAAGCGGGGGTCAATCAGAATGGCCTTTCACTGATTGATTCGCCATTTTGTTTGACCCCCGCTTTGCGTGAAAGTGAATGGTGACGAGAGAGCTGGCTGCCTCGTGCTATAATATATATTATAGCTGCCGTGTGTGATGCCCTTAATAGTGATACTACTTGTATCACTATCCCCGTTGCATTTTTATACCGCTACTATTCGCGACCAATAAAATGCCTCTTTATTATTATTTTGATAACTATATATAGGCAATTTGTAATAAGTCACAATGACAATAATGATTTTTAACCGACTTCAAAAAAGGAGGAGGTTCTCAATTCGTCTGTATTTTTTTTTTTATGTATTTTATTAGATATCTCCGCCAATTGTTAACCGATTTTAATAATTCTTTTTTCATTCGATAGGATTTACTCTCGAGGTGGTCCCATATTAATTTCGTTAAGATCTGATGGTGGAACATGAGGTAAAACTTGGAAATTCCTCAACGGAATGTAGCATTCGCGTCGTTATTCGTCTATTCTTTTAGTCATATTTCAGTCAGTTTTCAACCGATTTTGATGATTCGTTTTTCATTCGATAGAACGTGCTTTAGGGATAGATCCATATAAATTTTGTCAAAATCTGATGATGAAATAAGAGATAAAAGCGGAAACCAGTGATAGCGTGATATGCATCGCGCGCGATACCGTTTGTGGTGGAATGTTGCTAGGCAACGAAATAAATTTGTTTTGTCAGTTTGCTGAAAATCTACGTTTCCGTTGTTCCATATAAAATTATATTATTCGATTTTATCACATTTTTTGGAGACCGTGACAGGACAAGAACCTGCAATCTTCGGATATTGTATTGGATATCACAAATAATTTAGCTTCTATGGCCGAGTGGTCAAGTGTTTTACTCTCTTTACGGACGTTTCGGGTTCGAATCCCGGTAAAGACACTCTTAAACGAAAATGTCCTTGTGAGACTTTTTTCAGTTTAGTTGGAACATTGCTGCCTGAATCACCTGATTGTCTGAAAAGAAAGATGATTCCGTGATTCGGAAGGCACGTTAAGCCATGTGTCTCGGCTCTAATATCTACAGAAGGCGTCGTTACTCGTGCTAAGTCAGTGGGTTTTGACAAGGGCCCGGTACTATATTAACTGTGTGACCAGGGTATGTGAGGTTGGTTGTCGACCTTACAAACCACAATATGAAAAAAAAGAAGAAGCCAGCCTACGTTCACAATCTGTATGTAATCAGCTAACGACAGACTTTCAAGACACCACCTCCAACCTGAAACTCCTTACGAATAGCCCAAGTATCGGGGTAAACTATAAGCTTATTAAGAGGGAAGAATAGTACGTGCTCGTCTATACAAAAAGAGAAAACGTTTTTCCACTTCTAAATATTTTCCAATCTCCATGATTTTTTAGTATATTATTGACACAGTGAATGACTAGGTTTATAGCTTTTTCTTTTTACAAAATTCGCTATAGATTCAAACTTATATAGGCACCTCAAGTAACGTAATTTTTATGATTAAAACTGTGTCGAATTAAGCCGTTTGTTGAACAAAAACAATGTTTTTTTTTTAAACCAAACCTATGAACCTAGAATATATTGTGCTGAAACAATCGACATCAAAATAAAAGTGATTTGTTGAAATTTAGTTATTGGAAACCGTTTTCTCCCGAAATGGGAATTTCATCAAGAAAAGTACCTATTGTCAGTCGTGAGTTGCAACGCTCTCGCTCTCTCTCTCCCGGGGGCATGAGCGCATGCACGAGCGATAGCAAATGTTTTCCTAAATACCTATTTCGTTAGGATCGCGAAGCTATTCTTTCCTCTTTGCATTGTCAGTTTAGTGGCCAGCTGGACTACTAAATGACCTCTTACTTCGTAGCCTCTTACCCAGTTTAACTTATGTTATTTTCGAAACAATCATTATAATAAAAAATTAAACGCACTTGCAAAGCACGAAAGACGCAGTCTAAACTAAGCAAATACCAAAAATATAACATCTTTGTACTGAAACTGTTAAATAACAAAACCTAGCTTTGGATAATGGAGAAAAATAATAGGAAATGTGTCGAGGTTAGGATTAATTACTTACATAAAATATATTTTATGAAACACTGAAAATCATAAAATAAAAATAATTTTAACAAAAAAATAGAAACCTCCTTCAAATTACCTTATATGGTTATCTCCACTAAAAAGTAACAAATAAAATAACATTCCAGATGGAACATGAAAAAAAAAATATTGCCAATATCCTCAATTAAGTAGATAGGTAGTGTATTAAGTAAATATTTAGAATTTTGTACTTCCTTTTGGAGTCGGTGCCAGCCAAAAATTGTAGACGACGAAACTACGAGTATTAATTTATCGAATGAAACCTACCCAGACTTTTTTGGTAGCCGCTCCTGTCGTTTTAGTAGGGTGCGTGTAGGGCAGAGTTGGGCATACATGCCCTACATGTACCCTACACAAACCATACACGTACCATCATACGCGTACCATACGCGTACCCTACACCTACCCTACACCTACCCTACACCTACCCTTCACCTACCCTACACCTTGCCTATACTTTGCACAAAGTTAACCTAGTGCTATAACAAAAAAAAAGTAAATAAATGAAAAATATGAAAACAAATATAAAAAAAAAAAAAAAAAAAAATACATAAATAAAAATATTGTCAGAACACGCACTGGAAGAAAATTCATCTATCGTCTATGGTGGGAACTCGCCACTAGGCGGAATTTTTATGGGCGATATGTCATGCAGTTATATTTCTAGAAGCTTCATTAAATATCTAACGATTAAGATTAAAATATAAACGCATAAATACATAAATAGATACATCTCATACAGATCCAATTATGGGACATTATATTTTAGTCCTATGCTACCTCTTGTGTTCTTTCAATTACCGTCTGTTTGTGTTGTGATTTGATTTGTTTTTCTATTGGTGAAGATTTGTTGTAAGCATTTTACTCTTCTCTATCTTTCTACTATATAATAATTATTTGTCTGTAAATCTTCCAAATATAAATAAATAAATAAATAAAATTACGTAATTTAAGAGGACATCGCTGGCTGGATGTTATAGATTATTTTTTAAGAAATTGAAGACGGACTAAATTAAATTTCATATTTATTTCGATAGATCTTACACTGATCTAATTACTTATAAAGTTAGTTTTTCCGTATCGCTAGGTATAGATACAGGACATCGCTGGCTGACTGTTATTGATGACTTTGATTTTAAAGAAAATAAAGGCTGACCTAATTAAATGTTATATTTATTTCGATAGACTTAATTCTGATTTAGTTCGTTCGTTCGTTTGTTCGTTCGTTCGTTTGATTTGGTTAGTTTTCCCGTAGTACATGGTCACTCACTGGGTATAGATTCATAGTCCCACGGTGGAGGCTGATTTATTTTATTACGGAAAAACATAAAATCTACAGAGCGCAAAGATATTTTTGGGCTTTCGAAGGCAGGTTGTATTGAACTGTCCTCTGTTGAGTTGGAAAAACATATTATAGTTTGCGTTTTCAGACCGCCTTATGACCAGAACTTCAAAAATTTTGAGTTAATTATGGAAGATGTATTAAAATTAAAAGTAAAGTCTAATAATAAATCTCACATAGTCTGCGTGGATTTTAATGTAGATTTGTTAGTAAATTCAACCTATAAAAGCAGGCTACTTGGTTTATTTAAATCTTTTAATTTGGTTAACATTTCATTTCACTTCATTAGATAAAAGGTGGTACATCAAATACTTAAAAATAGGTATACATGTGACGCCCTGCAAGGGCACGGCAACTCAAGACGAGGCTAGTTACACAAAACAAAAACAAAATAACAGACAGGAACCACATAATTTAGATACACAACAAACATGACAAAGAAACGTTTATCAATTAGATTTATTATCAAAGAATTCCTTTACGAGGCTGATTGATAAGTTTCCGAAACGACAAAGAAAAACTTTAAAAATCTATTTAAAATAAATTTATTTCTCAACGTAGTTTCCTTCTACCTCGATGCATTTAGTCCAGCGCTTCTCCAATGCCGTTACACCAGTTTGATAAAATGTTTTCTCCAACCCCTCAAAATACTCGTCCACGGCAACAATGACTTCTTCATTTGATGAAAATCTCTGGCCACCTAACCATTTCTTCAGGTTTGGGAATAAGTGGAAGTCACACGGGGCCAGATCCGGGGAATAGGGTGGATGCGGTAGCAATTCGAACCGCAATTCATGGAGTTTGGCGACTGCAACCATTGACGTGTGTGCAGGTGCGTTGTCATGGTGGAACAAAACTCTTTTCTTGGCCAAATGTGGTCGTTTTTTCTGGATTTCTTCACTTAATTTTTGCAGCAAGCTTGCGTAGTACTCTCCATTTATTGTTTTTCCTTTTTGCAGATAATCCACTAAAATAATCCCTCGAGCATCCCAAAAAACAGTCGCCATCACTTTGCCGGCCGACAAAACCGTTTTTGCTTTCTTCGGTGCAGGTCTTTCGCTCTCAGTCCACTGCTTAGATTGTTCTTTTGTCTCGGGAGTATAATGATGTATCCAGGTTTCATCGACTGTTACATAACGCCGCGAAAACTCGTTAGGATCTCGGTTAAACAGCGCCAAACACTCCGATGAATCGTCCACTCGACGTTGCTTTTGGTCAACAGTGAGCAAACGCGGCACCCATCGCGCGCAAACCTTTTTATTCCCAAATGTTGGTGCAAAATATTAAAAACGCGTTCAGATGAAATGCTCACCATCTCTGCTATCTCTCGCAACTTCAAGCGCCGATCATTCAATACAATTTTGTGAATTTTTTTGATCATGTCCGGATTCGTGACTTCATTTGGACGGCCAGACCTGTGGGCGTCTTCGCAGCTCTGTCTTCCACGTTTAAAATCAGTTACCCAGGTGTGAATTGTACTCAATGCAGGAGCAGAATTACCTAAAACACTGTCTAGCTTGGTTTTAATCTGGGTTGCTGTTTTCTGTTTTAAAACGTAAAACTTTATCACCGCACGAATTTCGTTTCTTTCCATTGTTAAGAAAATTTACGACAGAGAAAGTTCTACGTCCTATCAAACAAATTCCACCAGTTCGATTAAATTCAAATTTGGCGTTCTATTTTCAAAAAGATGCCAAAATATAATGTAATTTTTTTTTTTTGCGTATATTTTTTTTAAATTCGTCGTTTCGGCCAGTTATCAATCAGCCCAGGTACTTGTGCGATAACATTCACATGAGAACAATTAATTTCAAAATGAACAATTAATTACAAATAAATAAAAAAAGCTTTGTTAAATAATTGTTATGAAATAATAAATTAATGAACTAAATATTTCAAAATAATGTTTATGTTTGTAAATACGCAAACAAGATAATTAAGGCAAAAAAGAAAATGTTTTCTAACATAAATTTATTTAAGTACATCTCTTTTAAAAATGTAGGCACAAAATTAAATGGTGTACAAATACTTTTCCGTTCTGACAATCAATAGTCTATATTTTAGGTGTCAATTAACACTAGAGATGGGATAATAGCATCCTGCGACCCCTCCCAAGCCCCATACACGTGATGTAGGAGAGCAATTGCAGCGTCGGTGGTCGAACGCCCCTTAGTAAATCCGAACTGTTGGTTATGGAGTAGATGGTTCAGATTAAACTGAGACAGCATTTGATTAAGTATTATCCTTGAAAAAAATTTACTGAGTACCGGAAGTATAGACACTGGCCTGAAATTACCGGGAACTTTTTTATCTCCTGACTTAAATAAAGGTATTATTTTACTATGTTTCATTAAATCTGGAAATACACCCTGATCTACACAAGAATTGAATAAAAATGCTAGGTGAGGCGCCAGAGTTTCGATTATAGAACTACACAACTTAACCAACATACCAAATAAGTCTTCAGTATTTTTTAGCTTTAATTCCTTAAAAGTTTTAATCACTACCTGCGGATTTATATGCCTAAACTCAAACGCAGTTGGGCACCTTTGAATATTAGCATTTAGCAGAATGCGAGCAGAAAAAGGTGAAGAATGTTTGTGAAAAATGTTTCAAATTCTTGCCCAATATCTTTATCTGCAGTAATGGTACCACTAACTGTATTTAATAAATGTCTGTTGTCATATAGTTTAGTTTTTCCCGTTTTGCAGTTTATCACCTTCCAAATCGTCTTTACAACATTATCAGCCGAAACTATTTTGTTTTTAATATAGTTGGCCTTTGCTACTGCACAAACCTTTTTAAAAGTTTTTGAAAAAGTTCTAACATATTCAATGAAGATTTCACTATAGTTATACGCCTTTTCAGCATATAATTCAAATAATCTATTTCTAGTAATGCAAATGCCCTTAGTAGCCCAGTCACTAAATCTGAATCTACGCTTAATGTTAATTGTCTTAACTTTAAATATATCCTCAAACTCACAATGTAATAAAGAAAAGAACTCTTTGTAAAATATATTTGGGTCGTTCAAATCATAATTTGGAACAGGCAGTTTATCGCATAATGCTTTATTGTATTTTTCAATTTTACTCGCGGTTACAGATCTTTTCTTTATTGAAATACTTTTTTGGACTAAATGGAAAAGTCACGGCTTGTCCATTATGATCCGATTGAAGAGAGTTTATTATTTGTTTGCTAGAATAGTTACAATCACAGTAAAAATTATCGAGACAAGTAGGTCGCTGTGATTCTTGTTGGCTCTAGGAAAATCCTAAAAAAAAGGAGTAGATACAGATTTAAATAACTATCCCCCACATCCGCTAAAATATTTGAAAACGCTATGATAACTCGTCTTAATTCCTTTTATGAAAAATTTAAAGTTTTACATGATAATCAAAACGGATTCAGAAAAAACCATTCTACAATTTTAGCTATCTATAAATGTGTTAAAAAATATTTGATGACATTGATAATAAACAGTATGGCCTCTTACTCGATATGAGTAAAGCCTATGATAGAGTCTCACATGGTACTCTATTGGATAAATTATATGAATCCGGAATTAGAGGAATAGCTTATAAGTAGTTCCAATCCTATCTCAAAAACCGCTTCCAGTACGTAGAAATTGAAAATACAAACTTTGAGAATGGTCAGATAACCCATGTAAGGTCAGATAGAGTCCCTGTCACTGGGTCTATACCCCAAGGTAGCGTTCTAGGATGTGTCCTGTTTCTCATATATATAAACCATCTTCCAAATATTTTAAATGATTATTGCATCCTTTTTGCGGACGATATCTCCGTACCTCCTTGCTCTAACACTTATGAATTGGAAAATAACTTAAATTTAACTTTAGATAAAATTGTACAATGGCTAAATATACATAATTTACAACTTAATCTAAATAAAACAAAAATTATTAAATTTAAACCTATTCAAAAAGCGGCTCTATCCTTAACATATAACTATATAAATACAAATCTAGAGTCGGTTACCTCTGCAACTTTGCTGGGAATTGATTTAGACACAAGTTTAAATTGGAAACCACATATCCAAAAATTGACAAAAAAAAGTCATCTTTTATCTATGCCCTACACCAACTAAAACGGGTAACAGACTTTAAGACCGCCCTCACTGCATATTATGCTTACGTGCATTCGAGACTATCCTACGGTATTATATTGTGGGGAAATAGTTGTGACATAAACAAAATTTTCATATCACAGAAAACATGCATACAGATTCTAGCAAATATAGACCGGATGGAATCGTGCAGATTTTACTTTAGGGAATATGAAATTTTGACCCTTACCTCGATCTATATCTTTGAGTCATGTAAATTTGTCAAGAGACATTCAGAGTTATACTTCCCCGAAATAAATAATAAAAGAAATAATAGGAACATGAATAAACTTAAAGTACCATTTACTAAATTAAAATTTGTTTCATCTAGCCCTCATTTCATGGTGATAAAAATATATAACCATATTCTTTTTTTTGGTATTATTTGTAACACGTTGTATAAAAAATATAAATAAATTGACATTATTTTACCAACAATTGAAACGGCTTCTTATAAAAAAATGTTATTATAATATACCTGGGCTGATTGATAACTGACCGAAACGACGAACTTAAAAAAATGATACGCAAAAAAAAAAATATTACATTATATTTTGGCATCTTTTTGAAAATAGAACGCCAAATTTGAATTTAATCGAACTGGTGGAATTTGTTTGATAGGACGTAGAACTTTCTCTGTCGTAAATTTTCTTAACAATGGAAAGAAACGAAATTCGTGCGGTGATAAAGTTTTACGTTTTAAAACAGAAAACAGCAACCCAGATTAAAACCAAGCTAGACAGTGTTTTAGGTAATTCTGCTCCTGCATTGAGTACAATTCACACCTGGGTAACTGATTTTAAACGTGGAGGACAGAGCTGCGAAGACGCCCACCGCCTGGCCGTCCAAATGAAGTCACGAAGATAAATGAAGATAAAAGTAGGCACATTGACCTAAAATGACATATCTGGACCGAATACTCTTTGATACAGCTGATCTCTAGAGATGGGAAAATATTAATTAAATGCCTTTGATAAAAATATTATTTTTTTTGGTATTTTTCGTAACACGTTTTATATATATATATATATTCAGTGTTAATTAGAGTGCAATTTGAACATACTTACCTGTTTTTACCTAAAACTAAAAAATGGCACCAAAATGAAACGAAAAGCGCGTTTGTCGAAACTCACCTTACTGACATCACCAAACTGATCACTGGTACATACGAAATTGTTCATATTTGTTTTGTATGTTTTACTGCAACGTCTTACGGTATTAATTTTCAAGTTTATTATTTGTAATTGTGGTGAATTATCCTGTAAATTTTAAAAACAAATTATTTTATTATATTTTCTTATATACTCAACAATTTTCAAGAAAAACGAGTTTTTTTGCACGATTCCTGCGCAGTGTCGGAGGTAACCACCGCGAAGCATCGCATGCTAATATGAACGTAATTTCAGTAATACGTCGGTTAAACTTTCAACTAAACCGCGATCTCCGTCTCTAGCAGCCTCACCATCGATTTTGATGGTTTTAACCGAATTGAAAGTTTTTTTGCTGGAATAAGATCAAATTCTAATCAATTTTTTGGTATATTTACTTTGCGTGGATATACCTCCGTTTGACAGGAATCGTCTTCACGTCAAGCGTCAAGCTGGAAGCCTCACCAAGGGGGTGTAATATCTTGGCTCCTTCTGGACCAATTTCGTTGAAACTTTGTATACGAGATAATCAATTTCCAATAAAAATTTTGACATATAAATCATAACGATAGAGTCAGTCTATCTTGTTGAGGCTGCTAGCTAGACGTCGATCTAGAAGCCTCAGTAAGATACTCAAATATCTCCCAAAATACAATTTAACTTGTTCTGAGATTTATAAACAAGTTTATAAATCAGCTAGAATAATGGTCAAACGCAAGTCAAAAATAAAAACACAACAATTGAATTGCACTGAAAATAATATACTAATAATAACTATTTGTAAGTTTTCAAGACATAACACATAACAACCCCTGGCACTAATAAGATTTAGAAGACATTTATTCATTGTCATTACATTAACTATAATATGTTATGTATCAATAAGTAGTACAGACAGACAAGAAAATGAGTAAGACATCGAAAAGCTTACAGCGTCAGCTATGCTGTTTTTCAGCCATCACCTCGTTCTCTACTTCTTAGAATATTATCTATTCCACGCACCCCACGTTTTTCGTTTTAAGTCCTACAAGAGTACTACACCAATAAAAATCTTAATAAAAATTATTTTATACTTTTTAGTGCGTAAAAACGTGTTGTTTAAAAAAAATTTTTTACTTAATAATTATTTTTGTTTAACCACGTTTCAAACAAAAATTTCGAAATCACTTCACTCAAAAATATCCATAACAACAGAGCTGTTGGTCATGACACCCTCTTCTTACTCAGGCGTCTTTCATCATAGGTACGTACAGGCAAGCGCAGATCAAGCCAAACAGTTGGAGTACGGCAAAAAACAAGATCGGTAGAAATTTGATCGAACTTGACCTGTACTTAATTGATTATACAAATAGTTAGCCAGCGATAGGTAGAGCTGGAAAGAATTGATTCCAATTTCTTTTCTTATTTTAAAATTAAGGTTTTCAATTGTAACGAAGCTACCATAGCTTCGCCCAACAGAGGGTAGCATCACATCGAGTCACGACGGACATTCGAATCTACCCACATCGAGTTTCGCATCGGTGCCTGGCACAGCATCGCACGGACTCGATCTTTCTAGAAGCACAAGCCTGACGTCGTCGACCCCCCACTCCGAGGCCGCAGTACTTAAGCGGCAGCACGCCGTCACTCGCGGAGTTCTCCTGCTCTGGTCGGCTTGGTTCCCCTAGTCGATAGGAGCAAGGGAATACCCGGCGAGCCCCCGCTATCTCGCCGTCCCGTCCCGTACCGACGCGCATCGCATTCCGTAGTATTGACAAACCTCACCAACCCCGATTCTAGTTATACGTCCGCCCTCTCTCTCCTCTTGTTATTATATATTTGTGATTTAATAATAAAACTATCGTTTGTTATTTGTAATCGAGTTTCAATCAACATCCTCATAGGTTAGGTATTTTCCCAAACCTAAAGGATATCATAGATGTGCCCAGAAGTAAGTAGGAACTTCGGCAACATCACACAATTTACTTACCTAACTACTGAAGTCTAATTCTTGAACACTAAATTCGCGTAGGTACTTAGCAACTGCTCAAAAAGCACGCTTTAAGAACCAGCACAGCCAGCACTAGGATCTTTCACTTGTTTATTCGTAAAATGCCCGATTTTTACTTAGTTTTTTTATTTGCAGCTATGATTGTCCTATAGTTTGGCACTTGAGAGTAATACGTAACCCTGCGAAATTAGCAAATGCGGTACACATATTATCTTGAACTGCTCTTTTTTCCTAAAAAAACGCACGCTTTCGCAGCAAGATCGCTGCGCTGAGAAGAGCGAATGAATAATTTTTATTGACAGCAGCTGCGCGCGCGATGACAAGCAAGTTGAAGTGGCAATGGGCAGGGCGTCAACGAACCGATAACCGATGGGGAAGAAAAGTTATCGAATGAATCGACCACGGGCCGGAAGGCGTACTCCAGGACAACAAGATGGACAGATGACTTGCTCAAAGTTGCTGGACGCCGGTGGATGCGAGTAGCGTAGGATTATTCACGGTGGAAACCTATGGGAGAGGCCTATAATCAGCAGTGGACGTCTTCCGGCTGTGATGATGATGATGATGACAGTTAGTGTGACATGATCCATATATTTTAATATAGCCTATGTGACTCGCGCTTTCAAGAGCTATCTTCTCGTAACGATGCCTCTATCGTTCATTATTTTAAGGATTATAAGGGAACTGGTAACGGACGTAACGTACATACCAACCAAACACATTACCCTCCTTTTGAGCTTCGCCGCAGCCGGGTAAAAATGCGAATAAAAAATACAAAACCAAGTCTTTATAATTCATACTCACCTCAATATAATCGTAATTCTTAGATATCATACCATAACCAGATGCTGTACAAGTTAAGTTATATTCTTCAAATTTTGTAGCGTACGGTATTGCCTGTACTGCTTTATTGTAAACAAAAGGCTTGTCTAATAGCTGTAACATACATATCAAAGCTTGTATGACAGGTTAATAAAAAAAAAATTGTTTATCCATATATATAATGCCCCGTAATTAGTGTCAAATATTTTCGGGGCTGAGAGTTATAATTAGTCAATAGTCACGTAAAAAAATATTTCGAAAATCTACACGTTAGTTTAAGTGTTTTTTTTTTCTGACAAAAAAAACATCATTAAGTATGACAAAAAGAGATCACCCTCTGCATGTACACTCACATTTACTCTAGGTACATGTAAACACATCACGCATCAAACGCGTGTGTGCGTGCATGAATGCAAATGTGTAGTGATCAGCTGGTTGAGTGTGATGTTTGTTATGATTAGGTAACCAAGTTGTTTGTCTTAATTACTTGAAAATTAGCGTGTAAATTGATCTCATATTTTTATGAAGTGAAGATCAGGACTTCTTCTTTCAGCCCTGAAAATATTTGACACTAATAACGGGGCACCTTATATATGCACAAACTAAATAAAAAAAGAATTATCAAAATCGGTTAACAATTGGCGGAGATATCTAATAACATACATAAAAAAAAATACAGACGAATTGAGAACCTCCTCCTTTTTTTGAAGTCGGTTAACAAAGATACAAATTTAAAGCTGCATACAGCATACAGCTGCATTGGAGTGTTTAGAAGAAGAGGTGAAATATTACACACTTGATGACTACTGTGTATTATTCATTGGAGAAAATGACTTCATTAAATCACAAAATTACACTGAACTTGTAGAATATATTGAATTAAAGTTGTCAAATATACAGCATACAAATGTAATTATATGTTCACCTACCTTCCGCTATGGCCGCTATACAGATATATTTAATAAACGAATTGAACAGTTTAATCATATTTTTTATCAACAAGAACAGGAATCAAAATATGTGTATTTATTCGACTCTAACTGGAAACTCAAGTACGAGCGAAACATATTTTCAAGACGCAATGGTGCCATCAACAACCATGGAATGAAAACATTATTACGCAACTTGCGCGATTTTATATCGAAAATTGAAACAACTACTGGAAGTGATCAAAATGTACAAGCAGAAGATCCTAGCACGACTTCAACAGACAACAGTTGTTTTCGTCACTAACACAGATAAAGAACGCAAGGAGCGACAAGAAATTTTCACAGTTATGCACCAAAATATACAGGGCCTACTCTCTAAACTAGAAGTACTTGAAATTACACTAACTGATATTCAAGATCAGTTTGACCCGGAAGTTATTTGTCTGACTGAAACATTTATAACGACTGAGCATATACGAAATGTAAAACTTAGTAATTACGTGTTAGCCTCTAGTTATTGTAGGAAAAAAAGGCGGGGCGGGTCGTGTATTTTTATAAAAAAAGGTATTTCGTTTAACAAGGTAACCTGTCTGCTGTAAACTATTTTGAATGTTGTGTAATATTAATACCTACTTGTAAAATTGTAATTATTTGTATATACAGACCGTCAAGTAACACAAATAGTAAATTTGAAATTTTCTTTCAAAAGTTCGAATAATTGTTATATATGTTTTTCCAACGATATTCGAGAAACAAATTAATAATAACTGGTGATATCAATATAAATATGTTAGAAAATAATAATGTATCTTGTAGATTAAACAACATCTTAAAAAACTATAATCTGATATCACATATTAATGTACCAACTAGATTGAAAAGTTGTATAGATTTAATTATAAGCAACGTTAAAAATGGAATTGGTAGTACGCTTCCATTGTGGTTATCAGATCATGACACGGCACAATTTTTGAACCTAAAAATAAAAAATAAGAAACTTCTACGCAGACCAACATATTTATTTAAATTTAAAAGATTATATACAAATGAAAATATCATATTATTTAGAAATTACCTTAAAAGTTTGTATTTTACTGATGTTTATCAACAAACAGATGTCAACTTAGCGTTTAATGAGTTTTATGACATGTTTTGTTTGCTTTATAAACTTTGTTTCCCTAAAGTGAAAAAAAAGTTTAGTTTAAAGCCTAACTTAAATTGGATGTCTAGAGGAATACGGAAAAGCTGTGTAACTAAAAGAAAATTACGTTATTTGTACTACTCTGGGAAAAATAAATGCAATAGGAAAAAATTTCACGATTATAGAAAACTATTGAAAAAGTGCATATTTAATGCGAAAAGACAAATAAACACCAAATATATTGTAAATAGTAAGAACAAGTGTAGAGCAACTTGGCAAATTATAGAACAACAAATTGGTAATAAATCTTGCTCTAATGACATAGTTAAGATAGTTCACAACAATACCACAATTACAGATCCAACCATGATAGCCAATGAATTTAATAATTATTTCATAAACTTGACATCTGCATACAATACATGTGAAAATACGAATAAAGAATGTTTGACGAATACTATATATTTAACACCAGTTAACAAATTTGACATAGAAAAGGTTATCATAGAATTAAACAATACAGCTAGTGAAGGATATGACGAAATATCAACAAAAATATTAAAAGCATGTAGGAAAGAATTAAGTGAAATCTTGGCTTATCTAGTAAACTTATCATTGCAATCGGGTGTATTCCCAGAAGAACTAATGTTGAGTATCATAATACCTCTACATAAAAAGGATGACGAAACTGACATGAACAATTTTAGACCAGTAGCACTTAATCCAAACTTTTCTAAAGTTTTTGAAAAACCAATGGTTGGCAAACTGGTATCATATCTCAATAAATTTAATATTATAAAACCAGATCAATATGGATTCCAAAAAAATAAGTCGACTACTCTTGCGACATTCAATTTAATAAATCAGATATTACAGGAACTTAATGCAAATAACTTAGTAACAGTTTTGTGCTTTGACATGTCAAAGGCATTTGACCTCGTATCTCATAAATTGCTTTTGTCTAAATTGGAGCAGTATGGTATAAGAGGTCCCGCATATAACTGGCTGAAAACGTATTTGGAAAACAGATCTCAAGCTGTACAAATAACTCGCCTAGATTCAAAAATGATATCCCAATCATATAAATCTGAATACAAGTGTAATAGATCTGGTGTGCCGCAGGGCAGTGTGCTAGGACCACTTCTATTCTTAGTATATATTAATGACATAATGAGTATAACCATATAGAAGCATTTTATTTGCTGATGACATCACCATTATTATAGCTACTAATAAAACATTGACATTGAATTATCATGAATCGGAAACCAATAATGTTTTAAAATTAATATCGACATGGCTAAATCAAAATAATTTAAAATTTAACATTAATAAAACTAATTATATTAATTTTAATAATATAAACGTAGACGTAAGACTTGATAATAATATAGCGATTAAAAAAACTGACTGTGCTACATTTCTAGGCATAAAAATTGATAATGCACTAAATTGGAAAGCCCACGTAACACATATCTGTAATAGAATTAATCAATACTCCTATGCACTATATAAATTAGCCAAGGTTACATCTAAAGATACTGCCATAATATCGTATTTCGCATATGTTGAATCGATCCTTTGCTATGGGATTGTTATTTGGGGAAACAGCACTGACATTAGCAAAGCATTTTTGGCTCAAAAAAAATGTGTGAGAGTAGAGATGTGCCGTGGGGAATGTTCCCATTCCCAGTATTTTCCCTATGGGAATATTCCCGGTAAGTTACCCAAAGTTTCCAATGTTCCCGGGAATATTCCCCTACACATGAAACATTTAATATATTGAATTCTTTCTTTACCTAGTGTTTTAATTTAGTTTGGTTGTCTGGTTGGCTGGTTTGGTTAGTATGATTTAATTTGCAAAATTGATTATTTTTGATATTATAGACAATTTTATTTTATTTAAGTGAGAGATTTCACTCACGGTCATCTGATCCAAAACTAGGCAAGGCCTGTACTACGAGTATGGGTGTCAAAGATAGACAAATATTCAATACCCAGACACAGAAATGACCCTTGATGTCTGCCTTTTTTTCTTTTCGCGCCTTAGCTTGGTACTATAGAAAACTGTAATTTTATTACAGATAGTTACTATAGGTATTAGTCGTTTTGTTAGTTACATACAGCCAAGTAGATGTTTGCCTGTTCATTGCTGACTGTAAGATGTGGATAAACTGTCTCGCTTCCTCTTTAAAAAAAAAATTATTTGCGAATCTCTTTATCTGAGTGGCAACAAGGTCATCAAACAATGAAAGCGTCCTTTTTTAGTTACCTGTTATTTAATTTGTAACTTGGTGCACGTATTTAAACATACAAACCTCGTTGTTAATAATAATCTGAATCTTTGTGGTCGGCTTTTAAAAGTTGCTTTGCTTTATACCTATAACTTATGAAAAACATGTTGATCGTTCTGTGATTTGTTAATTATTTTAGTATAATTTAAATTGTTAATACTGAAATTTTATTGATATTTAAAAACAAATCTGGATCTTTGTGGTCAGATTTTAAAAAAGTTGCTTTGTTTTATACCTATAACTTATGAAAAACATGTTGATCGTTCTGTGATTTGTTAATTATTTTAGTATACTTAAAATTGTTAATACTAAAATTTTATTGATGTTTAATTGTTGATTATATTGATAACGCATATTTGTACACACATGAATAAAAACTATCAAAATTTAACGTCTGTGTTTCTTTTTCTCTTATTAAAATACAGTTAAAACTTTCAGAATCTGCCCGGGAATATTCCCGGAAACATTGGGAATATTCCTAAAAACACTGGGAATATTCCTCGGAATATTCCCATTTTTTTGGGAGTTTTGGGAATATTCCCAGGCATGTGGGAAATTTCCGGTGATTGTTCCCGGTAACATTGGGAATATACGAAATCTCTTAGGTTAGTAAGTATTCAAATATTACTTGTGATTTGTCTCCTAAAACTTAATATTGTGACATATAAATATATATAAAAAATAGAAGATTTCGACAACTTTCCCATTGTTAAAGTTCTCAAGGGAATATTCCCCGGAATATTCCCACACAAAAGTAATTTACCGGGAACGGCACATCATTATGTGAGAGCAATAGTGGGGGCAACCTCAGATATCTCTTGTAAACCATTGTTCACAAGACTAAAGATTCTACCTCTTCCTTGCCTTTATGTCTTGGAAGTAGCTTTATTTAAAAAAAAAAATATTAAACTATTTACAACAACAAAAGATATCTAGAAATTTATGAAATAAGCACGCATTAGTCTTTAATGTAGTACCAAAAAGTGCCAGATACAGTAGAAATTGTTATGCAATGTGTAAAGCTACGTACAACAAAATCCCAGATGTTTTCAAAAATAATAATTTAAAGCGCTTTAAAAAGATGTTGAAAGAATGGCTGTATGAACATAATTTTTATTCATTTAAGGAATTTTTGGAGCATCAGTTTAAGACATGTATTATGTGTAAAAAATATTAGACAAAGATTTGTATTATTATTATTGTTTGCATGCTTAGTTTTAGGCTAGATATGTGAAACTGGTATGTAACCATTTATATTGTAACACCCTTGTAACCATATCTATAGCAAATAAATATTATTACTATTACTATTACAGTCGATTGGATAAATAGAAGACGCATTTTTTATTCACTTATACTTTAATTCACATTCGAAATCAAGACAAACGTATCTATGCATTTTCCTAAAATAAGTATTTATTAAAAAAAGAAACGTGAATTCTGCAACGAGTGGTTCCAACCATTCGTTTTCCATTTCTATTATTACACGATGAAGAACGATAGACAGCAGTCGACGTTCCGCCATTTTGTCTCTCGTCTTGTCATTGGTTTACGTTCCGTTCGACGGAGAGTTTTGCAATAGATAATAGTTTTTTTTAAATTTGTGTGGAATGTCAGTTTACCGTTTCTAAATTTTATGCTTAAAATAAATATGTCTGGAAATTTATTTATAATGACTACAGCTAGCGGCACAAAACTTTAGCTCTGAGCGAGCGGTACCTCTCTCTCAGTCTTTCCACCCTTACCCTATGCGAGAAAGAGAGTCACCGCTCGCTCAGGGCTAAAGATACGTGCCGCTAGCTGTACTTAGTATTCGAATTGTTTAAAGTAGCGGAAAAACGATATAATTTGAAATGGTTTATGCGGACTTTAAATTTACTACGAGTGTATGTTTTAAGATTTTCGTGGTTGTTCACTACACTAACATTGTCACAACTTTCGGGTTTGTTACCACGGTAATATTTAATATTGTTATCTTGATATTGCACGCTCCATGGTCACGAGTAGACTGGTGTGGCGAGTGGACAGCTCCTAAGGACAGACATATCTGTCTACCCTCACGTTGATTGTTCGAATCACTACCATTGTCACTCACTTGTTTTTCACGGCACACAATACTCACTGTGCCCATTTGCGACTTTAAAGTTGGAACATTTTTACGATGATATATGTTTAACACTGAGTTCCATGCACTGGACAAGAAGATGGTTTCAAACTGTCCGGTACATGGAACCCAGTGTTAAACGTATGTGATCGTAAAAATTTTTCAACTTTAAAGTCGCAAATGGACACAGTGAGTATTGTGTGCCGTGAAAAACAAAAAACGTGAGTGACAATGGTAGTGATTCGAACAATCAACGTGAGGGTAGACAGATATGTCTGTCCTGAAGAGCTGTCCACTTTTTATAAATAAAATGAAATCATCTTCTAACAATAAAAAATATAATGATATAGATATTTTCCAGCACAGCATTACAAAGTTTATAAAATTAATGAAAGAAAAAAAAAATATAATAATCTAATTTACTTTTAATTTTATTCTATATTTCTAAAGTTTCCGCCTACCTATACCCTGTTTCGGATAACATTGGAAAAGTCTTTCATAGGATACATTTCCAGACATGTCTATCTCGATTAGCTGACAAGTGTGAATCGCAAATAACCGTTTTATGCCATTGTCTTTTTTCCATTGTTATTTGAAATGAAGTATTAAATGTAATCTTTATTTTCTTATATTTTTGTTTAACATAAAGTTTGGTACCTCACGACTCACTACTGTAACATTATTCTTTTGTTTACCAACTGTAGCACTTTACATAAACTGATAGTGTTCGCTTAGTGGTACGCAGATGTTTAGCAAATAGTGGATACTTTATTGGCTTTTGTATCAGCACGATGGTTTTTATACAATGTTATAATTTAACGTTCTTCTCCACAGAGGGCGTACACTGGTACTAAACGTGCCATCCATGATAGCTTTGACGTCGAAAAATGATTTGTAAAAATCTTAATTCGAATAAAATAATTTTGATTTTGATTGAACGCTGTCTGTATCCCAAAAAAAATAAAAAAAATAAATGCACCACCACCAAACTAAAAAGAAACCTCCGTACACATAAGAGGGAGGACCTAATTGTCATTCGAGTAAGTACGAATTTCTTAAATACCAATTAAAAGCCTGACATAGGCTGGTATAGTCTGCAGTAACTAATAAGAATAATTGCTATCCAAGAAATGAGAAACCTATTAGTTGGTCGCTTACAACTTATTATACTATAAAATTACTTTAAATCTGATTCGTTCCAAAATTTTCGAGAAGATTCATAGCTCGTTAACAAAATATGGAAGCTCTTCTTAGAAAAATGGAACAGGTTAGGCTGAATTTCGACCTGAAAGCAAATCACAGCAAGACGAAGATTATGATTGTCGATAGATTTAAATCGCTCAATCATACAACTACCTCGGATCACTGATCTCAATCAACGGTAAGTGCGCGGATGAGATAAAACGACGCATAGCTATCACGAGGTAGTCCATGGTAGACCATGGACTCAAAAAAATAAAGAAAAACAGAAACATCATCAAAGGCCAAAGAAATGTGAAGGCATGGCACTTAAACACTTAGAAAAAGTGAAAAAGAAGATAGATGTCTTGGAAATGTAGTGTTGGAGAAGGATGCTTCAGCTATCCTAGACGCAATTCAGAACCATTGTTTTTATCCTCCAAGAACTCGGCATTAAACAAAAACTGTCTTCCATCGTACAAGGGCGCATTCTCACCTCTTCGTCGACGTCGCTTCTGTGCAGCGCCTAGTAGTGCAAACAAAGGTCGAAAGCAGAAGAGCCCGCGGCAGGTCACCTATGCGTTGGACCGACCAAGTCAAAGCTGCGCTTCATTAAGCGCGTCCACTCCATGAATGTACCAGGAAGGCAGCAGCGAGAAACGGATAAACGGATTGTAAATCTTTATTTTTATTTTTATTGTGGCTTTTGTGTATTCACAATTCCGCCAATGTCACGTGTCGGAGAGGATACAGGATGGGGATAGGAAAGGAAAAGAAGAGTTAAATTTGGAATAATAATTGAGGCTGAGGAGTAGATATATAAAATATAATACTTATTATAAATACACAATAAATAAAATAAAGTATATATACTTTTATAGTTTAATATTGTTTTGATAAATAAATTTGGACAGTAAATATATAAAGGCAGAATCAACCAAGGACAGCAAGGATTTCATATTAATATGATATTAATTTAAACGAATGATATCCTAAAATAAGGGCATAGCTGTCAGTTTAAGAGATTTTTAAGTCGCATGTTTTAAGTGCTCTCTAAAATTGCCACCACACCACCAACTCTGACATGACGACCACGACCCCCTGTCAACACTGTATCGACAAAGAAAAGAGAAATAAAAGATATTTTAAGATTCTCGTGGTTGTTCACTACACTTAAATTCTCACAATTTACAACCGAGGTAACAAACTCGTAAAATGTGTCAATTTTAGTGTCGTTAACAAAAAACCACGGACCAATCAATTAGGGTTTAATCAACAATTATTAGTGTCCCCATGCTGGTTAAGGTACTCTAGGACACCTTGTATAAAAATAATAAAATGCAGAAACTAACTATAACGCTGATGTCAGAAGTCGGAAAATTATATTCTGCGGGGAACATAACTGTTTTAACACGTCGCCACTGGCCTTGAAATCCATAAAATGCTATTCTCAATAACTGTCCAGCAACAATATGGAGTTTTTCTATGTTATCAAGGTATCTGAAATTAAGAAGCGCTATTATAAAAAGCCGCAAAGCACGCTATTCCACTAGGGTTGAAAAGAGTAAACTAGAGTGGGAAATACGGTTATTGTCGGCTCATATGATATGACGTATACCTATTATTATATGAGCACCAAGTACTCCGAGCCTACACTGAAAATGGCTATAGTTGATCTGATCATGCGTGCCCAGAAGAATCGGTCAACTTCACAAAAAGCTTTGAATTTGTCCGCAGGTGTGTGCATGTTTTCTCACCATATTTCCCTCCTAACTATTCAATCAATCAGCCTATTGCAGTCCACTGCTGGACGTAGGCTTCCCCAAGGACACGTCAAAGCGCAGGATCACCCGCTTTCCTCATACAGCCACCACCAGCGACCTTCCTTAGGTCATCAGTCCACCTGGCAGGGGGGCGTTCCACACTACGTTTCCCGAGACGTGGTCTCCATTCGAGAACCCGTCTGCTCCAACGCTCGTCGTTTCTGCGACAGACGTAGCCAGCCCACTGCCACTTCAACTTGCTACACTTCTGGACGATTTCAACTACCTTGGTACTCGGCCGGATGATTTTGTTTCGGATTTTATCCCGTACCAAGCATAGATCTTTCCATGGCTCGCTGAGTGACAAGTAGCCGATGGGCCAGCTTCACCGTCACGTTTCACTATTATCTATCTTATCAATTATTATCTATAAACTATTGCGTTTGTGACGTCAGGACTTTGTTGATGGAAACTACACTACGTTACTTAGAACATCTCTACCTTAAGGCCGTTCACTTTGATTAGTGATTACAAAAAACGTGTACCCTACGTTTTGGTCCGTACACGTACGGAGATCAAGTGATTGGTCGAAGACCTCATATTTTGTACATGCACTCTCACTTGCACTAATCAAAGTGAATACAGGCCTTTAGATCAAATATAGTGGTAGATACACGAACGCAGCTTGAAAAACAGCGCCATCAAAACAAGGCATAAACTAAGCGTATACCTTGTCACATAATTAATATGTCTTGTTTTAATCTCAGTCGCTAATCGACAGCGCCGATGATGGTGTAACGTTACTATGCGCAAATGTGCACTGAAAATGTGCAAAAGTGAAAAAAAAAAGATGCGAGCGTCGTATTTTCAGTTAGTATCGTTTTGTAATACGATATTCCAAGTATTTTTTGCATTTCTTGGCATTTAATTATATTTTTTGTAATAATTTATCAATCATCATCTGCCCAGCGCGCGTCTATCCCTTTCACTCTTGCAGACGCCACTCTAGGGCACACAGATAAGGTATGCGCAGCCCCAAAATAACGTAACGCGCATATTATCTTACTAGGCTGTTGCCCGCGACTTCGTCCGCGTGGAAATAGTTTTTACCCGCGATGACCGAACTAAGGTAAAATACACTACACCTACCCTACAACTACCCTACCCTAAACCTACACCTACCCTGCACCTACCCTACACCTACCCTAATACACGTACATGAAGGATTTTAAAATCGTCATTGTTTTCGTAATCAGCGACCCGATAAACCATACAAACGATAGGTAATCATGTAGATTTTCAGACTTTGTCACCCCATTTCCCTCTTTTTAGGGTTGAATTCTGAAAAAACCTGAAACACGTATTTACTCTTTTATTGATAGGAGTACTACTCCTGTGAAGTTTTGAATAAAATAGTGTAACTAATCTTGTTTCCCCATACAAACTTTGCACCCCCGTTTCACCCCTTTAGAAAGTGAATTTTCTTAAGGAACCTACGTGCCAAATTTGGAATCTCTAGACTTAGCAGCGGTTTGGGCTGTGCGTTAATATGTCAGTCACTCAGTCAGTCAGTCAGTCAGTCATTGGCGATTTTGTACTTTGTTGCAATGATTTTTAAAGTTCGTATTAAAATAAATGTCAATTTTAAATGCGTTCTTTATTTTCTGAAAATCATACCTGTTGCATCTCGTTAGTAGAAAAAGGTGAAGGTGATTAGTAAAAAACCTAGAACACTATGTTAAACGTTATTGTTTAGTATTAAGGTCTATATTCAAGTTTGGGTACACAACTTAACGGCTGTTTTGCACATAACTAAAGCGGTGTAATATCTGTTTAAGCATGTATAAAGTATAGTTGACGCGGTGCCACGATTTGCGTTATATTTTGTATGAGAACGTTGATCTACCACTATATTCGATCTAAGATCTCTACTATATTTTTTATCTATAGATTAGCCAGTAGTGGAACTTTGTAGCCAGTAATGTAAGTTTTTACAACGTCTCTCTTACAACGTCTTACTCACTCTTCCATGCAGTGAGCGGCAGTAAGAACTTTCTCCGGCGCTATAATAGAACCGCCACATATGGCTGCATATTCTTCATTACTTATGTTTACCATTAGAGCCACCTGGAAAATTGTATTCTAAATGCGTGCTCATCTTATGTTAGATAGTCAAAAATTTTGGTATCAACGAGCGTAAGCCCATCTGTCGCACGCAGTCGTCTGTTTAACGCTGCGCACACCCTATAGCTATTCAAAAGTTTCTGCTTTAGGTGCAGATTCTACAAAAAAAAACATCGGCCATATTAGCCCCAGATCAGAGTGTTCTAAAAATGAAATATATATGTAAATAGAGCCCTACAGTAAGATAACTGTGCGTAGACACAGCCCATGAACTTTGTCACCAACAAAGTAATGACAAAACCTTCAAAGTTATAATATTATTTATCTGGAATATTTTACAGACAGCTTCTGATAATGTGCAGTAAACTTTCAAGTACTGAAAGAATACAAAAATTATAAACTGAACAGATATCTGTTTTAAGAAAAAATAAACCTGCCAATTAAAGAGATCTAATCTACTTATGAATGAGATAGAGCCAAATTATATTATATTTACAATACACGTATATAAGTGTTACAATAGTTTCTAGAAACCCGAATTAATGGTGTCATGAATAATTGGCACTGAGACGTCGTCGTCGCTCAATAGATATTGATCTCATGTACAAGCTCAGGGTCGCTCAGCGTGCGATGCAGAGGGCTATGCTCGGAGTTTCACTATCGTATCAGAAATGAGGTGATTCGTAGAAAGACTAGTGTTATCGACATAGCTTTCAGGATAAGCAAGTTGAAGTGGCAATGGGCAGGAAAAACAGCTCGACGAACCGATAACCGATGGGGAAGAAAGGTTCTCGAATGACGACCGCGGGCCGAACGGAAGGCGTCAGATGACTTGGTGAAAGTTGCTGGGCGCCGGTAGATGCAAATAGCGCAGGACCGTTCACATTAGAAATCTGTGGGGGAAGCCTATGTTCAGCAGTAGACGTCTTCCAGCTGAGCTAATGATGACGTTAATGAATAATTGGCTAATTACCTGATAGGGAACATCCCCAAGCTCAGCGTTGCGACCTTTTATTATGCGAAAATATATATCGTCATACTTTTTATTTGTTTGTTTTCTTGACTTTATTACCTGAGACGTCTCATTCAATTTACTGAATTCGCTTTGCTGTGTTAAATAACGTTTTGTTAAATTTGATTCATTGGACTTATATTGTTGAGTACTGTTGAAATTACAATAACCTAAGTGAAATATTACACCAAAACACAATGAATATTGAAAAAATATACATGCATATCCCAGCATAATATTATTATCTCCTCCCCCCCCCCCTTAAATGTCAAACTTGTGTCATAGACGAAAATTTTTTAGACGGACACACACGGACATAAAAATAACATGAAAGATAAAAAAAGTAGGTACTGATGTGAAGTTCTCAAAATTTTTCCGTTCCGATAATCCCGAAACCATAATTCAAATATTCCCATATTGGCAATTTACAAAACCTTTAGGGTTAGCGAGTATTAAACAATACGTTTTGCATAATAATAATAATAGTAGAAAAGGTACAATAATATTTTATTACAAATACAACCCATCTGCAATAATTGAGAACTCTAACTACAGAATTTACTGGGACCCAACAATCATCACTGACAAAACAATCCACTGCAATAGACCGGACATCACAGTTCTTAACAAAACTAATAAATCAGTACTCCTCATACATATCGCGATCCCCAACACTAACAACTTAGCAACAACATAAACCGCAAAAATTACAAAATACGTTGACCTATCCATTGAAATTAAAAAGCAATGGCAGGTCAACTTCAATAAAACTGTACCAATAGTTCTTTCCACAACCGGTGTTATCCCCACTACCCTCCATACTAGTTTAAATTTACTGAAAATGTACAAACCCACACTCGTTCTTCTTCAAAATGCGGTTATACTCAATACATGCAGGATAGTTGAAAGTTTCTGTCGACAGACTTACACCAGCACTTGGCTTAGGCCCGTGCAATTTTTATTTTACCTCTTCGGAGAGATTAAAACTTTAATAACAAGAATAATAATAATAAATCTGGAACAAAAAACATTACAATTTTTCTTAAGGTAATATCAAATTATTTCCCATGTGTTAAGGTTTTAGGTAGAATAACCGGGAACGGCACATCATTAGTCTATGGCTGATGAATTGATGATCCTTGCGTTCCGAGATGCGCTGAAATCGATTAAAGCACCTGTAATCGCGTACTACGAATAAGGAAGCTATGGAAGTGTAAATGTAAACATAACCATATGGCCCCAAATCTCGAGTACTTACACGAGAAACGTCACTGTAGACGGGCCAATTGGATGCGTTCACGCATCACGTCATATTCCGACAAGCCCGGTGATTGGTTCACGGCATGACGGATAACGGTGATTGGATCGCGTCAATTGTGCAGTGGATGTGTTATGCATTAAGTGTGATAGAACAAGTCAAATAAAAAATTATCGTACTTTTGCATTACTGATATCAATCAGATTGCTTTGTAATTATTTACTAAAATCACCTTTTGTATATTATTTAAATGTGTGATTGTGTGATTGTTTTTGGGAAGAGGCCATTACTCTGTGTCAAACTTTTCACGTTTTCGTATTGTATTTTGTATCCATTAAAATCTTGCCAATCATTTGTTATTTTCGAGTTGTGATTTTACTGACATTGAAATACAAGCCTGAACTAAGGAGAAACTACATTATTTCGGAGATCCATATACCATGTGCGATCCTGCTGACAACGGTTCTCCGTCAAACAAATATAAAGAGATTACTTTAAGACAAGAACTTGCGAAAAAGGTCGTGGTCAAAGGCTGGTCAGGCTTCACAGACTGGCGTAACCCGGGTTTTCTCGCAACAAGGTAATGCTGTGTGAATGGTGGGATTGGAAGGGCATTATTCATTATGAGCTGTTACCGCCAGGCAGGACCATCGATTCTGACCTCTACTGCAAAAAACTGATGAGATTAAAGCAAGAAGTTGAGAGAAAGCGGCCGGAATTAATCCACAGAAGGGGTGTGGTTTTTCATCATGATAACGCTAGACCTCACACATCTTTAGCCACTCAGAAAAAATTAAGAGAGTTTGGCTGGGAGGTGTCAATGCATCCGCCGTATAGTCCTGACCTTGCACCTTCAGATTTCCACTTGTTTCGGTCTCTTCAGAATTATTTAAGCAGGTTAACATCACGAGATGACTGCCAAAACCACTTGTTGCGGTTTTTTGATCAGAAGCCCCAGAATTTCTATAGCAATGGATATGATCTCTACCTGCAAGGTAGCAGAAAGTTATCGAACAAAATGGCACCTACATACTTTAGTTAAATGTAAATAAACTTTATTAAAAAATGTTTTGATCTTTCATATAAAATGCGAAGAAACTTTTTCCCCAACCTTATATTAATCGGTTGCTAAATGTTGTTCGTAAAGTGATGCTGGCTTTTGATTATTCTGTTAGAGTAATGAAAAAGATGAATAGGTTTGATAGAAACTTTTCTAGTAATCCGTTGCTTATATACAAAGACGTTAAGTTGTAGTTACTAAAGAAAAATTTGCCGCTGCACTTAGAATTTTCCTATAATATTCAAATTTCTTATTTATATTTACGAAAACATCATAATTACAAACAATTATTATTGAAGTCAATAGCTAGTGGGTCAATTTCCTTTAAGTAATATTAATAAATAAATAAATAAAATATGTTTATTCTTTAACAGATTTACATTACTGCAGGGGCAGGTTTTTCCTAGTAAGCTTATTGCCTGTGTTAGGAGAATATTAGTAGGTACTGTAGGGAACGGCCTCCTTTGATAGATGCTGGCTGTTTCTCCGGTTTGTTTGATGTACTTTATATCTTTTGGATTTCGAATGGATTGTTTTGTGTGAGTGAGTTTGACGGCCATCGTGGTCCGTTGAACGTGGTGTTATATTCCGAATAGCTATAAAAATAAAATAAACGTGATAATAGTATATATCCGTTTATCATTTGGTGGAGGCGCCGGGTATCTGCCACGGCGACTGCATCGACGATGACGGCGTTCAACGGACCACGATGGCCGTCAAACTGACTCACCCAAAATAATCCATTCGAAATCCAAAAGATATAAAGTACATCAAACGAACCGGAGAAACAGCTAGCATCTATCAAAGGAGGCCGTTCCCTACAGTACTCAATAATTTATTACTACTAGAAGGTCGGTGTAGCGGTGGTTAAAGCCCGTTCCGTCCCGTTGGGGATAACACTGATTCAAACTCGAAATACAAATTAAAAACCGGCCAAGCGCGTGCCGGGTCACGCAAAGTGTAGGGTTCCGTTGTAATTGTCCAATACTACACTTAGGTACCTTTTTAAGACTCATCAAATTTCTTACATGTACAAGTACATTTTATAAATTGGTCCATTATTCGATAACCTGTAAAGCATACTTGATCTTAATCTTTTTCTTTTAAATTCAACATAATACACTACTGCCGTGAACTTTTTCGCTGCTGGTAAGAAGGAGGGGGGGGGGGGGGGAACTTGACTCTAAAAAAAAATAAGCACTTTAAAACTAAATATTTCTGAAACGTTCACTAGCATCGAAAATAGTTTTATCAAACCCCCATTTTTTTTTTAAACCTATCCAACGACACAAACACAAAGGTTATCTCGAATAAAAAAATAACCCTTACTTCACGTGTACCAGAGGAACCCTAAAAATATATTTTTTAAGATTTTATTCTTCAGCTTTGTCGGCATGATTAATATGTATATCCATGCCAAGTTACAGCCTTCTAGTACTAAGAGTCTCTGAGCTAAGCCGCGGACTAACAGACAGACAGACAGACGGACATACTGAAACTAGGGCGTTTGTGAACTACACGGAATTTTACCGTCCGTCCGATTGGATCGTTTTTTTATGGCTT
Organism: Carpatolechia fugitivella; assembly: GCA_951230895.1. NCBI lineage: Eukaryota > Metazoa > Arthropoda > Insecta > Lepidoptera > Gelechiidae > Carpatolechia > Carpatolechia fugitivella. The sequence goes on along the minus strand of OX579652.1, from coordinate 5,725,809 downwards.
GCCATATTGGACCGTAAAAAACCGGACTGCCGGGCGGTAAAATTAAAATTAACGCTCTAAGGGTTTCTTTTTGACTACAGAACCCTCAAAAGTGCATAAGTAAACTTAATAAGGTACCTGATGGATATCAACATACCAGTGCTACACACAAAAGTGACCGATATCAAAACCGATCAAAATGGTCTACAAAATGTAGTTTGGCATTTAATTTTGACGAAGAAAAACATCGTGAGGAAAAGGTGTGGGATGTGAGTTCCACCAGCCCGCACTTGGCCAGCGTAATTTAGGGTAAGCTGCATCTCGGCGGGAATATTATGAATAATGAGCTATTTACGAATTATCTTACTATCATATATATAAATAAAATTTATGTTTGATTGATTTAAATATACAAAAAACAGAAAAGAAAGAAAACAAGAAGAAGAAAAGAACATTCCACTCCATTGTTACCATAAAAATAAAATAATATTAAATAAACAAAAAAAAAAACGATTGCCATCGGTATGTACTTATACAAATATTTCCCGTTTTCTTAATAAATTTAAAACCGTTTTGCAACAAAAATCCTGCACCAAACTACGTAGTTGCAGTTGTACATTACAAAAAAACGAAGAATACGGCTTTTGCTGAACCAAAGATTTCCTTTGGCAAGATTGATTTTTGGATCCTGGGGGGGGCTAAATCCCCAGCCTTAACAAAGTCAGAGGTTAATAACTGCGTGGGGTTTAGGTATATAGTCGAGTTTGGTATCATTTTCGATTAAATCGAATGTCTAAATGTCAAACTGGAATAATATTTAGGTCAATAGATAGTAAAAATAATATCTGTAATTCTATTTAGATATGTTGGTATATAATACCACATTGCCTCGCACTCGGCCCGATTGGGCTTTGCAGTGGGGTGATTCTTCGAAAAAAAAAAATCTTGAGAAAAAACATTATCTATTTTCGGATCCTTGAGCCAGAAATCTAATTTTAAGCTGGAAAAAAGATGAAATTTTATGAAGAAGGCACTTCAAAAAGTTAAGTAGTTTTAGAAATAATTATTATTTTAAATGATTGCATGTTGCCGATAATGACGATTTGAGACACTTATGACGTTATTGTTTCAAATAATGATGGATTGTTGCTAAGAATGACAAATTGAAAATAAAGGTGATCAGTGCTTTGTGCAAAGTTCACCTAGGGAAGTACAGTGGAGCTCAGGTCAGGTAAAATCTTTATTCCCTGTCACCCCGTGAGGGCCACTGGAAACGATTAGCCCCCAAGTGTGATCGTCCTGTTTCTTAGGAGGCCAGTGGGCGTCGAGTACGCGGCAATGTACAGCAATCATACTTGGAAGGGTAATATTTCAAAAAAAAAAAAACAAATATTTATTATTTGCTGGAATATGGTATACAATAAATATGTCCAAATAACAAACAATTCCCACATATTCTGCCGTAAGAAGCGTGCAAATATTACAGTTATTATCTAATGTCTAGTTACAATATTAAATAGTCAATAAAAATAGTCAATAAAATAAACAAAATTCTGTGCCATTATTACAATTAAAAAAACAAAATTGAAAATTTTAAAAAATACACGCCGTATGTTAAAATATATTAGAATAAAAAGGATTAAATAACATTTTTGGAAATCCCCCGACCAGAGTCAAATAAGATAAGAAATATAAAATAAAGAAATCTATAAAAAGAGTGATTTCTCACGAAATCCGCCACACAAACAACTAATTATGACCTTTCTTAATCCTTACGTTTACGTATCTACTTACCTTTTGCTTTCTCGTAGAGATAGACACAGCAATAATATTTATTAATTTAGGTACTATTACATACTCATCTATCTAATAATATGATACAAATCCAATAAAACACGTCGGGGTCTGCCACATACATACGGCGTGGGTTTTTTAAAATTTTCAATTTTGTTTTTTATTTGAATAAGTTTTAACATCCGGCGTGGGTTTTTTAAAATTTTCAATTTTGTTTTTATTTTAAACTTTTTGGAAAGTACGTTACTTTTGTTTGTACCTATATACCTTCTCCGATCCGTCGTGGGTGCAAATAACCGCATCGGAATCGGCCACCTATCCTCGCTGTTGCAGTATTTCTTTATAGTCTACCGCCATGCGCCATAAAACATGTCCAAGAACCTGATCTGTAAAGATACCGGTTCAGTAGTTTTGAAAACTCCTGTAATGCCAACTTATCTGGCTACTGCAGGGCTCCCTGGTGGTCTACCGCCTCAAAACATATCCAAAAACCAGCTCCAAAATGAAGCCTTTTGAATGCAAAAAACCGCATCGAAATCGATTCAGTACTTTTAGAGAACTCCTGTAGTACCAACTTATCTGGCTGCTGCAGCGCTCGTGGTCTACCTCCATAAAACGTATCTAAGAACTCGCTCCAAGATGAAGCCTTTTGAATGCAAAAAACCGCATCGAAATCGATTCAGTGCTCTTTGAGAACTCCTGTAGTACCAACTTATCTGGCTGCTGCAGGGCTCCTTGGTGGTCTACCTCCATAAAATGTATCTAAGAACCTGCTCCAAGATAAAGCCTTTTGAATGCAAAAAACCGCATCGAAATCGATTCAGTACTTTTTGAGAACTCCTGTAGTACCAACTTATGTGCCTGCTGCAGGGCTCCCTGGTGGTCTACCGCCCCAAAGCATGTCTAACAACCAGCTCCAATATGAAGCCTTTTGAATGCAAAAAACTGCATCGAAATCGATTCGGTAGTTTTTGATAACTCCTGTGTTGCCAACTTATCTGGCTGCTGCAGCGCTCCCTGATGGTCTACCTACATAAAACATATCTAAGATCCTAAGTTGAAGTGATACCTTTTCAATGCAAAAAACCGGAACTAAATCGGTCCAGTGGTTTTCGAGATAGAAGGTAACAAACAAACAAACAAACAAACAAACAAACAACCTCTTACCCCAAACGCATATACCGCCTCCGTTCCGTTCCGTCCGTCGTGGGTAAAAAGTCAGTTCTTTAATACTATAAATTTAATAATCAAAAATTTCCCACATCACCTCCACTTCGTTCGCCTCAGGTGATCACCGAAAATGAGGGCGACTGGAAACGATTAGCTCCTAAGTGTGATCGTCCTCCTTCTTGGCACGTCGTTAGTTTACTCCAGAAACTCCTTGGCACCACCATACCAAGGGGCCTCGTCTATCGGGTGGCAAGCTACCCGAAGGACCGTAGCTTCGACTTCTCCGTGCAAGGGGCAATCTCCGGGCCCAAGCCCATCCGGGCCGGAGTACCGCAAGGAGGTTGTCTTTCTTCCTGCCTCTATGCCCTCTTCACTGATGATATCCCGACGCTCGAAGGCCGCCTCCAGGAGTGGGAGAGCGATGTCAAACTCGCCCTCTTCGCCAACGACAGCGCCAGCGCCATGGGGAAGTATCGCGTCGTCGCGCAAACCCGCCAAAGCCGCTGCGGCTGCTTGACATCCTCCCGGACTGGCTGGACAGATAGAAGATGGCAGTTAATGTGGGGAAGACTGCTGCCCTCCTCACCAGGCAGACCCGCACACCACCACCCAGACTGACACTGCGGGGGCAGGACATCACGTGGCAATCCTCAGGGAAGTACCTCGGCTGCCATATTGACCGGGCGCTGCGCATGAAGCCTATAGTGACATATGTCACCAACTAGGTCAAGGCTGCGCATGCGCTACTTCGCCCGGTCTTTGGATCCCGGCTGCCGTTGCATGTCAAGCTGAGGATATACTAGACATACGTCCGCTCCCGCCTCACCTATCTGCCGTCCGCTAACTATAATGCCGTTAAGTACCAAAACCAAGTTTCGAGATAAATGGGATTAAAGTGCGGGAACGGAAAAATGCTTTCTGTTTGAAAACTAAATGACTAATGTATGACTTAATGATACCATTACGTAGATATTTAAAATAGCTTTAATGTAGTTAAACTCCCACATTGCTATGTGTAATATGTTTTGAAATAAATCAATTTATACGTTTTAACTAAGTATTATTATAAATATTCTTTCATGAACACACAACTAAAATGCCGTTAGGACTAACTTAGCGGCGTTGTAGTATTTGATTTTAAATTATTTTACCTATATTGTAAAATGCTTTAATTATATATAATGATTCCCGGACTAAAACGCCGTCAGAATGTCTAACGGCATTTTAGCTAATGCTTTTGTATTTTTACACACAAAATTTTACTTAACTATATCGCAGTTAACGGCACTTAGCTGCATTTAAGCTTACGTGTTTTTTTTGTACATTATTCATGGTGTTTATTGTTAGGCTAAAATGCAGCTTAAAACAAAACCTTCCATTGTAACGGCAATTTTGCTTAGTATTTGAACGTTGATAATTCAGAAAATACCTTATAATGCATTAAAGCAGATAAAAATAAAAACTTGTATTCTTTATTAAAATTGTTTTTTATTCAAATAATTGACATCTGCATTGTCTTAATCGAATGAGATCCATTGGAATATTTTTTTATCATTATATTTTCTTATTCTAGATTATTTATCTTATTTATCTTAGTTATTTATCTTAGTACTCTTACGAGATTTGTATGTGTCTTTTAAAATTTTGTGCTCATTGCAGATGTAGTTCTAAAACGCTATTAGATATTTGTATATTTTTACTCAGTCGCTGCTCATTAATTAGAAGTCTGACTTCGAAATTTAATTTTTCCTTAAATAATTTTTGAAATGTTTTGTGATTGAAGCCTCATTAAAAAATAGAAAAAAAAAATGTTTTGTGTGTCAATAATAAAAAAAAATTTTCATTTAAATTATGTTTTATTTAGTAACCAGTTGAACAGAAAATTTAAATAAATTAATAAATGCAGGTATAGGTTCCTACCTACCTGAATGAAAGTTATAAATAGCGCCATCTGTATTTTATAATAGAACTAAAAATATATATCTAATTATAAAAATCTATAGACAATGCGTTTCCAGTTTTGACAGTTAAGATTGGTCTCTATTACCGTATATTACAAGGTACTCTGTGATGTGGCCCGACCCGACCCAAAGTGCTATTGTGACAACACTAGTTGTTGGTACAGTTTAGGACCCACAATACCATAGTGGTATGGTTGGTGGTACAGTAGGCAGTTTTATTTAATTTTATTTTTATTTAATAGGTCAGCCAACATAGTACATACAATCATATTTAAAAATAAAGTTTACATGTTTGATGGAAACTGATCCGTGTACCGTTCAAGTGATTAACTCAGTGCCGCAACATGATCGAGTTCCCATCGAATCGGAAGAAGAATGGGTAAAAGTTTAGAAACGTGCCGCTTTGAGGGAGGGTGTAGTGGCAGAAGTGAATTCATCAATCAATACCCTGACGAAAAGATCTTTCAAAACCCTCTGACACCTCTACCCCACATCGGGGAGGTCTTACGTGTCGTTATCCTCCTGCAGGTCCTGGTGCGTGATCTTCAATTGCCGCTTCGAAGAAACTTAAACCCAACTCAAAGAATTAGCTCATGAAGTGGGACTGAGAATGATGACTCTTACGTGTCGTTATCCTGATCATCCACCTGCAGGTCCTGGTACGTGATCTTCAATTGCCGCTTCGAAGAAACTTAAACCCAACTCAAAGAATTAGCTCATGAAGTGGGACTGAGAATGATGACTCTTACGTGTCGTTATCCTGATCATCCACCTGCAGGTCCTGGTACGTGATCTTCAATTGCCGCTTCGAAGAAACTTAAACCCAACTCAAAGAATTAGCTCATGAAGTGGGACTGAGAATGATGACTCTTACGTGTCGTTATCCTGATCATCCACCTGCAGGTCCTGGTACGTGATCTTCAATTGCCGCTTCGAAGAAACTTAAATCCAACTCAAAGAATTAGCTCATGAAGTGAAACTGAGAATGATGACTCTTACCTGTCGTTATCCTGATCATCCACCTGCAGGTCCTGGTACGTGATCTTCAATTGCCGCTTCGAAGAAACTTAAACCCAACTCAAAGAATTAGCTCATGAAGTGGGACTGAGAATGATGACTCTTACGTGTCGTTATCCTGATCATCCACCTGCAGGTCCTGGTACGTGATCTTCAATTGCCGCTTCGAAGAAACTTAAACCCAACTCAAAGAATTAACCCATGAAGTGGGACTGAGAATGATGACTCTTACCTGTCGTTATCCTGATCATCCACCTGCAGGTCCTGGTACGTAACCTTCAATCGCCGCTTCGAAGACAAGGCAAGCTGGATGATGTTCAACACAAGGACCAGACCCAAGAAGAACAACAGCACGCGGATATTTAAGTACGCCATTTTGGAATTTATTTCACCAAAATAGCGTTGTAGGTACGCCTAAGGAATTATAATTTAGAAAAGGTAAGATCATTATCTAATGTTACATAATTCGTAATATAAAGTTATAAAAACGTGTTAAACTATAGGGTAAAAGGGTAAGGGTAAAAAACAATAGACAGATCTTGAGACAGATTGTGTAATCAAAGAGCAAAATAAAATCAAAGAGTAAAACAGAAAGTTATAGCTCATCTAGTAAAGTTATAGCTCATCTAGTAAAATTACTACTAATTTCGTGCATGAAGATAGATTTAAGAAATCGATCATATTTAATTGAAGTAACTTATTAAAAAAATATTTTAAAAACAAATAGCTGTAAAAAGTACCTAAATATTTGTTCATGTATCACCCTACTTTTCCTACTAGACAGGTATCTTATAAGAAAAGTAGGTCTTAGCACGCGCGCAGCAAGTACTTTGCGTACTGCTCGCGGTGGTGTGGAGATGGCTTAATCGCATTTTAGACAAGGAATGTGAGTTAACCGCATTTTAGTCTTGAAAACACTACAAAATAAGTACATTTTTACATTGATTTGCCGTTGCTAGCGAAATTACCACTGTAATTTGAATAAAATAAAACGTGAATTAAAACACTAAAATGCCACTATCGAACTTTAACCGCATTTTGTCTTGTTTTTTCATATAACGGCTTTTAAGTATGGGATTGAAATACTACCACTCAGAAGAAAACTTAACAATATTGTTGTTAAAGTGCTTTAACGTTCTTCTAGGTAAGGAAAGTTAAGTAGCGGCAATAAAGTTATGTAATTTTAATAGAATTTTAGGTCGAAATGAAAGTTAAAAACCTTTAACCGCTATTAAGCTAAGCAAATGAAGTTAACTGAGTTATAGCATTGTATTCTTGCAAAAACCAACTAGTTAACGGCATTTTAATTTTTTTATCTCGGAAACTAAACAAGATACAAAAATATGAGTAAGATGGTTCGATTAAGCTTTTTTTTCTGATTCGGAAAACATCAAAAAGTGAAAATTGCTCAGATGCTAGTTAACGGCATTATAGTTAGCGGACGGCAGCTATGTTGCCCCGGCGTGGTACTCCCTACTGACGCACGGAAGCGCCGCTTGGAGGTCGTCCAGAATGGTGCCTTGAGGACCACCAATACTGGACGCTACGTGCGCAACGATTTCATCAGGAGAGACATGGGAATCGAGAGTGTGGGGGAGTTCGTCCATAGGCTATCGAAACAGATGTTTCACCGACCCGATCACGGAACGATCCCCTACCTCCACAACATCGCTCCCCTCCATTCCCGGCCGCCTGAACACTGACGGTGCGCGCTCTCGCGCGACCTATTGAGTCCGCCAACACCATCTCCTGAGGATGGAGTCCAGCGCCTAGAAGCACCAGCGGCGCATCTGGACTAGCCCGCGCCCAACTCCGACCGCTTTGCACCATGGAGCCGGCGTTGCCCAACCGCGCCCGCCCCCACTGACGCACCTACCGCATCCGCAGCAACAGGCCGCCGTTACCACTGCACACACACTCAACAACTACTTTTTTAATACGTATAATAATTTAGAATTTTGCTAGTTTTGGTACGGTAATCAACATCTGGCAAGACTGAGTTATAAGCAGTTTCAGCGCGCTCAAACGCCGTTCCGTTTTGATTTCGCTCATGAGCCGTATTATCGCGATTTCTGAATCGGTACGCGAGTAATCGCTGTCAGTACTTTGAGCCGTGAAATCTGATTCGGAATACACCCTTTGTCTCTCATCTTGTCATTGGTTTACGTTCCGTTCGACGGAGTGTTTTGCGATAGATAATCGTTTTTTATAATTTGTAAGGAATGTCAGTTTGCCATTTCCAAATTTTATGCGTGAAATTAAATATGTTAAGAAATTTATTTATAATGACAACGAATTGTTTAAAAATGCTGAAAAACTATAAAATTCGAAATGATTTATGCGGATTTTGAATTTACTACGAGTGATTCAAAAATGCATCTCCAGGTCATGTCTCAGCTGGGTCAATATCAACATAGCAATTTTTAGTCAGTTTTGGTGGCGCATTTTAATTTTTTCAAAGATATTATGTGGTAATATTAATAATTGGGAACATTCATTACATATTTTCTTATTTCGCATAGAATCATCCAGGTAGTTACTGAATTATTAACTCTCAAAGTATTGTAACGCCACCAAAACTGAAATGTGCCCACCTAATCTGAAATCAAGCCACCGAAACTAAATCTTGCACACCAAAACTTAATCTCAAAGTATTGTAACGCCACCAAAACTGAAATGTGCCCACCTAATCTGAAATCAAGCCACCGAAACTAAATCTTGCACACCAAAACTTAAAAAATATTAAAGGTACTTAATTATTTGTTTCAATTTAGATCACTGCATAAGTAACACGAGTTAATTCACTAACCAGTAAATGCATCACTATTTAGTAAACTAATTCAATAAATAAATAAATCATTTACCAATTTTAAATTTAATACTAAATTGTATGAATTTCAGTTTTGGTGCCATAATTAAGTTTTGGTGGCGCATAATTCGCCACCAAAACCACCAAAACTGAGCCACCAAATCCGAATAATCTTGAAAAAAAATCATTAAAATTAGACAAATTACTTTACAATTGAAATAATAATATGCAATCGAACACAAACCAAGAAGTCATCTAGCAGTGTTTTCCTTTGAAGAGAGGAATACAGGACATGCTTACAAACTGAGTCACCCAAACTTAACAATCATTGAATAAAACGCCACCAAAGGGCTTACTTACGTTTTGGCGGGAAAATGCTGCGCACAGTCACAGGTCTACCCTTCACAAGCGCTAGCGCATGACTGAGGGATGAGGGGCGGAGCCAAGCGACAAGTCCCGAACTAATACACGACAAGTCACGACGAGTTGAAATCGCGCCACCATAACTGACGATTTGGCTCGGACAAACTTTGATTAAGTGTCTTGTGTATTCTTATAGGTAAAATGAATTATTATGCAAACAATATAAGGCTATTGCTAAATAAATATTGAATGAATCAACTTTTTTTAGTTACAAGTTTAAGACATAGTCAGGGTAAGTGCGTGTTCTATGTAAAGTAAGTTGAGGACAAGCCACATGGTACTGAAATGTAACAGATATTTTTTTTTGCATAAAATCTGTTGGGATTAACAGAAGTATATTCATTGAGCCAACCGTATTGTTAGTTATAGTGTCCCATATAATATATTTTAAAACAGAAAATGGTCTTGACACCACGATTTTCAACATGGACACTTAAAAAACGCTGCTGGGATATTCACCCAGCTAAGCTGCATTTCAGATATCAACTTGTGAGTGTCAATTAGAACTTAAAAACTTAAATCTTAATTCAAACGGAAATAATTTTAAAACATTAACATTCCAGTGCATAAAAATAAATTTAAAATTTAAAAACCCTCGAAGCAAAAAAAGCAAAAATTTAAAAAGTCAAAAATAATACCTATTGTTGAGCCATCAAATTCGATAAAGTAACACCTATATATATTTTAATTTTATTATAGAAATTGATGGATGGCACGATTTGAAATGACGCTATAATGTCGCGTCGCTTGAGTAAGTCAGACGCTTCATTTGATTGACTATCTATTAATTTGCTAGCATATCCGACCAACTTGTTTTGATACGATATTTTTTTTAAACTTAGCGGTGCCTCGACGTGACATTTAATCAGTTCCTAGCTGAGGCTGGCCATGAGTATTTCAAATTTTGAATTTAGAATTATTAAACTTTAAAAAGTTGGTTAGTTTACTTTAAAATGTGTGAAAATTGCGAGAGTTTAAAACGTTATTTTTTAAAAAGTTTACGTTATACAGCCATGGAAGCTCTTCTTATAAAAAAAATAGAACAGGTTAGGCTGACTTTCGGCCTGAAATTAAATCGCAACAATTCGAAGATTAGAAGAATATCAGTAGGTACGCAAAATCGCTTAAAACTTCGTAAGAATGGACCCAAAGTGTCTCACAATAAAACTGTCGTGTTTCATTCAAAAATTCCAAATAGTTTAAAAGTTATGGACATTCAAAGTTGAAATAAAATTCAGATTTCCGTGCGGCGCGCGCTGCGCGTGTGACGTCGTATTACGGGTGCCCACTCGCACCTCTCGCTTACCTACCGCGCGGGCGCGGGCGGTCCGTCCGCCACGCGCGATCAGTCTTTCATAGATACTTATACCTACCACTCGCGCGTCTGGCTCCCGATTATTGTTTTGAGGATAGGGACAGTTAAATTATTGACATGGAGGGAGGTTTTGAAAAAGGGCAATCAAGTAATTTGCCTAAAGTGGACAGTTTGATGGTAGCCCATTATTTATCAAAAAATGCCGATTTCGTTGCAGCTGAAATGCGAGGAGTGAAATTTCAGTATTAACAATTTAAATTATACTAAAATAATTAAAAAATCACAGAACGATCAACATGTTTTTCATATGTTATAGGTATAAAGCAAAGCAACTTTTAAAATCCGACCACAAAGATTCAGATAAATTTTTAACAACGAGGTTTGTATGTTTAAATACGTGCACCAAGTTTCAAATTAAATAACAGGTAACTAAATAAAAAAGCGGCCAAGTGCGAGTCGGACTCGCCCATGAAGGGTTCCGTAGCAGCAAGTAACATAAAAGTTCTTGTAGTTCGTTGTAACTTTGATCGATGTTTTAATAATAGTGTATTTTTTTAATTGAGTTCATGATAGGTAAACTATTATAATTAGGTACCTAGATGTGGTGGGATTTATCCCATTTTAGGTAAAGATCTAACTAACCGCCAAAGGCCACTGACTTGGCTCGTGTAACGACTAGATAGTAGCCGCGGTTTACGATTTACGATTTATGACGTATTAAAAAAAAACTACTTACTGGATCTCGTTCAAACCAATTTTTGTTGGAAGTTTCCATGGTAATGTACATCATATATTTTTTTTTGTTTTATCATTCTCTTATTTTAGAAGTTACAGGGGGGGGGACACATTTTACCAATTTGGAAGTGTCTCTCACGCAAAAACAAAAATGGTATTAGAAACCTCAATATAATTTTTGAAGACCTATCCATAGACACCCCACACGTATGGGTTTGATGAAAAAAAAAAATTGAGTTTCAGTGCTATGTATGGGGAACCCCCAAAATTTATTGTTTTTTTTCTATTTTTGTATGAAAATCTTAATGTGGTTCTCAGAATACATCTACTTGCAAAGTTTCAACAGTATAGTTCTTATAGTTTCCGAAAAAAGTGGCTGTGACATACGGACGGACAGACAGACAGACATGACGAATCCATAAGGGTTCTGTTTTTTGCCATTTGGCTACGGAACCCTAAAAAGGACGCTTTCATTGTTTGATGACCTTGTTGCCACTCAAATAAAGAGATTTGCAAATAAAGTGTTTTTTAAAGAGGAAGCGAGACAGTTGATCCACATCTTACGGTCAACAATGAACAGGCAAACATCTACTTGGCTGTATGTAACTAACAAAACGACTAATACCTATAGTACCTATCTGTAATAAAATTACTGTTTTCTATAGAACCAAGCTAAGGCGCGAAAAGAAAAAAAGGCAGACATCAAGGGTCATTGCCTTACCTAGTTTTGGATCAGATGACCGTGAGTGAAATCTCTCACTTAAATAAAATAAAATTGTCTATATCAAAAATAATCAATTTTGCAAATTAAATCATACTAACCAAACCAGCCAACCAACCAACCAAACTAAATTAAAACACTAGGTAAAGAAAGAATTCAATATATTAAATATTTCATGTGTAGGGGGATATTCCCGGGAACATTGGAAACTTTTGGTAACTTACCGGGAATATTCCCATAGGGAAAATACTGGGAATGGGAACATTCCCCACGGCACATCTCTAAACGCATCCATTTTTTTCGGGTTTTAAGCTCAAATGGCACTAAAAAAAACAACTTTTCTGGCGTTTTGGAAGTAGTGGACACGCATTTGGGAACTATACACCATTTGTAAGTCTTTGGTTTTGACATTTCGATAGTTTGAACGAATTTCTAGCAAAAAATTCGGGAGCGTGTGCGTACTGCCACAGAGATATAGCGATTAGCGGCACTGCGGAGGGCCGCGGGCGGCGACGGCGGCGGCGGCGCGGCTTAGCGTAGTATGACGTCACACAGGTGAGCGCGGCCGCGCGTTCCAAGCCTGCCTAAAAATTAAATAACTCGAAAACTATTCATCGTATCAAAGTGATTCTTTCACTGACGATAATCTAATTTTATAGACTACATGATAACCTTAAAAAAAACAGGCTGTTATTCTTCATTGTCGATAAATCTAATAACAACTCGCCAGAAGTTACCAAATTCCGATTTGCGACGTCGTCGTCCAATCATACATCTACCTCGGAGCACTGATCTCAAACAACGGTAAGTGCGCGGATGAGATAATATCATTGGGATGAGATAAAACGATGCATAGCTCCTCATCACGAGATCTGCCATGGACTCAAGAAAATAAATATAAACAGAAACATCACAAAGGCCACAAAAATGCGATTCGTTAGGGCAGGGCAGGGTGTTTTTCATATATGGTGCTTAAACTTGGACATTTAAGAAGGTGAAAAAAGAAAACACATGGAAATGTGGTGCTGGAGAAGGATGCTTCAGCTATCCTAGACGCAATTTAGAACCAATGTTTTTATCTTCCAGGAACTCGGAATTAAACAAAGCATTTCTTCCATCGTACAAGGGCGTATTCTCACGTCGTCGTCGACGTTTCGCCTCTGTGGAGAGCGCCTAGCAGTAGCAGTGCAAGCAAAGGTCGAAAGCAGAAGAGCCCGCGGCAGGTCACCTATGCGTTAGACCAACCAAGTCAAAGCTGCGCTTAATGCAGCGAAGATGAGTGGTGCTCAAAATCCTTTCAATTTCTCAGTGTCAAAAAGGAACAAAAGTACATAAATTGATAAATATAGGTACAATATCTTAACACAGAGAAAAAAAAATGTCGTCATTTAATAATAATATGTATTAGTGTGATGTTGAACGATAGTAACCTTAGGTACGTTACTATCGTTCAAAAAGTTAAAAATAGAAACAAAATTAATAATTTTGAAAAATCCCACGCCACATCTTAAAACATAATAGAATAAAAAGGATTAAATAACATTTTTGGAAGTCCCCTGAATAGAGTCAAATAAGATAAGAAAGTAAAAATTAAAAAAAAACTTTAAAAAGAGTGATTTTTCACGAAATCCACCATACAAACAATTAATTATTATGACCTTTCTTAGTTCTTACGTTTACGTACCTACTTACCTTTTGGTTTCTCTTAGAGATAGACATATAACCCAATTTTTATAACTGTGCGCCTGTCAACGTCATAATATTTGCATGTTGGTAAGCTTGATATCCGTTTTGATAGGCGTCGGAGGAGGTGAGGAAGTAAGCGGGCGGGTGAATTCAATGCCACCAACATGACGACTTTGACAGCTCGAATAATAAAATAAAATAAGAAATCCTCATCAAATAAAATTAGAAATCCAATGAAACACGTCGGAGGCTGCCATCATCGCTTTCTTTGTTCGAAATTTCAGTTAAACTAATATTATAACAATTTAAATTAATCAAAAACTACATATACATAGATTCTGATTTAGTTAGACTCATAAAATTACGAAGGTATATACCTAAATTTTATTAATGTCAGAGCAATGCAGTCTCCGACGTATTTTAATGGATTTGTAATTATATTATTAGATAAATGAGTATGTGTGTATAGTACCTATAATTATTAGTGAATATTATTGCTGTGTCTATCTCTACGAGAAACCAAAACGTGAGTAGGTACGTAAATGTAAGAACTAAGAAAGGTCATTATTATAATGATTAGTTGTTTGTATGGCGGACTTCGTGAAAAATCACTTTTTTTAAGATTTTTTTATTTTATCTTCCTTATCTTACTTCACTCTGGTCTGGGACTTCCAAAAATGTTATTTAATCCTTTTAAATCTATTATGTTTTAAGGGGGTACTCTATGTGAACACTAGCGCCACTTGGATAAAAAATCATAACTTAGTAAAAACACAAAATATCAAAAATATGAACGATCAAATTGTTTCATTAGTCTTGTTGTATTTTTGGAATTGACAAATTCAGTTATCGCGAAAGTGCTAATAACGGCAGTTTTTAGCACTTTCGCTATCTCTTACTACACCGTATAAGATTTTATAAAATTCGGTATTTCTAAAAATACTAAAGTACCTTACCCACTTTAAAATGATCGTCCACTTTTTTAATATATTTAGTTTTTTCGGAGTTTTTTTCGAAGTGGTGCGCCACTAGTGCGCAGTCAGGTAGCCCTTAACATCCAGCGTGCAAAATTTTTTATACAATAAGTATTGTCTACTTTTACCCCAGATTAGGACCCTCATTGTGGTAAAAATATAAGTAATATAAAGAGTTGACCTCAAGGCATCACACACAACAATGTTCTTTTTTTATATAAATAAAATATTAAGGTACATAAGTATTTATATATTTTTGAAAACTAGATTGATTTAGCTTTTTAATAATATTTTTTATTCTTCCGGACATCCATAACTTTTGGAGTTATGTCCCGTTGATTATGAAAATCTTGGATGTAATTTCTATATTTTTGCATATATCTCATATTTTTACTATTAAACGATGCTGTTTTATTATGTTAAATGGATTCCTCATTTGTTTTTATACGAAAATGATACAAATATTTTATTACTTATCAAAATAACAGCTGTAAGATTTCCCCCCCCCCCCCCAAACTACCCCAACAGGGTAGATTCAAACAACATTTAATTTTGTGCCAATATGCTTTGTTACAAATCTGAATAGCCAATAGCTGTAGGGATACCTCACAAAAAAAACATGCTTCTCGATCCGCCGCCGCCGCCGCCGGTGTAGGCTGGGCGTCATCGTCTTGTTGTGATTCAGGGCTACCATTTGTATGGAGATTATGGTATTCTAAACTTTAAACACAATTTTAGCCCACTTAGAAGACGAATAAAAAAACCTCTCGTAGTGAATATGGACCTTGGACGAATTAACCATTAGTACAAGATATTGAAAGTACACCATGTAAAGATACTTTATACAAAATTTCATGCTTATAGATCTACCGGTGTAGGCTGGGCGTTGTCTTGTTATTATTCCGGGCTTCAATTGAGATGGAGAGTATCTACGTTTTTTTTATTAAAACCGAATTTAACCCCTTAAAAGGACGAATTAAAAAAAAAAAACTCTCTTTGTGCATATCTTCACTGTGTAGGGATACCTTACAAAAAAATATATGCTACCACCACCACCGTGTGCTATCAACCGTGTAGGCTGGGCGTTGCTGTTCCGATAAATACGTGCCACGAGTAATTCTAATGCCGAAGTACTATTTATCCATGCATAACAGTAAAGTATGCATAATAGTAATAGTAAAGTAAAGTAAAGTAAAGTTCGGGTAAAAGTAAATATTATTTTTTTCAATATTTAAACACATTAGACACATATTTCTTTAAAATTATTTTATATCTTCTCCTGCGCTCCTGTATACAACGATGAATATTATTATTAATATTGTTATTACTAATAAGCAAATAAAAAAAATTAAAATATTATTCAACAAGTTGAATTGAGAAGAGCTTTTTTCATGAGATAGTGGTTTAGCTTTGTTAATAAAATCAATGTAAGATGAAACTCTAGTAAATATTGTGAGCCTGGCATGTTCCCTTTCCCCTCCACAGACTATTCCAACCAATACGCCTTTACTGCCTTCAGCTGGATCTTTTGTCCCAGAGCAAACCAGTGGCCCACCAGAATCACCCTGAGGAAAATAAGTTTATAAAATAAATACGAATAATTAGGTCGGCTCAGGTTTGAAACTTTTGTCTGAAATAAATTTACTTATTTATTTATTTACAATTTATTGTAAGTACACAAGTAAATTACAAAACGCAAAACATGAAGACGACGCAACATTTACTACTTATTTCTAAATACATATCTTCCAGCAGACTTAACGGAAGACCTATTGGATTAATCAAAGTTAAAGGTAAAAGTAAATAACACTTGCTCAAAAAAAAATTTGATAGGTATGCATTGGGATCTTTACAAATCCATGCCAAAAGGAAAAAAAAAAACATTTTGCGACGTCAAAACTAGTAAATCTAGTATGCGAATAAGGAAAAAAGAAATACCAAGGACAAGGAAAGCTTGTTTATGGTCGGTATGTTCACTATCAGTGCTATTAATGTCCTGTGCCCGGTGTGCTATAGGCGTATGTACGCTCACGGCCGGGAGAAACTCCACAGAAATAGAATAGAATGGAATATATAACATCTTTACTCGTCTTCTTTTTGGACTCGTATTTTTGGACTTGTCTTTTAAATATACAGTGTGTCTGGTTACCTGTGTTTGACCCGTTAAGGCTAAGCAATGTGACCAATTTTTTTGGCAAATCCACCACAATAAAGCATTTTACTTTTGCTGTTATGGAATGGCGGCTATTTTTTTATTTTTATTTATTTAATTTGTTCGGGTGGGTTCATTTATTTAGCAATATATATAGATATAAAGATCCAACAGGTCTAAACATTATTTTGTTTAATAGCTATGAAATTAGGCAATACCAATCGATTTCGTTCGATTTATTAGTGTTTCAAATTTATAAAACAAATGTCAGTGTCAGACAGCCATCAAAGAACAACATTCCATTTAAGTTGCCTATTAGTATTAAAAGTCCAGCGCCAATTCTAAACAATGTTTTAGGTTTAGGTCACTCCCGTTCATGTTAAGGATTTCAGCAGGTCTGCGATTAGTAACAGTTATTAAAACTATATTTAAAATTTTGGAGTATATAAGATTTTTTGTTAAAAAAGGATAAAAAAAGGAAAAATGTCCGAATTAAGATATAACAAATATTATTTCGGTGTCAAAGCTAGCTAATAGTATAAATACGGACGAAGTAGTTTGTCCTTGGTTGGCACGTTTTCTACAAGTGTACGTTCAGTACGTTCACTGTGAAGAATATTAAAATATAAATAGTAACGAGATTTAAGTTTAGAGTTTAAGTAATTTAAAAATATTTTAGTTCTTTCTTTTCAGCTCTAAATAAACATTATCTATAGGTACATAATTCTTTTATGTATTTTATTTTATCTCAGACCACTTATTCTGCCTTCTTCTTCTGTCTCTTAGCAAACTATCAATGAGAAAAAAGTAAATAAAAATGGAGACATTTGGAAATTATTATGAAATGTTAAAAGATATTGATTTTGGTTGCATAATAAAGCGATCACGGAGCAATGCGACTGTGAAACAATCAGTCATGAAATAAACAAATCGAAGAAACTTCACAAGACGTCTCTTCTGTACTTTTATTTTTTAAATTAATATGTTGTATAAATCATTAAATATTCTAAATGTTTCCTTTGGCGTGCTGGAGCATCCAAATACCAACCCTTTATTGTCATTTAAATAGTCATATAATTTACAGCACACAGAGCCCCATACATGAAGTACTAACCTTATTTAGTCTACTGTGTGGTGATGAACTAATTTGTTCTAATTTCTAGTATTACGATCGTGAATGTCAGAATATTAACCAAGTTCATAGATGTTTTTCCTATCATGCGTAACATTAGCATAAACGTATTGGCAAGAAACTCTAGTAAATATTGTCCGCATGGGATGATCGCTATTCCCTGCTCAGACTACTCCAGCCAGTTACTCCTTTACAGCCGTCAGCTGGATCTTTAGTCCCAGAGCAAACCAGTGGCCCACCAGAATCACTCTTTATAAATACAAATATGTCGGCTCGGGTTTGTTTGACACTTTTGTCTGAAATAATTAATTTATTTTAATCTGCATTAATGAAAGTTAAAGGTAAAAGTAAATAATACTAGCTCAAAAAATATATATTTGATTCACATCGAGATTTTTGCAAATCATTTTGCGACGTCAGAAAGCTAAAATCTAGGAAAGCCATACATTTATAATAAATGTGATTTTCCTTCTACATGTCAAGATTTTTAAGTAAAAGGCCATATTCAGATTGTCACCAGTCCTAAACTATTTAACTTAGAGTTTTCAAGAAATATTGTAGTGCATCTAAAAAGTATGTTAACGGTCTAGTTTAAAAAAAAAGTAAAAAATCAGCCAAACTTTATGTAATTTTTTATGTATCAAGTATTTTTTAAATGTTTTAATGGAAGTTTTTTATAATCATTTTAGTTTCCGTGTCCCTCCACCTGTACTAAGGAAAACCTAAATTTGGCATCGCCCAGCACCATAGTTGTAGCAAAGTACTGGGCCGAGAAAATATGAGCTTTTGTCACTGATAACAAGAAGAAGAAAAGCCAATGTGTTGCCTACTTTTGTAGCTATCAAACGAAATCATGTATATATCTGTTGGATCTCTAAATTGGTAGATATTACTAAATAAATGAACGCACCAACAGATTAAATAAATAAAAACAAAATGGCCGCCATTCTAATACAGTACCTACTAATCGTACATGATTAAGTAATAAATTACAATCTATTCCACTGAATTAGAACAACCTGTTGACCAGACGTATTTATCATCTAATACTTAGATTCTAAGTAATCATTTATATCTCATAGTAGGCCTTAGAACAAAAAATGATTTTTATTTTAGTTTTTAATTGGCTTTCGGACACAATATTATGATCTGGTATATGGAACGTATAAAAATTGAGGCCTACATCCAGCAGTAGACTGCAAAAGGCTTATTGATTGGTTGATATGGAACGTATTATTACGGGAGGTAACCACAAGCTCCACGCAAGCTTCAAGCTCTAAGGCTGACTTTGGTTGGATTGGATGTGAATGTGACGAAGGCCCAATCCCTAACGTTAAATATCATAGAGTAGTCTGCCTACGCACAGTGGTTACGTTGTCTAGTTATGGCGCCTGAGCAACTTGCTAATGTTAAAAAAAAACGATCTTTAATATATGTATTTTTTCAGTACAAAGACTTAAAGACTTATACAATATAAGACTTAATAATAAAGTTGTACAAGATTATTAGAATGACAGGGCATCTGTCAGGACCTAAACTAGGGTAAACCTGTAATATAGGTACAGACAAATGCAACTCCATACAAATTATATGTCGCTAGTAGTACATTTTTTGTGGTAGCGAAACAATATTGTATACACTGAGGTGCAACGGTTAAGTGGTATTGTACATAAAAAGAAGAAAGATTGGTTAGATAATAGGTAAGTAAAAGTGTGGATGAGTTTGTGTGTGTATAATGTGATGATAGTGTGTAATGTGAAGCGAGTTTATTAATTTATCATTTACACAATATCTATTGGATGTGAGTAAGTAGGTTTTCGGTTTGAGCATAGGTTAAGGACTGTAGCCATTTGTCTAGTTTTTTATTTACTTCCCGTGTAGTTAATGTGTATATAGATATCTCCTTATTTATTTTGTTGTATAGAAATGCACTTTGTGCTTTATGTTGTTTCCGAGCAAATGCTGATCGGCATGGCAGTTGGCACGGAGGGACAAACAGGAAGCCCTGGTCTACGTCGTGATTTGTTCAGGTCCAATAGGAGATGTCTATGCGTCATTGAGATTGATTTTAGAACGTAGAGCTGTCTGACTGTTAATAGTTGAGATTCAACGTAGAGATCTCTTGTAGGATGATCTCTTTGTTTAAAGAGCATGACTTTTAAAACAAACCTTTGTGCACGTTCAAGTGCCTTTATAAGTACCACCCCACACAGAGATACAATATGTAATAACAGACTGACATAAACTACAATGAACTATCTTTAGGGTAAGCCAGTCAGCTGATAACCGCAAATTTTTAAATATATAGATTAGCCTTCTAACTCGAATGCAAAGATTCTCTTTGTGGGCTCTCCAGTCCAGCTTCTAATCTACATAGACTCCCAGATATTTAACGTGTTTAACTACAGAGAGAGATCTACAGCTACAGCAAACTTCATTGTACATGTATGCACTTTCAAAGTACATGTCTCAGCTGGCAGCGGCCGCGTATCAGGTAAAAAGAAACGTATAAGTTTTGTTTTCTCAACATTAAGAGTCAGAAGATTGTCAGCCAGCCATGTCATTGTAGAACGTAGTATAGTCTCTGCTCTACACCTCGCCCTCACCCAACTAATATCATAAATTAACAGTGCAGTGTCGTCCGCATATGTAAAGATCTCACAGTTTTCTAAATTAGCAAGACACAGGTCATTTATATACACCAGAAAAAGGGTAGGGCCAAGTATACTACCCTGTGGTACACCAAATTTGAACGGGAGATCGTCACTGACAAAGGATTGAATTTTGACTCTCTGGGAACTGTCAGATAAATAATCCTTAAATATTTCTAGGGCTATTCCTCGAATCCCAATAAGTTCCAGTTTCTTTACGAGGGTGGGGACAGAGACAGTGTCAAAAGCCTTTGACAAATCAAGGAACACTCCATCACACTTTAATTTTTCATCTAGTTTATTGGTTATCTATGTTAGTGTCAAATTAAAGTATAAGTTGTACTATTGCCAAATGTAAAAACTGATCAAAACTATGGTTTCGTTATGAAGCAAGGCTCGTTCAAAGATGGTTTATTTCAACAATAAACTAAAACGTTCACGCTGAGCCAAAATTAGTGAAGCTAGAATAACCAAATTTTGACAGTATGTTGTGCTAAAGATTTAAGTAATTAGGTTGTGCTAAAGACTTAAGTAATTATGTTTTGCAGCTTTTTTAAAATTATTTAAAACTTTTTCTTTTATAAAATTTATGTTCGATGCCTATTAATTATTGAGGCTGGAATTTGTTTTTTTTAACAGACAGGATGTTAAATCTTAAAAATACGTAGCTGACTTACATCTTAAATCGCTGAGTTATCTATTTATCTATTTAATTTATTATTTATTGTACACAAAAACATTACATTAAATACAAAAAAATGGTAAAACGACACAACAGGTACTGCTTATTTCTAAAGAAATGTCTTACATCAGACCTAGTAAGCAAGAATCATCAATTTAGAAGTAAATATATTAGGTTGGGGAAAAACTCTTTTCGCAAATAGTACGAGTATGTATGAACTTATAATAAAATCTCTTTGGCTATACCATTTGTATCTGGCTGGTTTTGGTATTATTAAAAAGTGTACATTTAAAAAAGATAATTCCAAATTCAAATTAGGAATATGTATGATTTTCATTTGTGTTTCTTACTGTTAAGAATTAAGATGAGTGAATCTAATGAAGAAATTCGATACATTTTAAAATTTAACTACAAAAAAGGTAAAAATGCAACGCAAGCCGCGAAAAAAATTTGTGATGTTTATGGACCTATCTGTGAGAGTAGCACAAATTTGGTTTAAGCGTTTTCAATCCGGAAATTTTGATGTCAAAGATGCACCTCGCTCTGGGCGCCCTGTTGTGGATGCCATTTTTGAAAAAGTGGAGCAAGATCGGCATATCAGTAGTTACGATGTAGCTGAAAAACTGGGAATTTACTACATAATAGTTTAGGCGTATTTGAAAAAAGCTGGGTACACAAAAAAGCTCTATATTTGGGTGCCTCATGAGCTCACTGAAAGAAACCTAATGAACCGTGTACTCATTTGTGATTCTTTATTACGACGTAATGAAACCGAACCATTTTTGAAAAACCTGATAACTGGTGATGAAAAGTGGATTACGTACGACAAGAACTTGCGAAAAAGGTCGTGGTCAAAGGCTGGTCAGGCTTCACAGACTCTGGCGAAACCCGGGTTATCTCGCAACAAGGTGATGCTGTGTGTATGGTGGGATTGGAAGGGCATTATTCATTATAAGCTGTTACCGCCAGGCAGGACCATCGATTCTGACCTCTACTGCAAAAAACTGATGAGATTAAAGCAAGAAGTTGAGAGAAAGCGGCCGGAATCAATCCACAGAAGGGGTGTGGTTTTTCATCATGAGGTCTAGCAAGACCTCACACATCTTAAGCCACTCAGCAAAAATTAAGAGAGTTTGGCTGGGAGGTGTCTATGCATCCGCCGTATAGTCCTGACCTTGCACCTTCAGATTTCCACTTGTTCCGGTCTCTTCAGAATTATTTAAGCAGGTTAACATCACGAGAGGACTGCCAAAACCACTTGTCGCAGTTTTTTGATCAGAAGCCCCAGAATTTCTAAAGCAATGGACATGATCTCTACCTGCAAGATAGCAGAAAATTACCGAACAAAATGGCACCGACATACTTTAGTTAAATGTAAATAAACTTTATTAAAAAATGTTTTGAACTTTCATATTAAATGCAAAGAAACTTTTTCCCCAACCTTATATTAATCGGTTGCTAAATGTTGTTCGTAAAGTGATGCTGGCTTTTGATTATTCTGTTAGAGTAGTGAAAAAGATGAATAGGTTTGATAGAATATTTTCTATTAATCCGTTGCTTATATACAAAGACGTTAAGTTGTAGTTACTAAAGAAAACTTTTGTCGCTGCACTTATAATTTTCCTATAATATTCAAATTTCTTATTTATATTTACGATAACATCATAATTACAAACAATTATTATTGAAGTCAATAGCTAGTGGGTCAATTTCCTTTAAGTAATATTAATAAATTAATAAATAAAATAAGTTTATTCTTTAACAGATTTACATTACTGCAGGGGCAGGTGTCTCCTAGTAAGCTTATTGCCTGTGTTAGGAGAATATTAGTAGGTACTTAAGAATTAATGTACTGACTTATGTTTATTCGACACTCTTACGGTGGTGAAATCATTGATTTACATCAGACCTAGATATAGCGTGTCATACAAAAATACACTAGAAACATGTGTCACCTATTTGAAAGTACGCTGGGATTAAAAAGTGACATGGTGTATTTTATGAATTGCAACCCATTATAGCAGTATTTTATTGCCATGTACTGCGGTAAAATAGTGCTTGAGCATCGCTATGCCGGCCCATTTTTTAAGCATTCATGTTCTATCTAGGCCTGTTGTAAATCAATGGGTGAAGTAGGTACCTACTTAAAAAAAAGTGTCTTTTGTCCGTTTCTGCAAGCGCGTTTGTTGAAACTCACCTTACTGACATCTTCAAACTCATCACTGGTACATATAGAATCACGCATATTTGTTTTGTGTATTCTATTGCAACGTGCTAGGGTAATTAGTTTCATGTTTGCTACTTGTAAATATGGTGAATAATCCCGTAAACACAGCTGATCACTAGATATAGGAAATTTTTAATTAAATGCCTGTGATGAAGAATATTCTTTTTTTGGTATTTTTTGTAACACGTTGTATAGGTATTCAACAATTTATTACTACTAGAAGGTCGGTGTTGTGGTGGTTAAAGCCCGTTCCGTCCCGTTAGGGATAACACTGATTCAAACTCGAAATACAAATTAAAAACCGGCCACGCGCGTGCCGGGTCGCGCAAAGTGTAGGGTTCCGTTGTAATTGTCCAATACTACACTTAGGTACCTTTTTAAGACTCATCAAATTTCTTACATGTACAAGTACATTTTATAAATTGGTCTATTATTCGATAACCTGTAAAGCATACTTGATCTTAATCTTTTTCTTTTAAATTCAACATAATACACTACTGCCGTGAACTTTTTCGCTGCTGGTAAGAAGGAGGGGGGGGGGGGGAACTTGACTCTAAAAAAAATAAGCACTTTAAAACTAAATATTTCTGAAACGTTTACTAGCATCGAAAAATAGTTTTATCAAACCCTAATTTTTTTTAAAAACCTACCCAACGACACAAACACAAAGGTTATCTCGAATAAAAAAATAACCCTTACTTCACGTGTACCAGAGGAACCCTAAAAATATATTTTTTAAGATTTTATTCTTCAGGTTTGTCGGCATGATTAATATGTATATCCATGCCAAGTTACAGCTTTCTAGTACTAAGAGTCTCTGAGCTAAGCCGCGGACGGACAGACAGACAGACAGACGGACATACTGAAACTAGGGCGTTTGTGAACTACACGGAATTTTACCGTCCGTCCGATTGGATCGTTTTTTTATGGCTTGCCATATTGGACCGTAAAAAACCGGACTGCCGGGCGGTAAAATTAAAATTAACGCTCTAAGGGTTTCTTTTTGACTACAGAACCCTCAAAAGTGCATAAGTAAACTTAATAAGGTACCTGATGGATATCAACATACCAGTGCTACACACAAAAGTGACC
The DNA here is from genome assembly GCA_951230895.1 of Carpatolechia fugitivella. Classification (NCBI taxonomy): domain Eukaryota; kingdom Metazoa; phylum Arthropoda; class Insecta; order Lepidoptera; family Gelechiidae; genus Carpatolechia; species Carpatolechia fugitivella. The sequence continues at coordinate 5,701,289 of OX579652.1, read as the reverse complement.
GATATCAAAACCGATCAAAATGGTCTACAAAATGTAGTTTGGCATTTAATTTTGACGAAGAAAAACATCGTGAGGAAAAGGTGTGGGATGTGAGTTCCACCAGCCCGCACTTGGCCAGCGTGGTCAACTAAGGCCTAATTGCCTTAATTTAGGGTAAGCTGCATCTCGGCGGGAATATTATGAATAATGAGCTATTTACGAATTATCTTACTATCATATATATAAATCAAATTTATGATATGATTGGCTTTTGCTGAACCAAAGATTTCCTTTGGCAGGATTGATTTTTGGATCCCTAAGATGGGTTTACGAAGTGGATCCCTAAGATGGGTTTACGAAGTGGAAACTTGCTTTGATACGATATTTTTTTTAAACTTAGCGGTACCTCGACGTGACATTTAATCAGTTGCTAGCTGAGGCTGGCCATGAGTATTTCAAATTTTGAATTTAGAATTATTAAACTTTAAAAAGTTAGTTAGTTTACTTTAAAATGTGTGAAAATTGCGAGAGTTTAAAACGTTATTTTTTAAAAAGTTTACGTTATACAGCCATGGAAGCTCTTCTTATAAAAAAATAGAACAAGTTAGGCTGACTTCCGGCCTGAAAGTAAATCGCAACAAGTCGAAGATTATAATTGTCGATAAATCTAATAACAACTCGCCGGAAGTCACCAAATTCCGATTTGCGACGTCGTCGTCCAATCATACATCTACTTCGGAGCACTGATCTTAAACAACGGTAAGTGCGCGGATGAGATAATATCATTGGGATGAGATAAAACGATGCATAGCTCCTCATCACGAGATCTGCCATGGACTCAAGAAAATAAATATAAACAGAAACATCACAAAGGCCACAAAAATGCGATTCGTTAGGGCAGGGCAGGGTGTTTTTCATATATGGTGCTTAAACTTGGACATTTAAGAAGGTGAAAAAAGAAAACACATGGAAATGTGGTGCTGGAGAAGGATGCTTCAGCTATCCTAGACGCAATTTAGAACCAATGTTTTTATCTTCCAGGAACTCGGAATTAAACAAAGCATGTCTTCCATCGTACAAGGGCGTATTCTCACGTCGTCGTCGACGTTTCGCCTCTGTGGAGAGCGCCTAGCAGTAGCAGTGCAAGCAAAGGTCGAAAGCAGAAGAGCCCGCGGCAGGTCACCTATGCGTTGGACCAACCAAGTCAAAGCTGCGCCAGCGAAGATGAGTGGTGCTCAAAATCCTTTCAATCTCTCAGTGTCAAAAAGGAACAAAAGTATATAAATTGATAAATATTAGTACAATTTCTTAACACAGAGAAATAAAAAATGTCGTCATTTAATAATAATATGTATTAGTGTGATGTTGAACGATAGTAACCTTAGGTACGTTACTATCAATCAAAAAGTTAAAAATAGAAACAAAATTAATAATTTTGAAAAATCCCACGTTACATCTTAAAACATAATAGAATAAAAACGATTAAATAGCATTTTTGGAAGTCCCCTGAATAGAGTCAAAAAAGATAAAGAAGTAAAATTAAATAAAAACTTTAAAAAGAGTGATTTTTCACGAAATCCACCTAACAAACAATTAGTTATTATGACCTTTCTTAGTTCTTACGTTTACGTACCTACTTACCTTTTGGTTTCTCTTAGAGATAGACATATAACCCAATTTTTATAACTGTGCGCCTGTCAACGTCATAATATTTGCATGTTGGTAAGCTTGGTATCCGTTTTGATAGGCGTCGGAGGAGGTGAGGAAGGCTGTATTCCGAATCAGATTTCACGGCTCAAAGTACTGACAGCGATTACTCGCGTACCGATTCAGAAATCGCGATAATACGGCTCATGAGCGAAATCAAAACGGAACGGCGTTTGAGCGCGCTAAAACTGCTTATAACTCAGTCTTGCCAGATGTTGATTACCGTACCAAAACTGGCAAAATTCTAAATTATTATACGTATTAAAAAAGTATCGTACAGCTGTGAAAACAGCACTTTTCGCATGGCTAGTACCCAAAATAAGAAAAGGTATGCTAATTTTTAAAAATAGAGATGTAAATAAGCACATGAAATTAAAAAAATACAAAAAAGAATGTTTGATATTTATATTTATATTTTATCAGATTGCCTATGATATTATCTTATGTATGTATGTGCCTGAGTCAAAACTATCGTAATATATACATAACCTACTCGCTACTTTTACTATCGAACATCTGGCAGCCCTAACCTACAAAACTGATTGATTTAAAATATTTCAGTAATTTATCTCCATTTCATAATTGAATAACGTGTTTTTAATTTTGTTCAACCAAATAAATATAAGACACGTTAGTTTTACATTTAAACATTAAATATTTAACTTTTAAAAATAAATACACAATATGTCAAAGTCGAATTTGACATTACGCTTACGTGAATTTCGCTCTGGAGCATGGGCGCCGTTAGCGAAAGATGGCGGCGGTCATGACGCAATCCGTGACGTCACAATGGCTGCCGTTATCTCAATGACAGTGATTCGGTACGCGGTTTTGGGTACTCAAAGTGCTGTCAGCGCGATTCGGAACGCAGGGAAAGTAAGCGGGCGGGTGAATTCAATGCCACCAAAATGACGACTTTGACAGCTCGAATAATAAAATAAAATAAGAAATCCTCATCTAATAAAATTAGAAATCCAATGAAACACGTCGGAGGCTGCCATCATCGCTTTCTTTGTTCGAAATTTCAGTTAAAATAATATTATAACAATTTAATATAATCAAAAACTACATATACATAGATTCTGATTTAGTTAGACTCATAAAATTACGAAGGTATATACCTAAATTTTATTAATGTCAGAGCAATGCAGTCTCCGACGTATTTTAATGGATTTGTAATTATATTATTAGATAAATGAGTATGTGTGTATAGTACCTATAATTATTAGTGAATATTATTGCTGTGTCTATCTCTACGAGAAACCAAAACGTGAGTAGGTACGTAAATGTAAGAACTAAGAAAGGTCATTATTATCATGATTAGTTGTTTGTATGGCGGACTTCGTGAAAAATCACTTTTTTTTAAGATTTTTTTATTTTATCTTCCTTATCTTACTTCACTCTGGTCTGGGACTTCCAAAAATGTTATTTAATCCTTTTTAATCTATTATGTTTTAAGGGGGTACCCTATGTGAACACTAGCGCCACTTGGATAAAAAATCATGACTTAGTAAAAACACAAAATATCAAAAATATGAACGATCAAAATGTTTCATTAGTCTTGTTGTATTTTCGGAATCGACAAATTCAGTTATCGCGAAAGTGCTAATAACGGCAGTTTTTAGCACTTTCGCTATCTCTTACTACACCGTATAAAATTTTATAAAATTCGGTATTTCTAAAAATACTAAAGTACCTTACCCACTTTAAAATTATCGTCCACTTTTTTAATATATTTAGTTTTTTCGGAGTTTTTTTCGAAGTGGCGCGCCACTAGTGCGCAGTCAGGTAGCCCCTTAACATCCGGCGTGCAAAATTTTTTATACAATAAGTATTGTCTGCTTTTACCCCAGATTAGGACCCTCATTGTGGTAAAAATATAAGTAATATAAAGAGTTGACCTCAAGGCATCACAACAATGTTCTTTTTTTATATTAATAAAATATTAAGGTAAGTATTTATATATTTTAGCTTTTTAATAATATTTTTTATTCTTCCGGAGATCCATAACTTTTGGAGTTATGTCCCGTTGATTATGAAAATCTTGGATGTAATTTCTATATTTTTGCTTATATCTCATATTTTTACTATTAAACGATGCTGTTTTATTATGTTAAATGGATTCCTCATTTGTTGGAGTTTTAACCGGACAGCCGTCGAGTTCGGACGTGCCCGCACGTGCGCCTCTTTCGCATTCGGTCTTTATTCTATTGTGCAAGGGTTCTTTTGTTCTGTTGTGCATCCAACTTCGACAATACCGCGCAAGATTTAAATTTAAATTTAGATTTAAAACTTTGTTTAATAGACTCAATCTATTAATTGTGTTGTGTTTGGGTGCTGTGATCAGTGTGTGTGCTTACGAGCAGCGCCTTGTGGCAACCTGTTGCAGCCACAGCCAGCAGCCGCTAATCTTCAGACGGCCCAGGAATCCGGTGAAACCGTTTCTTTTATTTATTCCTTGTTTATTATTATTATTATAATTTTTATTGTGTATGATTGTTAAAAGTAGGCTTTAGGTTTTAGAAACACGTAGAAATAGCAGAAACCCGGTGGACCTGCGCTTCTCTATTAACTTTTATTGCGTAATTTTGTTCGAATTAAGCTAAAAGCAAACAATCAGAAACAGCATTGTATAAAGGTCTGAATGATCTCTCATACAGACACGTAGCACTCTGGTGTAGCGTAAAAGTTTTATATTCGAGACGACGACGGGCCGAGCTGATACTCAACGCGCCATCCGCAAGGGTACGAGTAACCTAAACATCACACGGTGAGATATCTCTGAGAGGTATTTACTGGCTATTCCAAGACAGCAGTGATTGCATAACCCTACAACTGACCGACGTGTCCTGGGCAGAGTCAGCCCAAAAACATCACCCTATTTAGCAGATTTTCTATAGAGTGGTAAAGATAGTTTCTACTAAGCCACTTTGAAGATAGGTAATAGAAATCTTCGTCCACCCTGGCATCCTGATTGTTTTAAAGGCACACGTGTCATTTGAAACAATATAGACCCACCCGGCTGCGGAAAGTTTGGCCGAGCAAAAGAACAGTTTTACACCAGGCCAGCAATAAAATAATCTTAACTTTCTTAGAATAACGTAGAAAGAGACTTCTCTGCAATTCAAGGGTGCAACTTCATTTAATTTTTACTTGTAATTTATGGGCCAAAACTAACACAACTAATCTTTTTGTTCATAACTTTCTTCTTATTTTAGAACAATAGGAAATTCTGGCATTACGAAACTGCTAACACATCTGGCACCAATAAAGGACGCCCCGACTGGTCCTTCCTCAAATCAATTGAAGGGGAAAAAACACCCCACTGCTAAGTGGAGACACCACACTGAAGCAATATATTAAACCCAAAATAAAAAAGGAAAGAACAAAAAAGCTAGCATACTGAAAACAATGCCGACTCTACAAAACAAAGGACAAAATATGGTCATAAATGAAATGAAAAGAAATGGGAATTGCTTGTACAGAGCAATTTGCCAACAAATTAATGAAAACCTCGGGCTCACATTTGACTACAAGATGGTCCGAAGAGACCTAGCAAAATATGTGTCAGAAAATCGTCATAGTTCTCGTATTAGTACAGCGCTCGTCAATTCCATAATTGATGCCCCAGAGGCCATTGATTACTCACTACCCTATCAAGAACAGTTAGAAACATATTTAAAAAATCAATGGAACGATGGGTTCTGGGGCGGTGAAGACATTTTGATAGCAGCAGCAGAATACTATCTTATTAATGTCCACGTTCATGGAACACACATACCCTATTATCTATAAGCCAGAAGAATCTGAGGTTCCAGCCAACATCCACCTATATTTCGAAAATAATCACTACAGTAGTATCACACTTACACAAGAAACCAACCTTTTACTCTCTCCATTAAAACAGAACATAAAACAGTCTTGTGAGACGGAGGCGGAAGAGAGTTTTACCTCTACATTGTGCTCGTCAAACCCTTCTCCCAACGACTACTACGATAACACGGGATACAGAATTTGTACCGCTAAAGGCTATCCGTCTAAAAACACCATAAATAGTGAAAACATTAGTATTGCGACATGGAATGTTAGAGGCGCGGCCACCCACAATAAAAAAGAAAGAATAGACCAAATCCTTAATCAAAAGGGAATAGAGATCGCTTGTCTTCAAGAAACACATCTCAAACAAGGTCTTCATTCATCTAAGCACTATACTTGGCATTTAACAGGATCCAATAAATATCGGGGTTTAGCGATTCTAGTCAGGAAAAACTCTAATTGGGAACTCAAGGAAACTATTAAATGCATTGATATTATGGCAGCCACAATTTGCAAGAAGAACAAAAAACCGCTATTTCTTATAACTACACACTTGCCTAATCTTACGTCACAAGCAGGAAGAACTTTCAACAACCTGTTAAACCTTATAAAAAAACAACCAAAACACACAACCCTTATTATTCTCGGGGACTTTAATTCGCATGTTGGACAAACAGACATAACAGATCTACCAGAATCAGCAATATCGGCCAAGAATTTATTCCACAAGGAATCTAACAGTAATGGGGAAATTCTTATTGACATAATCAGGCGAGAACAACTCCGACTGGACACTTCATTTGGCAGAAGCAGCTGTAAGACTACTTGGAGGTCAAATACCCGCGTGGCGCAACTGGATCACATAATAACCTCCAGAAATCAACCAAATTTCTTTAATAATATCAAAGGAATTTCAGTTCAGGGTTTTTCAGATCATAAAATAGTAATGGCAACCATCGACTCTAAACGCTTAGACCAAAAACCAGTAGCAAACTACAACTATATCAAACAATGTAACCAAGAGGGGGGTTTCAACTACAAACATATAAGTTATAATAATCTACAAGACAAAGAAATACGAGAAAAATTTCAAAGGAGTGTAAGGGATCAAATTAATCAAGCCAAGAAAGATATTAACCCAGGAGATGAAACTATTGCATATGACACTCTCATAAATATAATAAAGTCAGGAGCGCAAGCTGAACTAAGTAATAATCCAGTTAGATCAGACGAATATAAGAATGCAATAAATGATCTTGAAAAAGCTAAATCTTCTCTCCAACTGGAACCCCACAATCTAACTAGAAAAGAAAGGGTAAAAACATGTAGACGTAATCTAAAAAACATTAGAGATAGGGAAGAAGAAGAGCAGTTCAAAGGATTTCTTAAAAACCTCGGCCCGCTTCACCCATCACAAAGGATGAAAATAACATATGACGTATACAGACGTCATAAACAAGCAGAAAGACGAAAAGTTAAACAACATTACATTCCCATGTCGAAATGGGAAGAAGAGTTAGAAAAATCTCAGGGACCAGAAATTCAACTCCACTTAACTGAGGATAATGAAGACCTGGGAGAAGTTTCGACCAAGGAAGAGATTTTGGATATTCTTATAAAGATGCATAATGGTTTGGCCCCGGGAGTAGACCAAATTGTCATAAACCTAATTAAAGCTGCCCCGACAGAATTTATTGACCAACTTCATAAATATTTATGTTTAGCATGGAAAGAAAATGCAGTCCAGTCTACTTGGACTCAAACCATACAGGTTCCAATACCCAAAAAACAGTTCCCTAAATCTATAAATGACTTTAGAAGGATATCAATCTGTTGCACCATTTATCGAATTTACGCCGGTCTTCTATTAAAAAGATTGGATACTAAAATTGAAGAATTAGGGAGTTACCAAGCGGCTTTTCTAAGTAATCGCTCCGCCGATGATCATATGTACACACTACGCAGAGTACTTGATGAGAATTGAAGAGAGGGTACCAAAACGTTTGTCATGGCACTGGACATTGAAAAAGCCTTCGACACTGTCGACCTGAATGCATTAAAGGACATACTGACCACAAGAACTAACAAAGCACTGACCAATAGGATTATAAAAGCTTGCATGAACGAGCAGACCTGTATTAAGTGGTTCGGACAACAGAGTTCATTTGTGAATAAAGGAAGAGGGGTAAAACAAGGCTGTCCATTGTCCCCGCGCCTGTTTACTTTAGTTATGGATGATGTCCTAACAACTTTAGAAGAAGATATACCCAACCTTAAACTGAATCAAGATGAGCAAATAAGCTTCCCGATGATACTATCATTTGCGGATGACATAATCATCATATCGCTTAGTGTAAATATGCTAAATGAAATATTTACTAAAATAAAACCACTTTTAGCTTCAGTTGGACTTAAAATTAACGACACGAAAACAAAAATTATAATGCGCGATCCTACTGGGTCTGATCAAAGAGAGCATGTCACCCTATCAGGAATAAACATTCCGTTAACTAAAGAAATAAAATACCTTGGCACCTTTATTACGGCAAGTCATAGCAGGCAGGAAGGACACCATTCATAAACGATGTAAACAAGGCGTACGCAACTCAAAATCGTTAATCCCTCTTATCACGAAAACCAAGATGGAATGGCCAACGGTGCGTCTGATCTACAAAATGGTCATAGAACCAACTATCACATATGGTTTGAAAGCGGCTGCCTTAACTAAACGGAATCGCTCAAAGCTAAGGAGATATGAGCGTCTTATTTTCAGAGACATGATTAACAACTCAAGGAACCCTCCACCTGAAAGCAAATCGGTACACGAGCTACTAAGAAGTAAAACAATTACAAAGCAAATAAAATTTCTGCGTATGTGCTACTTTGGTCATATACATAGACGACACCAACCTCATCTCCTCCATGCCGCACTGAACTATAAAGCAAAAAAACTAAAAGTTGGTAGGCCAATCTTTACTTGGAATAATTCGCTAAAACACGATATGCTATACTATAACAAGGAAATCTCGGAATGGAAACAACTAGCCGAGGACAAAGAAACATTTCAAGCAGAAGCACAAAAAATATTCGAAATTGATGAAACAGACAGCGAAAAGGAGGAAAACGACACACAATGAAGAAATCATCACCTACTCAAACTTTCTACAACACAGACGGGTCACCAGCATCCAGACATAGTTATCATCACCAGCTCCAACACACATCGGTTCGACGTGCAACAGAGGACAACAATGACGAAGAACGCCTCAATGTCACCAACGCTCATCCTTCTTCGTGCTAACCCGTGTTCCACTATTCCTATACTGGCTAATTAGGCTGTACAGTCGGTCGGTTGTGGTCAGCCGGTTGCGGCTAGCTGATCGTCCTCTCCCATCCCAGAGCGTGTCCCTCCTTACCAACATTGCGCCCCCTGGTGTGCCCGTTTGACGGGATCAGGCTTGACCTGGCTGGGACGGTGCCTATCAATCAATCAATCAATCAATCAAATGGATTCCTCATTTGTTTTTATACGAAAATGATACAAATATTTTATTACTTATCAAAATAACAGCTGTAAGATTTCCCCCCCCCCCCCCCCAAACTACCCCAACAGGGTAGATTCAAACAACATTTAATTTTGTGCCAATATGCCTTGTTACAAATCTGAATAGCCAATAGCTGTAGGGATACCTCACAAAAAAACATGCTTCTCGACCCGCCGCCGCCGCCGGTGTAGGCTGGGCGTCATCGTCTTGTTGTGATTCAGGGCTACCATTTGTATGGAGATTATGGTATTCTAAACTTTAAACACAATTTTAGCCCACTTAGAAGACGAATAAAAAAACCTCTCGTAGTGAATATGGACCTTGGACGAATTAACCATTAGTACAAGATATTGAAAGTGCACCATGTAAAGATACTTTATACAAAATTTCATGCTTATAGATCTACCGGTGTAGGCTGGGCGTTGTCTTGTTATTATTCCGGGCTTCAGTTGAGATGGAGAGTATCTACGTTTTTTTTATTAAAACCGAATTTAACCCCAAGGACGAATTAAAAAAAAAACTCTCTTTGTGCATATCTTCACTGTGTAGGGATACCTTACAAAAAAATATATGCCACCACCACCACCGTGTGCTATCAACCGTGTAGGCTGGGCGTTGCTGTTCCGATAAATACGTGCCACGAGTAATTCTAATGCCGAAGTACTATTTATCCATGCATAACAGTAAAGTATGCATAATAGTAATAGTAAAGTAAAGTAAAGTAAAGTTCGGGTAAAAGTAAATATTATTTTTTTCAATATTTAAACACATTAGACACATATTTCTTTTAAATTATTTTATATCTTCTCCTGCGCTCCTGTATACAACGATGAATATTATTATTATTATTGTTATTACTAATAAGCAAATAAAAAAAATTAAAATATTATTCAACAAGTTGGATTGAGGAGAGCTAATTTCAAGAGATAGTGGTTTAGCTTTGTTAATAAAATCAATGTAAGATGAAACTCTAGTAAATATTGTGAGCCTGGCATGTTCCCTTTCCCCTCCACAGACTATTCCAACCAATACGCCTTTACTGCCTTCAGCTGGATCTTTTGTCCCAGAGCAAACCAGTGGCCCACCAGAATCACCCTGAGGAAAATAAGTTTATAAAATAAATACGAATAATTAGGTCGGCTCAGGTTTGAAACTTTTGTCTGAAATAAATTTACTTATTTATTTATTTACAATTTATTGTAAGTACACAAGTAAAATTACAAAACGCAAAACATGAAGACAACATTTACTACTTATTTCTAAATACATATCTTCCAGCAGACTTAACGGAAGACCTATTGGATTGGATGAGTTTAAGATGACGTGACGGCGATCGTTTGTCCACCGCGCCGATATCGGTGGCTCAGTCCTACAGTTTTGTCGTGCATGGTAGTCGCGTTTTCCGTAGAAATAATACCAACTAAAAGGATGGTTAGTTTCAACCGGCGCAATTGCTTCTTCTGCTTTTGTACGTTCGAAAGCGTAGGCGTTCCTCAAAATTTTATCTTTGGACACATCCTTTGTTTTATCCCACAAACAGTCTTTACTCTCTACAACTTCAATTAATGTATAAATATCGTAATATTTGAATTTCTGAGCCATTTTTTTACAATAGATAAAACAAAAACCGGGCGAAAGGTGCGGTGCGACGGTAGTGTGTGGACAAGGACAAACGTGTTTTGTATTGCCGGCACATCGGCCCGTCATAAAACCGTGCCGAGTTCTAGCGGTCGCGCCGAACTACTCGAAACATCGGCGGCCGGGATGACGGTGCTCGGGTGACGGACGTGCGGTGGACACGCGGCTATAGTAGTCTATGTTTCGCTACTTCGGCGCCGTCATCTCGCTCTCGTTGACGGTCCGGTGACGGCGGCGGTGGACAAACGGCCTATGTATGCTCACGGCCGGGAGAAACTCCACAGAAATAGAATAGAATGGAATATATAACATCTTTACTCGTCTTCTTTTTGGACTCGTATTTTTGGACTTTTCTTTTAAATATACAGTGTGTCTGGTTACCTGTGTTTGACCCGTTAAGGCTAAGCAATGTGACCAATTTTTTTGGCAAATCCACCACAATAAAGCATTTTACTTTTGCTGTTATGGAATGGCGGCTATTTTTAAATTTTTTTTATTTAATTTGTTCGGGTGGGTTCATTTATTTAGCAATATATATAGATATAAAGATCCAACAGGTCTAAACATTATTTTGTTTAATAGCTATGAAATTAGGCAATACCAATCGATTTCGTTCGATTTATTAGTGTTTCAAATTTATAAAACAAATGTCAGTGTCAGACAGCCATCAAAGAACAACATTCCATTTAAGTTGCCTATTAGTATTAAAAGTCCAGCGCCAATTCTAAACAATGTTTTAGGTTTAGGTCACTCCTGTTCATGTTAAGGATTTCAGCAGGTCTGCGATTAGTAACAGTTATTAAAACTATATTTAAAATTTTGGAGTATATAAGATTTTTTGTTAAAAAAGGATAAAAAAAGGAAAAATGTCCGAATTAAGATATATATAACAAATATTATTTCGGTGTCAAAGCTAGCTAATAGTATAAATACGGACGAAGTAGTTTGTCCTTGGTTGGCACGTTTTCTACAAGTGTACGTTCAGTACGTTCACTGTGAAGAATATTAAAATATAAATAGTAACGAGATTTAAGTTTAGAGTTTAAGTAATTTAAAAATATTTTAGTTCTTTCTTTTCAGCTCTAAATAAACATTATCTATAGGTACATAATTCTTTTATGTATTTTATTTTATCTCAGACCACTTATTCTGCCTTCTTCTTCTGTCTCTTAGCAAACTATCAATGAGAAAAAAGTAAATAAAAATGGAGACATTTGGAAATTATTATGAAATGTTAAAAGATATTGATTTTGGTTGCATAATAAAGCGATCACGGAGCAATGCGACTGTGAAACAATCAGTCATGAAATAAACAAATCGAAAAAACTTCACAAGACGTCTCTTCTGTACTTTTATTTTTTAAATTAATATGTTGTATAAATCATTAAATATTCTAAATGTTTCCTTTGGCGTGCTGGAGCATCCAAATACCAACCCTTTATTGTCATTTAAATAGTCATATAATTTACAGCACACAGAGCCCCATACATGAAGTACTAACCTTATCTAGTCTACTGTGTGGTGATGAACTAATTTGTTCTAATTTCTAGTATTACGATCGTGAATATTTACCAAGTTCATAGATGTTTTTCCTATCATGCATAACATTAGCATAAACGTATTGGCAAGAAACTCTAGTAAATATTGTCCGCATGGGATGATCGCTATTCCCTGCTTCTGAGCAGGGAATAGCGATCATCCCGTAGTCTGATGAGTAGTCTGCTACTCCAACCAGTTACTCCTTTACAGCCGTCAGGTGGATCTTTAGTCCCAGAGCAAACCAGTGGCCCACCAGAATCACTCTGAGGGAAATAAGTTTATAAATACAAATATGTCAGCTCGGGTTTGTTTGACACTTTTGTCTGAAATAATTAATTAATTTTAATCTGCATTAATGAAAGTTAAAGGTAAAAGTAAATAATATTAGCTCAAAAAATATATATTTGATTCACATCGAGATTTTTACAAATCATTTTGCGACGTCAAAAAGCTAAAATCTAGGAAAGCCATACATACATAATAATACTTTCACATTTATAATAAATGTGATTTTTCTTCTACATGTCAAGATTTTTAAGTAAAAGGCCATATTCAGATAGTCACCAGTCCTAAACTATTTAACTTAGAGTTTTCAAGAAATATTGTAGTGCATCTAAAAAGTATGTTAACGGTCTAATTTAAAAAAAAAAGTAAAAAATCAGCCAAACTTTATGTAGTTTTTTATGTATTAAGTATTTTTTAAATGTTTTAATGGAAGTTTTTTATAATCATTTTAGTGTCAGTGTCCCTCCACCTGTACTAAGGAAAACCTAAATTTGGCATCGCCCAGCACCATATTTGTAGCAAAGTACTGGGCCGAGAAAATATGAGCTTTTGTCACTGATAAGAAGAAGAAGAAAAGCCAATGTGTTGCCTACTTTTGTAGCTATCAAACGAAATCATGTATATATCTGTTGGATCTCTAAATTGGTAGATATTACTAAATAAATGAACGCACCAACAGATTAAATAAATAAAAACAAAATGGCCGCCATTCCAATACAGTACCTACTAATCGTACATGATTAAGTAATAAATTACAATCTATTCCACTGAGTTAGAACAACCTGTTGACCAGACGTATTTATCATCTAATACTTAGATTCTAAGTAATCATTTATATCTCATAGAAGGCCTTAGAACAAAAAATGTTTTTTATTTTAGTTTTTAATTGGCTTTCGGACACAATATTATGATCTGGTAAATGGAATGTATAAAAATTGAGGCCTACGTCCAGCAGTAGACTCCAAAAGGCTGATTGATTGGTTGATATGGAACGTATTATTACGCGAGGTAACCACAAGCTCCACGCAAGCTTCAAGCTCTAAGGCTGACTTTGGTTGGATTGGATGTGAATGTGACGAAGGCCCAATCCCTAACGTTAAATATCATACAGTAGTCTGCCTGCGCACAGTGGTTACGTTGTCTAGTTATGGCGCCTGAGCAACTTGCTAATGTTAAAAAAAACGATCTATAATATATGTATTTTTTCAGTACAAAGACTTAAAGACTTATACAATATAAGACTTAATAATAAAGTTGTACAAGATTATTAGAATGACAGGGCATCTGTCAGGACCTAAACTAGGGTAAACCCAGTAGCGTGCCTAGGGTCTAACGACAGGGCAAGCCGAGATTTTCGTCGGGTTTGATTTTTGTATGACAATATTACAAAACATGAGAGAAAGTATTAATTATCCTCTTTGCATGAGAGCATATCCGCGTGTTTCTACGAGTTTAATGCCATTAGCTAAGAATCGAAATGATATGTCAGTCGTACAGCTAATCAAACTCTATCTGTTGCATTCGAAACTTTTTTTTTATGTCAAAAAAGACATGCAAAACCAACATTTTCATTAATAGAAATGGCCATCTAATAAGTTTTTACCCGAATAGATTATTTAAATTGCTTTTTAGACTTACTTGATTAAGAAATGCACAAATCCCGTGTTTTGGCGAAAATATGAGCTGCTTTTTATCGGCAAAGTTCATTGACTTAATATTAACCTCCACTTCTTATAAAACCTTTCACTCATCACGACAAGGAACAATAATATTACACATATTTTTGCCACTTAGTAAAATAAAGCACTCTAATAAAGCAAAAATTAACCAATAAAATTATAACCTGCAATCAACAATGTAAACAAACAAAACGCGGCTCATTGTTTTTGCTCGACTTGCAACTATCGTCGGGTCGTCCTCGGACGGCCCCATGCCATGACGTCACATGGCAAGGCATGCCGGGCTTCTCGAGTCCATACTAATCGCTGTTTTTATTTTCTAAACGTTGGCATATTTTGCGCTCTGATTTCATACAAATCGGGCTTGCAAGGCATGCCCCATTAAAGCCCACGGGTGCGAGCGAGACGGCCGGCGGTGCGGCGTGGAGACGACTACGGAGCCGATAATGTACGACCATGATAAAGGCCGGCCGGCCCGATCTTTCAAGGCCAAAATTATACAGCCCGATAATTCGAGTACATTGTACTTGAATTGAAAATTAAATGGCGCGCAATATAAAAAGTGGTATTAAAGATTGGTTCGGTGTTAATTATTTCGTATATTACGTTGTTTGTTAGCCTGTTACGCTAGGGCATGCCGGGCTTTTGGGCTTGTATGGTGGTCCCGCTACTGGGTAAACCTGTAATATAGGTACAGACAAATGCAACTCCATACAAATAATATGTCGCTAGTAGTACATTTTTCGTGGTAGCGAAACAATATTGTATACACTGAGGTGTAACGGTTAAGTGGTATTGTACATAAAAAGAAGAAAGATTGGTTAGATAATAGGTAAGTAAAAGTGTATGTAAAAGTGTGGATGAGTTTGTGTGTGTATAATGTGATGATAGTGTGTAATGTGAAGCGAGTTTATTAATTTATCATTTACACAATATCTATTGGATGTGAGTAAGTAGGTTTTCGGTTTGAGCATAGGTTAAGGACTGTAGCCATTTGTCTAGTTTTTTATTTACTTCCCGTGTAGTTAATGTGTATATAGATATCTCCTTATTTATTTTGTTGTATAGAAATGCACTTTGTGCTTTATGTTGTTTCCGAGCAAATGCTGATCGGCATGGCACGGAGGGACAAACAGGAAGCCCTGGTCTACGTCGTGATTTGTTCAGGTCCAATGGGAGATGTCTATGCGTCATTAAGATTGATTTTAGAACGTAGAGCTGTCTGACTGTTAATAGTTGAGATTCAACGTAGAGATCTCTTGTAGGATGATCTCTTTGTTTAAAGAGCATGACTTTTAAAACAAACCTTTGTGCACGTTCAAGTGCTTTTATAAGTACCACCCCACACAGAGATACAATATGTAATAACAGACTGACATAAACTACAATAGACTATCTTTAGGGTAAGCCAGTCAGCTGATAACCGCAAATTTTTAAATATATAGATAAGCCTTCTAACTCGAATGCAAAGATTCTCTATGTGGGCTCTCCAGTCCAGCTTCTAATCTACATAGACTCCCAGATATTTAACGTGTTTAACTACAGAGAGAGATCTACAGCTACAGCAAACTTCATTGTAGTTACATGTATGCACTTTTTAAAAAGAAACGTATAAGTTTTGTTTTCTCAACATTAAGAGTCAGAAGATTGTCAGCCAGCCATGTCATTATAGAACGTAGTATAGTCTCTGCTCTACACCTCGCCCTCACCCAACTAATATCATAAATTAACAGTGCAGTGTCGTCCGCATATGTAAAGATCTCACAGTTTTCTAAATTAGCAAGACACAGGTCATTTATATACACCAGAAAAAGGGTAGGGCCAAGTATACTACCCTGTGGTACACTAAATTTTAACGGGAGATCGTCACTGACAAAGGATTGAATTTAGACTCTCTGGGAACGGTCAGATAAATAATCCTTAAATATTTCTAGGGCTATTCCTCGAATCCCAATAAGTTCCAGTTTCTTTACGAGGGTGGGGACAGAGACAGTGTCAAAAGCCTTTGACAAATCAAGTCACTCCATCACACTTTAATTTTTCATCTAGTTTATTGGTTATCTATGTTAGTGTCAAATTAAAGTATAAGTTGTACTATTGCCAAATGTAAAAACTGATCAAAACTTTGGTTTCGTTATGAAGCAAGGCTCGTTCAAAGATGGTTTATTTCAACAATAAACTAAAACGTTCACGCTGAGCCAAAATTAGTGAACTAGTATAACCAAATTCTGACAGTATGTTGTGCTAAAGATTTAAGTAATTAGGTTGTGCTAAAGACTTAAGTAATTATGTTTTGCAGCTTTTTTTTAAATTATTTAAATCTTTTTCTTTTATAAAATTTATGTTCGATGCCTATTAATTATTGAGGCTGGAATTAGATTTTTTTAACAGACAGGATGTTAAATCTTAAAAATATGTAGCTGACTTACATCTTTAATCGCTGAGTTATCTATTTATCTATTTAATTTATTATTTATTGTACACAAAAACATTACATTAAATACAAACAAATGGTAAAACGACACAACAGGTACTGCTTATTTCTAAAGAAATGTCTTACATCAGACCTAGGAAGCGAGAGTTATCAATTTAGAAGTAAAGATATTAGGTTGGGGAAAAACTCTTTTCGCAAATAGTACGAGTATGTATGAACTTATAATAAAATCTCTTTGGCTATACCATTTGTATCTGGCTGGTTTTGGTATTATTAAAAAGTGTACATTTAAAAAAGATAATTCCAAATTAAAATTAGGAATATGTGTGATTTTCATTTGTTTTTCTTACTGTTAAGAATTAAGATGAGTGAATCTAATGAAGAAATTCGATACATTTTAAAGTTTAACTACAAAAAAGGTAAAAATGCAACACAAGCCGCGAAAAAAAATTGTGATGTTTATGGACCTATCTGTGAGAGTAGCACAAATTTGGTTTAAGCGTTTTCAATCCGGAAGTTTTGATGTCAAAGATGCACCTCGCTCTGGGCGCCCTGTTGTGGATGCCATTTTTGAAAAAGTGGAGCAAGATCGGCATATCAGTAGTAACGATGTAGCTGAAAAACTGGGAATTTACTACATAATAGTTTAGGCGCATTTGAAAAAAGCTGGGTACACAAAAAAGCTCTATATTTGGGTGCCTCATGAGCTCACTGAAAGAAACCTAATGAACCGTGTACTCATTTGTGATTCTTTATTACGACGTAATGAAACCGAACCATTTTTGAAAAACCTGATAACTGGTGATGAAAAGTGGATTACGTACGACAAGAACTTGCGAAAAAGGTCGTGGTCAAAGGCTGGTCAGGCTTCACAGACTCTGGCGAAACCCGGGTTATCTCGCAACAAGGTAATGCTGTGTGTATGGTGGGATTGGAAGGGCATTATTCATTATGAGCTGTTACCGCCAGGCAGGACCATCGATTCTGACCTCTACTGCAAAAAACTGATGAGATTAAAGCAAGAAGTTGAGAGAAAGCGGCCGGAATCAATCCACAGAAGGGGTGTGGTTTTTCATCATGAGGTCTAGCGAGACCTCACACATCTTAAGCCACTCAGCAAAAATTAAGAGAGTTTGGCTGGGAGGTGTCAATGCATCCGCCGTATAGTCTTGACCTTGCACCTTCAGATTTCCACTTGTTCCAGTCTCTTCAGAATTATTTAAGCAGGTTAACATCACGAGAGGACTGCCAAAACCACTTGTCGCGGTTTTTTGATCAGAAGCCCCAGAATTTCTATAGCAATGGACATGATCTCTACCTGCAAGATAGCAGAAAGTTACCGAACAAAATGGCACCTACATACTTTAGTTAAATGTAAATAAACTTTATTAAGAAATGTTTTGAACTTTCATGTAAAATGCAAAGAAACTTTTTTCCCAACCTTATATTAATCGGTTGCTAAATGTTGTTCGTAAAGTGATGCTGGCTTTTGATTATTCTGTTAGAGTAGTGAAAAAGATGAATAGGTTTGATAGAATATTTTCTATTAATCCGTTGCTTATATACAAAGACGTTAAGTTGTAGTTACTAAAGAAAACTTTTGTCGCTGCACTTATAATTTTCCTATAATATTCAAATTTCTTATTTATATTTACGATAACATCATAATTACAAACAATTATTATTGAAGTCAATAGCTAGTGGGTCAATTTCCTTTAAGTAATATTAATAAATTAATAAATAAAATATGTTTATTCTTTAACAGATTTACATTACTGCAGGGGCAGGTGTCTCCTAGTAAGCTTATTGCCTGTGTTAGGAGAATATTAGTAGGTACTTAAGAATTAATGTACTGACTTATGTTTATTCGACACTCTTACGGTGGTGAAATCGTTGATTTACATCAGACCTAGATATAGCGTGTCATACAAAAATACACTAGAAACATGTGTCACCTATTTGAAAGTACGCTGGGATTAAAAAGTGACATGGTGTATTTTATTAATTGCAACCTATTATAGCAGTATTTTTATTGCCATGTACTGCGGTAAAATAGTGCTTGAGCATCGCTATGCCGGCCCATTTTTTGAGCATTCATGTTCTATCTAGGCCTGTTGTAAATCAATGGGTGAAGTAGGTACCTACCTACTTTAAAAAAAGTGTCTTTTGTCCGTTTCTGGAAGCGCGTTTGTTGAAACTCACCTTACTGACATCTTCAAACTCATCACTGGTACATATATAATCACGCATATTTGTTTTGTGTATTCTATTGCAACGTGCTAGGGTAATAAGTTTCATGTTTGCTACTTGTAAATATGGTGAATAATCCTGTAAACACAGCTGATCACTAGATATAGGAAATTTTTAATTAAATGCCTGTGATGAAGAATATTCTTTTTTTTGGTATTTTTTGTAACACGTTGTATAGGTACTCAACAATTTATTACTACTAGAAGGTCGGTGTTGTGGTGGTTAAAGCCCGTTCCGTCCCGTTAGGGATAACACTGATTCAAACTCGAAATAAAAATTTAAAACCGGCCACGCGCGTGCCGGGTCGCGCAAAGTGTAGGGTTCCGTTGTAATTATCCAATACTACACTTAGGTACCTTTTTAAGACTTATCAAATTTCTTACATGTACAAGTACATTTTATAAATTGGTCTATTATTCGATAACCTGTAAAGCATACTTGATCTTAATCTTTTTCTTTTAAATTCAACATAATACACTACAGACTACTGCCGTGAACTTTTTCGCTGCTGGTAAGAAGGAGGGGGGGGGGGGGGGGGGGGAACTTGACTCTACAAAAAAATAAGCACTTTAAAACTAAATATTTCTGAAACGTTCACTAGCATCGAAAAATAGTTTTATCAAACCCCCATTTTTTTTAAAACCTATCCAACGACACAAACACAAAGGTTATCTCGAATAAAAAAATAACCCTTACTTCACGTGTACCAGAGGAACCCTAAAAATATATTTTTTAAGATTTTATTCTTCAGCTTTGTCGGCATGATTAATATGTATATCCATGCCAAGTTACACCCTTCTAGTACTAAGAGTCTCTGAGCGAAGCCGCGGACGGACAGACAGACAGACAGACGGACATACTGAAACTAGGGCGTTTGTGAACTACACGGAATTTTACCGTCCGTCCGATTGGATCGTTTTTTTATGGCTTGCCATATTGGACCGTAAAAAACCGGACTGCCGGGCGGTAAAATTAAAATTAACGCTCTAAGGGTTTCTTTTTGACTACAGAACCCTCAAAAGTGCATAAGTAAACTTAATAAGGTACCTGATGGATATCAACATACCAGTGCTACACACAAAAGTGACCGATATCAAAACCGATCAAAATGGTCTACAAAATGTAGTTTGGCATTTAATTTTGACGAAGAAAAACATCGTGAGGAAAAGGTGTGGGATGTGAGTTCCACCAGCCCGCACTTGGCCAGCGTAATTTAGGGTAAGCTGCATCTCGGCGGGAATATTATGAATAATGAGCTATTTAAGAATTATCTTACTATCATATATATAAATAAAATTTATGTTTGATTGATTTAAATATACAAAAAACAGAAAAGAAAGAAAACAAGAAGAAGAAAAGAACATTCCACTCCATTGTTACCATAAAAATAAAATAATAGTAAATAAACAAAAAAAAAACGATTGCCATCGGTATGTACTTATACAAATATTTCCCGTTTTCTTAATAAATTTAAAACCGTTTTGCAACAAAAATCCTGCACCAAACTACGTAGTTGCAGTTGTACACTACAAAAAAACGAAGAATACGGCTTTTGCTGAACCAAAGATTTCCTTTGGCAGGATTGATTTTTGGATCCCTAAGATGGGTTTACGAAGTGGATCCCTAAGATGGGTTTACGAAGTGGAAACTTGCTTTGATACGATATTTTTTTTAAACTTAGCGGTACCTCGACGTGACATTTAATCAGTTGCTAGCTGAGGCTGGCCATGAGTGTTTCAAATTTTGAATTTAGAATTATTAAACTTTAAAAAGTTAGTTAGTTTACTTTAAAATGTGTGAAAATTGCGAGAGTTTAAAACGTTATTTTTTAAAAAGTTTACGTTATACAGCCATGGAAGCTCTTCTTATAAAAAAATAGAACAGGTTAGGCTGACTTCCGGCCTGAAAGTAAATCACAACAAGTCGAAGATTATAATTGTCGATAAATCTAATAACAACTCGCCGGAAGTCACCAAATTCCGATTTGCGACGTCGTCGTCCAATCATACATCTACCTCGGAGCACTGATCTCTAACAACGGTAAGTGCGCGGATGTGATAATATCATTGGGATGAGATAAAACGATGCATAGCTTCTCATCACGAGATCTGCCATGGACTCAAGAAAATAAATATAAACAGAAACATCACAAAGGCCACAAAAATGCGATTCGTTAGGGCAGGGCAGGGTGTTTTTCATATATGGTGCTTAAACTTGGACATTTAAGAAGGTGAAAAAAGAAAACACATGGAAATGTGGTGCTGGAGAAGGATGCTTCAGCTATCCTAGACGCAATTTAGAACCAATGTTTTTATCTTCCAGGAACTCGGAATTAAACAAACCCTGCGTTCCGAATCGCGCTGACAGCACTTTGAGTACCCAAAACCGCGTACCGAATCACTGTCATTGGGATTACGGCAGCCATTGTGACGTCACGGATTGCGTCATGACCGCCGCCATCTTTCGGCGCCCATGCTCCAGAGCGAAATTCACGTAAGCGTAATGTCAAATTCGACTTTGACATATTGTGTATTTATTTTTAAAAGTTAAATGTTTAATGTTTAAATGTAAAACTAACGTGTCTTATATTTATTTGGTTGAACAAAATTAAAAACACGTTATTCAATTATGAAATGGAGATAAATTACTGAAATATTTTAAATCAATCAGTTTTGTAGGTTAGGGTTGCCAGATGTTCGATAGTAAAAGTATCGAGTAGGTTATGTATATATTACGATAGTTTTGACTCAGGCACATACATGATGGCGCCCCTGGCACATCAGAATAAAAAAGGTCATACCATTAAACAGTTTGTTTGTGAAGACGCATTCATTTCATAACAAATTGTATTTACGAGTAATAAGCTGATTTTATACAACTAATTGATTATTATGATATTAATTTTATATTGTTTATAATAATTTTCATGCCTTGATTTTGTTTAAACATAATTTCTGTACAGATCTAATGTTGACTCACAATGTGCCAGTGCACGTGCGACTTGTTTACTTGCCGGCGCACGTGCAACCACCACCACCGCACCGTTCTATAAAAGGAAGGCGATCCGTAGCACTGATTCATTCTGAGTTTAACAACGATCGAGTGAACATCTCTGAATAAAAGTGAATCATCATTTTGAGTTTCCTTCCACTATGGATTCTCCATCATCAGAAGAGGAGATAACCGAAAATTCCGCCCGCCCATCGTACTACTCGCCGGCAGTACAACAACATGACCTGAGTCCTGTCAGTTACTCACCAGTTCTGCAATCAAGGCGTCCAGCTCAACAGCGGCAACCTACCGTACCTACCAACCAGCAAAATGGAGAAGAACTATCACTCTTGCGACGACATGTGGAACTGTTGGAAGCCATGCTGTTACGGCAAAACGGAACCTCGTCATCACAGAACCAATGTAAGCTGAATGATATTTACTTACCTCCTTTCGATCCTGATTCTCATCAGCTCACCATTGACGAATGGTGCAAGCAAGTGGACTCTTTGATTACCCTCCGGGGGTGTTCGAGGCAATTAAGCATGATGAAAGCTCTTTCGTGCCTTAAGGGCCGAGCCAAATCTTGGGCTGATTCTTCTGCGCACAGTTTACCAGGCTGGAATGACTTAAAGAAGGAGCTAATTAGTCAGTTTGGCGGAGAAACACGACACATTTACTTCGTGTCAAGATTTCGCGAATACACGTCAAATGATGCTAAAAGCTACGCAGATTATGTGTCTGAAGCATGGAGGCTGTTTTCAAGAATATCACCGAACGCACCTCCAGATCTTATGGTAGAAGCGGTTATATCAGGTATTCGGCCCAAATTTTACCAAGCAGAATTACTTAGGGCAATGCCACGCACTCAAGCGGAGCTCATCGCAACCCTCAATAACTATCGAAAGAGACCTGCTCCAAATGAATTAACTGCTTCTGACGAAGGACCAGAGCACAAACGATTTCGACCCATTCAATCGGATACTGTTACCACGTGCAGAAAATGTGGCAGGAATGGACACAAGACACAAGACTGCAAGACACCATACTGCAACATATGCAAGAAGCCAGGGCACACCCAGCAAAACTGTTGGTCCAGGATAACGAACAAGGCTAATCAACCGTCTCAGCCCACGAGCAGCGCGGCTACACAACGGGAAGTACACCTTTTACATAAAGCTTGCCCTAGTTGCACGTCCGCCAGCATTGGTAATGTAACCTTGTCATGTCTTTTAGATACAGGCGCGGAATGTTCCCTCATTAAAAGAAAATTGTCCGGTTCTATACCAGGAAAACGTGAAATAGAACTTATAAAATTACGTGGCGTAAGCGGTCAATCTATTACTTCCAATGAAACAATAAACACAACAATTACTATTAATGAGGTAACATTCGAAGCCAAGCTTCATATCGTCGATGACTTACCGTACGACATCATCCTTGGTACTGACTCATTGCTTATACCAGGCATCAGAATAGAAGTCTCTGACAATGGTGTAACATTAATACGGGACCCTTTCATAAACATTGTGCAAGCAGACTTTACACCACCCAAAATCGACACAGACTTGACAGACCCAACGGAACTAGCAAAAATCCTTTCTAAACATTCTGGGGCTTTTGGTATGACTACCCCCATCAAGAAAGTAAAAACAGGTAGTTTAAAAATTCGTCTTAAAAACCCATCCCGTATAGTCCAACGAAGACCGTATCGTTTGGCACCAGTAGAAAGAGAAAAGGTAAAAAACATCATAAAAGATTTAAAAAGTAAAGGTATAATTAGAGACAGCTGTTCCCCTTTTGCCAGTCCTATTCTTCTTGTAAAAAAAAAGAACGGTGAAGACAGACTATGTGTCGATTTTCGCGAACTTAACGCAAACACAATTCGTGATCATTATCCGTTACCACTCATTCAGGACCAAATTGATAAACTAAGCTCTGCAAAATTTTTCACGACCCTAGACATGGTATCGGGTTTTAACCAAATACCTATAAATGAAGACTCCATTGAAAAGACCTCATTTGTCACACCCGATGGACAATATGAATACGTTACTATGCCTTTTGGTTTATGCAATTCTCCATCCGTATATCAACGAGCAATTAACGCAGCCCTTGGAGATTATAAGGACAGTATAGCCCTTGTGTACATAGATGACGTTCTAATACCGTCTGAAAATATTCAAGAAGGTCTAGAACGACTAGATCTCGTACTGACAAGACTATCAGACGCTGGATTTTCACTAAATATGGCTAAATGTGCATTCCTTAAACGCTCTGTTGAATATTTAGGAAATGTAATCGAAAATGGTGAAGTGAAACCCAGCCCCCGAAAAATTGAGGCTCTCATTAATTCAAAACCTCCCAATAACGTTAAACAGGTTCGCCAATTCAATGGCTTAGCCAGCTATTTTCGCAGGTTCATTCCTAACTTTTCACGAACAATGTCCCCTTTATATGACTTAACAAAGAAAGATAGTAAATTTGAATGGACGACCACCCACGAGAACATTCGACAAACAATAATCTCTCTTTTAATAAAAGAACCAATTTTAAACATTTTTAATCCGGAACTTCCCATCGAAGTACACACGGATGCCAGTTCTTTGGGCTACGGGGCAATGCTAATCCAATTGGAAAACGAAAGACGAAAGGTGGTTGGATACTTCAGCATGCGAACTACGGGAGCAGAATCAAAATATCACTCGTACGAACTTGAAACGCTAGCTGTAGTAAAAGCTCTAAAACACTTTCGTCATTTCCTATACGGTCGACATTTTGTCGTAGTTACCGATTGTAATGCCCTGAAAGCCAGCAGTACAAAAAAGGAGCTGACTCCGCGTGTTCATAGATGGTGGGCATACCTCCAAAACTACGAATTTGATATAAAGTATCGTAAAGGCGACCAAATGTCACACGTGGATTACCTAAGTAGAAATCCATCTATCAACATTATAACGAAGGACCCTTCCTGGATGATTGTCGAACAAGAACGCGACCCCAGTTTGAAAAGCATACGTGATGCTTTGATTAATAAAGAAGACTGTGACAAGAAATATTCCATGCACGACAACCTTCTAATGGCGTCTATCCAAAACCAGAAAGGTAAAACAATTACACGTACTGTGGTGCCTAGTTCTCTGGTTTGTAACCTGATCAATAGATATCATGAGACACTGATGCACGCCGGATGGGAACGAACACTAGAAAAAATCAGAGAACAATTCTGGTTTGAAAATATGTCCAAGAGGGTGCGTTCCTTCTGCAACCATTGCCTTAACTGTAAGGTTGGAAAGGGCACGTCAGGTAAGCAGCAAATAGATCTTCACCCCATTGATAAACCGACAGTTCCATTCCACACAATACATGTAGACTTAATGGGTAACTTAACCGGTTGCGACAAAAAAGCATACGCTTTTGTAGCCATAGACGCGTTCACAAAATTTGTAATAATTTATCCTCTCCGTGACAAGACCACAGGACTAATTATGAAAAGTCTACAGGAAATAATTAATTTGTTTGGAACACCAAACAGAATCATTTCTGACAGAGAACCGGCAATGATGTCTAAGGCCGTGCAAGATTTCTTTCAATCTGGTAACATCCAACACCACGCCATAGCACGAGGTGTCCCTCGAGCAAATGGACAGATTGAGAGACTGATGCGCACCATTCGTGACCATCTTAGTGTTGCAGCACAGAACCAAGACCGAACATGGATCACTAAACTAGGAGAACTACAATTATGTATCAATACCACTATATCAAAGGCAACTGGCTATTCACCACTTCAACTACTTATAGGTAAAAATACTTCACCTCCCGGAATTCAACAACTATCATTAATACACGAAGATTTTGACAGAGACCTTGCACGACAAAATGCGACTGACAGAATGACCGAACAAGCTATAAAAAATAAAACCCGCTTCAATTCCAAAACAGCACACATTGTACCATTTAAAGTCAATGACTTCGTTTTATGCAAAGACACCCAATGGTCCAATAATAAACTAGGGCCCAAATTCCAAGGACCCTTTAAAATAAAAAAAGTTTTGGACAATGATCGCTATGAAGTTCAAAACATCCGACCTGGAAGCAAAAAGACTATTGTAGTAGCACACGAACATGTTCGGCCTATTCCCACTCCAAATTTAGAAGAGCATTTGGTACTAGATGATGACCACGATGGCGAATAAAAAAAAAATAATAATAATAAAAAAAACAAATGTCTAAAAGAGCACAAGTAAGTGTCACATAATTTTATTAAAAGAGCGCAAATAAGTGCCACATCATAAAAAGAGCGTAAATTAGCGCCACAACTAAAAGAGCACAAATTAGTGCCCAATTATTAATTTTAATACACCATAAGTTGTTAAATTTAATCTCTCTCAACTTTTACAGATGATAATACGCCCAGAGCACGAGCGTTCCCGCAGAATGGCCGTGATGGCGCCCCTGGCACATCAGAATAAAAAAGGTCATACCATTAAACAGTTTGTTTGTGAAGACGCATTCATTTCATAACAAATTGTATTTACGAGTAATAAGCTGATTTTATACAACTAATTGATTATTATGATATTAATTTTATATTGTTTATAATAATTTTCATGCCTTGATTTTGTTTAAACATAATTTCTGTACAGATCTAATGTTGACTCACAATGTGCCAGTGCACGTGCGACTTGTTTACTTGCCGGCGCACGTGCAACCACCACCACCGCACCGTTCTATAAAAGGAAGGCGATCCGTAGCACTGATTCATTCTGAGTTTAACAACGATCGAGTGAACATCTCTGAATAAAAGTGAATCATCATTTTGAGTTTCCTTCCACTATGGATTTTCCATCATACATACATAAGATAATATCATAGGCAATCTGATAAAATATAAATATCAAACATTCTTTTTTGTATTTTTTTAATTTCATGTGCCTATTTACATCTCCATTTTTTTAAATTCGCATATCTTTTCTTATTTTGGGTACTAGCCATGCGAAAAGTGCTGTTTTTACAGCTGTACGATACTTTTTTAATACGTATAATAATTTAGAATTTTGCCAGTTTTGGTACTGTAAGGAGCGGCCTCCTTTGAGCGGACTGGCTGTTCGTATAGTTCGATAGAGTTTAAAGATTTTGAAATGCGAATGGTTCTTTTTTGCTTTTTTGACTTGGGACGTCACGTCGTTACCGAGTAGACGGGCTTTTTGTGAGATAGTTAAAAAAGATATTAAATATATTCTTATATATATTTGCGTTAATTATATGCATTTCACTTGGTTTAGCTAGCGCTCATCTGGCTACCACCCCCCGTTTTACTTGGTGGAGGCTGCCGCGAGTTTTTTACGCATAGGAATATAGATTAGGCTTTCAGAGTCGTCGCACGGAAGGAGCCGGGCGATTGAACGAGTAGGCGCTATTCCTGAGCGTCGATCCCGAGGTCCGGCGGTGCCTGTACTTCCCGCCCTGACTGAGCAAGCGTGCCGCACGTGCCGCAGCTTAAGACCGACCGAGCAAACAGAGTGCCGAAGGCGCAAATCGTCGCGCAAGAACGACGAGTCGACGCTCCGATCTTTAGATAAGTCCAACAATTAGTAGAAATGGCCAGTTCATTTAACGGCCTGAACTCAACGACAGATGAATTCGTGTCGCAGTTCGACGTAATCGCCGCAGTGAACGGCTGGGCCGACCAGGTTAAACTTGTAGTGGTCCAAAATTATCTCTCCGGTCCAGCCCTGTCTTTCTACAAATCTTCGATCAAAGGCGTGAAAACCTTCGAGGAATTTGCCGAGAGCCTAAGGAAAGAGTTTCCTCCTCTCGTCGATTTTGCTTCCTTATTTTATTCAGCCAAGCAGGAGTACAACGAGAGTTTAATCGATTTTATTTATAGAATAGAGGCCTTAGCCAGATCGGCCAAAATCGTCGATGATTCGATTGTTATTCAACAATGCCTGAGAAGCATGTCTTATAACAACAAAAGGTCTCTAGGGGACAGATTTTTACAAAACTTGCGGATTTAAAAAATTCTGCGCGGCAATTGTTTGCCCTTTTTAATAAAAGTAGCACGGAGGTGAATTTGCCAGTCAAGTTGACCACGGCAACCATCGCGTCTCCTTCGTCGTGCGCGAGATCATCGGGCGATAATGGCCGCGCGGGTGATAGTGGTCGTTATTACGACGTGCGTGGTGAAAGTTCACCGGCATCGTCGATGCAGTCGCCGTGGCAGACACCCGTCAGGCCGCCGCCCTTGCAGCAGCAGGCGCACCCTATGTATGGTGCTGGGAGAGGTCGTTCGCCTACTCCTCTGTCGTCGCAAGAGCGGACACAGTGATATAATTTAAGAAATCGACCAACTGATGATGCGAGGAATGTTCACCCAAACGAAATGCACCCGCTGGTGGGAGGAATTCCTTCTGGTCCAACTGAAGCTCCCTCTGGACCAACTTCGCCAATCGTGAAGGTGTTGTTCGCCAACTACGAAACTGAAGCCCTGTTGGACACCGGAGCGACCGTCTCCGTGATTTCGAATGATTTGTTTGATAAACTCTGTAGCGTGATTAAATGTGATAGGTTGAATAAAGAGGCACCTTATGTACGTGCGGTAAATGGCCAACAATTGGTTACTAATGGTTTAATTGAATTAAAGTTTTTGATTGATTCATATTTATTTGTGCCTACCTTTGTTATCGTGAATGCGTTAGTGCCCACTGTAATTTTAGGTCAAGACTTTTTGTGCAAGTATAACGCTGCTATAGATTTCCGTCAGAAAGTCGTACGTTTAGATAGGTGTTGTGTTAGTTTTATGAGCAAGCCTGCGCAAGTCACCTCGTCGTTGGATGTAATACATGCTACTGCTCAGATACCGAAGCTGTCGCAGTCTGATTATGTGTTTTTTGTGGACTCACCAGAAGTCCTTGGGGAGAATCTTCGCGCGTCTCTGGACACTGAGAACTTGAAAGATAGTTCGGTCCAATCATTAGATGTCAATAAAGATTCAAATCGCTATCAGAAAAGTAAACTGAACGACCTGTTGTCCTGCTATAGGGACCGGTCCGCTGTTAATTCCAAAGAGTTAGGTTCTTGTTCTTTGTTGGAGGTGGAGATAAATACTCCCGACGAGATTCCTGTTCACAAGGCGCCATACAGAGCGTCGCATGAACAGCATCAAATTATTAGGGAGCAAGTTGAGGAGATGTTAGATAATAGTGTAATTAGAGAATCGCATAGTGAATATGCATCGCCGGTGGTTCTCGGTAAGAAACCTGATAATTCTTAGCGCCGACGTCGCCGCCGCCGTATCTCTAACGCCGTTAGAAGTAAGATAGTTGGTAAATCGCAACGGACGCAGAAGCTATATTTTGATAAAAAGGTTAAGTTCGTAACTTTTGACCCGGTTCGTTTAGTTCTAGTGTACAACCCTAAGAGAGTTTCCAAGGTTTGTTCGAAACTGTCGCGATTTTATAAGGGGCATATGCATTTCACTTGGTTTAGCTAGCGCCCATCTGGCTACCGCCCCCCGTTTTACTGTACGGTAATCAACATCTGGCAAGACTGAGTTATAAGCAGTTTCAGCGCGCTCAAATGCCGTTCCGTTTTGATTTCGCTCATGAGCCGTATTATCGCGATTTCTGAATCGGTACGCGAGTAATCGCTGTCAGTACTTTGAGCCGTGAAATCTGATTCGGAATACAGCCTTCCTCACCTCCTCCGACGCCTATCAAAACGGATCCCAAGCTTACCAACATGCAAATATTATGACGTTGACAGGCGCACAGTTATAAAAATTGGGTTATATGTCTATCTCTAAGAGAAACCAAAAGGTAAGTAGGTACGTAAACGTAAGAACTAAGAAAGGTCATAATAACTAATTGTTTGTATGGTGGATTTCGTGAAATGTAAGGTCATTATTATAATGATTAGTTGTTTGTATGGCGGACTTCGTGAAAAATCACTTTTTTTTAAGATTTTTTTATTTTATCTTCCTTATCTTACTTCACTCTGGTCTGGGACTTCCAAAAATGTTATTTAATCCTTTTTAATCTATTATGTTTTAAGGGGGTACCCTATGTGAACACTAGCGCCACTTGGATAAAAAATCATGACTTAGTAAAAACACAAAATATCAAAAATATGAACGATCAAAATGTTTCATTAGTCTTGTTGTATTTTTGGAATCGACAAATTCAGTTATCGCGAAAGTGCTAATAACGGCAGTTTTTAGCACTTTCGCTATCTCTTACTACACCGTATAAGATTTTATAAAATTCGGTATTTCTAAAAATACTAAAGTAATTTTTTAATATATTTAGTTTTTTCGGAGTTTTTTTCGAAGTGGCGCGCCACTAGTGCGCAGTCAGGTAGCCCCTTAACATCCGGCGTGCAAATTTTTTTATACAATAAGTATTGTCTACTTTTACCCCAGATTAGGACCCTCATTGTGGTAAAAATATAAGTAATATAAAGAGTTGGTCAACTCTTTATATTACTGTGTAGGGATACCTTACAAAAAAATATATGCTACCACCACCACCGTGTGCTATCAACCGTGTAGGCTGGGCGTTGCTGTTCCGATAAATACGTGCCACGAGTAATTCTAATGCCGAAGTACTATTTATCCATGCATAACAGTAAAGTATGCATAATAGTAATAGTAAAGTAAAGTAAAGTTCGGGTAAAAGTAAATATTATTTTTTTCAATATTTAAACACATTAGACACATATTTCTTTAAAATTATTTTATATCTTCTCCTGCGCTCCTGTATACAACGATGAATATTATTATTATTATTGTTATTACTAATAAGCAAATAAAAAAAATTAAAATAGTATTCAACAAGTTGGATTGAGGAGAGCTAATTTCAAGAGATAGTGGTTTAGCTTTGTTAATAAAATCAATGTAAGATGAAACTCTAGTAAATATTGTGAGCCTGGCATGTTCCCTTTCCCCTCCACAGACTATTCCAACCAATACGCCTTTACTGCCTTCAGCTGGATCTTTTGTCCCAGAGCAAACCAGTGGCCCACCAGAATCACCCTGAGGAAAATAAGTTTATAAAATAAATACGAATAATTAGGTCGGCTCAGGTTTGAAACTTTTGTCTGAAATAAATTTACTTATTTATTTATTTACAATTTATTGTAAGTACACAAGTAAAATTACAAAACGCAAAACATGAAGACGACACAACATTTACTACTTATTTCTAAATACATATCTTCCAGCAGACTTAACGGAAGACCTATTGGATTAATCAAAGTTAAAGGTAAAAGTAAATAACACTTGCTCAAAAAAAAATTTGATAGATATGCATTGAGATCTTTACAAATCCATGCCAAAAGGAAAAAAAAAACATTTTGCGACGTCAAAACTAGTAAATCTAGTATGGGAATAAGGAAAAAAGAAATACCAAGGACAAGGAAAGCTTGTTTATGGTCGGTATGTTCACTATCAGTGCTATTAATGTCCTGTGTCCGGTGTGCTATAGGCGTATGTACGCTCACGGCCGGGAGAAACTCCACAGAAATAGAATGGAATATATAATAACATCTTTACTCGTCTTCTTTTTGGACTCGTATTTTTGGACTTTTCTTTTAAATAAACAGTGTGTCTGGTTACCTGTGTTTGACCCGTTAAGGCTAAGCAATGTGACCAATTTTTTTGGCAAATCCACCACAATAAAGCATTTTACTTTTGCTGTTCTGGAATGGCGGCTATTTTTATTTTTTTTTTATTTAATTTGTTCGGGTGGGTTCATTTATTTAGCAATATATATAGATATAAAGATCCAACAGGTCTAAACATTATTTTGTTTAATAGCTATGAAATTAGGCAATACCAATCGATTTCGTTCGATTTATTAGTGTTTCAAATTTATAAAACAAATGTCAGTGTCAGACAGCCATCAAAGAACAACATTCCATTTAAGTTGTCTATTAGTATTAAAAGTCCAGCGCCAATTCTAAACAATGTTTTAGGTTTAGGTCACTCCCGTTCATGTTAAGGATTTCAGCAGGTCTGCGATTAGTAACAGTTATTAAAACTATATTTAAAATTTTGGAGTATATAAGATTTTTTGTTAAAAAAGGATAAAAAAAGGAAAAATGTCCGAATTAAGATATATATAACAAATATTATTTCGGTGTCAAAGCTAGCTAATAGTATAAATACGGACGAAGTAGTTTGTCCTTG
Organism: Carpatolechia fugitivella; assembly: GCA_951230895.1. Lineage (NCBI taxonomy): Eukaryota > Metazoa > Arthropoda > Insecta > Lepidoptera > Gelechiidae > Carpatolechia > Carpatolechia fugitivella. The sequence continues at coordinate 5,669,234 of OX579652.1, read as the reverse complement.
GTTGGCACGTTTTCTACAAGTGTACGTTCAGTACGTTCACTGTGAAGAATATTAAAATATAAATAGTAACGAGATTTAAGTTTAGAGTTTAAGTAATTTAAAAATATTTTAGTTCTTTCTTTTCAGCTCTAAATAAACATTATCTATAGGTACATAATTCTTTTATGTATTTTATTTTATCTCAGACCACTTATTCTGCCTTCTTCTTCTGTCTCTTAGCAAACTATCAATGAGAAAAAAGTAAATAAAAATGGAGACATTTGGAAATTATTATGAAATGTTAAAAGATATTGATTTTGGTTGCATAATAAAGCGATCACGGAGCAATGCGACTGTGAAACAATCAGTCATGAAATAAACAAATCGAAGAAACTTCACAAGACGTCTCTTCTGTACTTTTATTTTTTAAATTAATATGTTGTATAAATCATTAAATATTCTAAATGTTTCCTTTGGCGTGCTGGAGCATCCAAATACCAACCCTTTATTGTCATTTAAATAGTCATATAATTTACAGCACACAGAGCCCCATACATGAAGTACTAACCTTATCTAGTCTACTGTGTGGTGATGAACTAATTTGTTCTAATTTCTAGTATTACAATCGTGAATGTCAGAATATTTACCAAGTTCATAGATGTTTTTCCTATCATGCATAACATTAGCATAAACGTATTGGCAAGAAACTCTAGTAAATATTGTCCGTAGTCTGATGAGTAGTCTGCTACTCCAACCAGTTACTCCTTTACAGCCGTCAGCTGGTTCTTTAGTCCCAGAGCAAACCAGTGGCCCACCAGAATCACTCTGAGTGTTGGAGACTCCTTTTAATATGAAGATTTTATACAAGCTTACTTCTTTTTTAAGTTTTATACTCTTTTGTGATTCGTGTCATTACTTCTACCATCTCGTTCGTGTTAATACATTTCTTTTAGAAAACCAGTTTTTTTATTAATTCGACGAGACATTTTGGTCCTTCGAGCCGGATAGAAGTTTTCAGCGAGCCTAGAACAAGTCTGCAATACAAGGACAGCTCAGGCGACTGATCGGGGTCGCACTGTTCGAGTGGATCAAGAAGCCAGCTCTAGATTGACGGACGCCAAAGCTGGTGGCTAGCGAGGAAGGCAGGCTAGTGGGAAAGTGATCATTCATTAAACTTTCGCCCTGTCTTTTCATTATCATTCATTTTCTTATCAAGTTATCATTATATCATACCATTGTTCATATAAAAATTTAATCAATAATTCTAACAAAATTCAAATTTGACATCCAGTTTGGCATACTTCGATTTTCATTTTTTCTTTCTCAGTTCTTCATTCGAAATTGTAATTATTAGCGTGTCAATTTTTTGTTGTTAAGAAGCGTACATACTAGCGAATTTTTTCAAGGTACGGTTACACGTTATAATTTTATATTTTATCAAAATTTTATTCTTTTTTTGGCATAAACTTGTTTGCTTTTTAGTAATATTTCAATATGTCTGAACCTAACGATAACTTACTTTCCAATTTGATTAAAAAAAGAGGTACTATAAAGAGCAAGCTTACAAGACATGATACTTTCTTCAGCAATTTTACTACCGATTCCCCACTTTCAAGTGTAGACCAAGCCCAAGTGAAGTGTCGTTTACAGAAGTTGGAGCCGTTGTACGAGGATTTTGATGAGCTTCAACTTCAGATTGAGTCTTGTAGTGACGATATTGAAAATGAATGCAAGGTACGTGGCGAGTTCGAGGACAAATATTACAAGGTCGTTGCTCTTGCTCAATCGTTAGTTGTTACAAAACCAGATCATTTCTACGCAAATTCAAAGCATTCCGAGTATAAATCAGGGGAGTCCGATGACGAGCTCAGCAGTTGCAAGGGTGGTTCTACTAAGCATAGACCGTTCAAAATTAAGTTACCAACCATAACTCTACCCAAGTTCAACGGGACTTACAATAGCTGGTTAGAGTTCAGAGATGTTTTTCGGTCTTTGGTTCATGACAACGATGATATTGACACTGTAAGCAAATATCATTACCTGCGGGCGAGTCTGGAAGGTAGCGCGTCTGTCCTAATTAGTTCACTTGAGTTGACCGCTACAAATTACGCTATCGCATGGAAAAGTTTAATCGAACGGTTTGACAACAAACGATTGTTGGTTAATAATTATTTAAAAGCGCTTTTCGATACCAAGCAATCGCAACCAACGGCAAAAGGTCTACGTGATTTGATCGATGCTTTTAATAAAAACTTGCGTTCTCTTTCATCCTTAGGAGAGTCAGTCGATGGATGGAATACATTGTTGATTTATATCATCACAACGAAGTTGGATGCTGATACCAACAAAGAATGGGAACAATATCGAAATTCGCTCAAGGAGATAAACTATGATGGTCTCAATCATTTCTTAAGGAATAGAGCCGATCTTCTTGAGACTATTGAGTTTCGTGACCATGCTAAACCATCCACAAGTTCCGCTTTAAAGTCCAAGGTTCATTTGAGCAGTGGTTTAGCCGCTTCTGAGGTATTGCCAGCATCTTACACTTGCTATGTTTGTAATGGTAACCATTACATTTATAACTGTGCAGATTTTCTTAAAGAATCTGAAGCAAAGAGAGCTGAAATAGCAGCCAAGCTAAACCTTTGTTTGAACTGTTTACGAAAGGGACATACTACAAGATTTTGCAGGCTTATTGGTTGTCGAGTATGCAAGAAGCGACACAACACGTTGCTGCATGAAGCTGTGGCTGAACAAGTATCAAAGCCGACAATGAGTCTGTCAGCTAATGTCTCACAGCAAGCGCTACTGTCAACTGCTTTGGTAAAATTATACGATCAGTCTGGTAAAGTTCATGTTGTACGTGCTTTATTAGATAGTGGCAGCTCGTCGTGTTTTGTTACCGAGAAATTAGCTAAGACATTGCAACTCGATGAATCCGGTGTGCATGTACAAGTTACTGGTATAAATTGTTTACCAACTATGATTTCAGCCAAGTGTGTCATACAATTGCATTCTATTACAAGCAAGTTTCAAACTTCTTTGCATTGCTATGTTATATCAGAAATTACTGAGCCCTTACCAGCGTATCAAGTGTTTAACAGCAAACTCGACATTCCAGGTACAGTTGATTTAGCTGATCCAAGTTTTCTTACTTCAAACAAGGTTCAAGTAGATCTGCTTATAGGAGCTGAATTATTTTGGCTTCTTCTAATGCCAGGCAGAATTTATTTCAAGAAAAATCAACCAATTTTACAAGAGACCAAGCTAGGATGGATTCTAGCAGGCAGTGTTTGTTCTTCGCCACAAACCCATTGTAACTTTGCGTCAACTGTCGACGTTCAAGACCAATTATCAAAGTTTTGGGAGCTAGAAGAGGTGTGCGAAACCAAACCATGGACCGAAGAGCAACTCATGTGCGAGAAATTGTTTCAGGATACTACTGAACGCATTTCCGATGGAAGGTTTGTGGTTCAAATTCCGTTGAAACAAGACGCTGCTACTTTGGGTGATTCTCTGCAAACCGCCAAGAAAAGATTTTTTTCGGTTGAACGGAGATTCAAGCATGATCATCATTTGTTTCAAAAATATAAAGAATGTCTTGATGATTACAAAATATCATCACACATGACCAAGGTGGTAAATCCAGATGATAGTACTATTACAAGGTGCTACTTGCCACATCATGCTGTGGTTAAAGAGGAAAGGGTGACCACAAAGCTGATAGTAGTGTACGATGCTTCAGCAAAAACATCTAATGGTCTATCCTTTAACGACATTCAGCTTGTCGGTCCAACCATTCAAGATGACATTTTGTCTATTTTGCTACGATTTCGTCAACATACTATAGTGGTCTCTGCTGACATAGCCAAAATGTATAGGCAGATTAATGTCAAAGAGAATCAGAGAGCGTTGCAAACGATTCTATGGCGCAACAATAGTACTGAGCCTCTAGAAATGTATCAGCTAAATACCGTTACGTTTGGCACTGCTTCTGCGCCGTTTTTGGCGATTCGATGTGTGAAGCAATTAGCTATTGAGTGTCAAGATCAAGAAGTAGCGGAAGTGATCGAAAGAGATTTCTATGTTGATGATCTTCTTTCTGGCGGGGAGGATGTTGAGAAGACAGCACGGTTATGTCAAGATGTTTCACGTCAGTTAAAGTTAGGTTGCATGGACTTAAGAAAATGGAGGTCCAATAGCGCAGAAGTGCTCAAAAGTCTGTGTGACACGGATGCTAGGGAAGAACACACCTTTAATGAGTCCCCTACAGCAAAAACATTAGGTTTGATGTGGAATAGCCAAAAAGACATATTGTCATACACAGTCAACGAAGCTTCTCATCAGGGAGAAGTTACAAAACGCAAAATTTTAGCAGTCGCGTCACAAATTTTTGATCCCTTAGGATTGGTTTCGCCAACTGTAATACAAGCAAAAGTGGTATTACAAAAGTTGTGGCTGCTAAAGGTTGATTGGGATGACATTATTCAAGATCCAGTTATCTTGAATCATTGGTTCCAGATTATTGAGGTGTTACAACATCTCAATGAGTTAAAGATTCCAAGACATGCATTTTGCACAACACCCCAGTCTATAGAAATTCATGTGTTTTGCGATGCGTCAGAATTGGCGTATGGTGCTTGTGCTTATGTGCGATCAATTGACAGCCAGAATACAGTCCACATTCAATTACTATGCGCTAAAGCAAAAGTAGCTCCATTAAAAACAACTACAATTCCTAGGTTGGAGTTAAATGATGCTTTAGTTGCAATTAAGCTCTATAAAAAAATCGAAGCGTCTCTTAGAGTCAGTAACCTTAAGTTCATGTTTTGGTGTGACTCATCTATTGTTCTGGGTTGGCTAGGACAAGAACCGGCTTCTCTTAGAACTTATGTTAGAAACCGAGTTGCACAGATTCAAGAAGCAACAGCAGCTTTTACATGGAGGTACGTTCCAAGTGAGGCTAATCCAGCCGATGTACTTTCTCGAGGAGTAAAAGCTGATGATATTGGAAACAATACTCTATGGTGGCAAGGTCCGTCTTTCCTTACTAAGGACGAAGGTTTTTGGCCCATTCATGATTATGTTCGTGCTGTAGATTTACCAGAGAAAAAGGTACTTTCACATGCTATAGTCATACAGCCAAATGACATGGTCGAAAATGTACTTACAAGATTTTCATCTCTTACCAAAATCAAGAGAGTAGTTGCCTATGTTCTACGTTTTGTTTCCAATTCGAAATGCAAAAACGGTCAGCGTGAATTAGGCCCTTTGACTTGCAATGAATTTAACACTGCGCTAGGGTTATTAATCAGGGTTACACAATCACAAGCTTTTCACGCTGAAATCAAAGCTTTAAAGTCATCATCATGTTTACCATCAAAAAGTTGATTACATAAACTGCAGCCATTTATATGTCCTGATGGATTTTTACGTGTTGGTGGTAGACTTGAGAATTCCAATATTGGTTACCACGCCAAGCATCCAATATTGTTACCAAAGAGTAGTTCATTAACCAGGAAGGTTTTCGAGGATGAACACCAAAAATCATTGCACGCGGGTCCTCAACTCCTTCTTGCTAATGTCCGCCAGAAATATTGGCCAATTGATGGTCGCAATTTAGCACGATCAGTCTATCATAAATGTGTTTTATGTACGAAATTAGCCGCTCGCGTAGCTATACCATTGATGGGTGATTTACCATCGACTGGAATTTCACCGTCATCACCTTTTAAAGTTGCGGGATTAGATTATGCAGGTCCGATTTCAATCAGTACCAAAAGGTTGCGCGGAGCTAGGTTAGTCAAGTCTTATATTTGTTTATTCATTTGTTTTTCGACAAAAGCATTGCACCTCGAACTTGCTACAGATATGACCACGGAAACATTTCTACTAGCACTAAAAAGATTTATTGCGCGCAGAGGGAAGCCATCTAAAATCTATTGTGACAATGGCTCTAATTTCGTTGGTGGATGGAATGAAATTCAACGAATGATTCAAAATTCATTTTCAAGCGAAGGAATTGAATTTCATTTTATTCCACCGCATGCACCAAACTTTGGTGGTCTATGGGAAGCGGGTGTAAAATCTGTCAAGTACCATTTAAGGAGAATTTTGGGTTCGGCTCATTTAACTTACGAAGAATTGGGAACGACACTTTGTCAAATAGAGGCCATCCTCAATTCGCGGCCGCTTACTCCATTATCATCTTCACCACATGATTATCACCCACTTACCCCTGGTCATTTTCTTATTGGTCGGCCTCTCAACGCTTTGCCCGAACTCAACATAACTATGACCAATCCGCCGAGGTACCAACTAGTCGAGCAGCTGCGGCAACAGTTCTGGCGTCGATGGAGCCGAGACTATTTGAATAATCTTCAACAACGGAACAAATGGGTGAAGACATCCCCTGACCTCCAGCTTGGAGCATTAGTGGCCATTAAAGATGATCAACCGCCACTGAAATGGCACATCGGGCGAGTGGTGGTCACTCACCCAGGGAAGGACGGTGTCGTTCGCGTTGTTACCGTGCAGACAGCAAGTGGACGTCTTCAGCGGCCTCTATCTCAGTTATGCCTTTTGCCAGTTGAACCCTGAGGGTTCAAGGGGGCCGGCATGTTGGAGACTCCTTTTAATATGAAGATTTTATACAAGCTTACATTTTTTTTAAGTTTTATACTCTTTTGTGATTCATGTCATTACTTCTACCATCTCGTTCGTGTTAATACATTTCTTTTAGAAAACCAGTTTTTTTATTAATTCGACGAGACACTGAGGGAAATAAGTTTATAAATACAAATATGTCGGCTCGGGTTTGTTTGACACTTTTGTCTGAAATAATTAATTTATTTTAATCTGCATTAATGAAAGTTAAAGGTAAAAGTAAATAATACTAGCTCAAAAAATATATATTTGATTCACATCGAGATTTTTACAAATCATTTTGCGACGTCAAAAAGCTAAAATCTAGGAAAGCCATACATACATAATAATACTTTCACATTTATAATAAATGTGATTTTCCTTCTACATGTCAAGATTTTTAAGTAAAAGGCCATATTCAGATAGTCACCAGTCCTAAACTATTTAACTTAGAGTTTTCAAGAAATATTGTAGTGCATCTAAAAAGTATGTTAACGGTCTAGTTTAAAAAAAAAAAAAAACAGCCAAACTTTATGTAATTTTTTATGTTTCAAGTATTTTTTAAATGTTTTAATGGAAGTTTTTTATAATCATTTTAGTGTCAGTGTCCCTCCACCTGTACTAAGGAAAACCTAAATTTGGCATCGCCCAGCACCATAGTTGTAGCAAAGTACTGGGCCGAGAAAATATGAGCTTTTGTCACTGATAAGAAGAAGAAGAAAAGCCAATGTGTTGCCTACTTTTGTAGCTATCAAACGAAATCATGTATATATCTGTTGGATCTCTAAATTGGTAAATATTACTAAATAAATGAACGCGCCAACAGATTAAATAAATAAAAACAAAATGGCCGCCATTCCAATACAGTACCTACTAATCGTACATGATTAAGTAATAAAATACAATCTATTCCACTGAGTTAGAACAACCTGTTGACCAGACGTATTTATCATCTAATACTTAGATTCTAAGTAATCATTTATATCTCATAGTAGGCCTTAGAACAAAAAATGATTTTTATTTTAGTTTTCAATTGGCTTTCGGACACAATATTATAATCTGGTATATGGAACGTATAAAAATTGAGGCCTACGTCCAGCAGTAGACTGCAAAAGGCTTATTGATTGGTTGATATGGAACGTATTATTACGGGAGGTAACCACAAGCTCCACGCAAGCTTCAAGCTCTAAGGCTGACTTTGGTTGGATTGGATGTGAATGTGACGAAGGCCCAATCCCTAACGTTAAATATCATAGAGTAGTCTGCCTGCGCACAGTGGTTACGTTGTCTAGTTATGGCGCCTGAGCAACTTGTTAATGTTAAAAAAAAACGATCTATGTTAGTGTCAAATTAAAGTATAAGTTGTACTATTGCCAAATGTAAAAACTGATCAAAACTTTGGTTTTGTTATGAAGCAAGGCTCGTTCAAAGATGGTTTATTTCAACAATAAACTAAAACGTTCACGCTGAGCCAAAACTAGTGAACTAGTATAACCAAATTTTGACAGTATGTTGTGCTAAAGATTTTAGTAATTAGGTTGTGCTAAAGACTTAAGTAATTATGTTTTGCAGCTTTTTTTAAAATTATTTAAATCTTTTTCTTTTATAAAATTTATGTTCGATGCCTATTAATTATTGAGGCTGGAATTTGATTTTTTTAACAGACAGGATGTTAAATCTTAAAAATATGTAGCTGACTTACATCTTTAATCGCTGAGTTATCTATTTATCTATTTAATTTATTATTTATTGTACACAAAAACATTACATTAAATACAAACAAATGGTAAAACGACACAACAGGTACTGCTTATTTCTAAAGAAATGTCTTACATCAGACCTAGGAAGCAAGAATCATCAATTTAGAAGTAAATATAATATTAGGTTGGGGAAAAACTCTTTTCGCAAATAGTACGAGTATGTATGAACTTATAATAAAATCTCTTTGGCTATGCCATTTGTATCTGGCTGGTTTTGGTATTATTAAAAAGTGTACATTTAAAAAAGATAATTCCAAATTCAAATTAGGAATATGTAGATTTTCATTTGTTTTTCTTACTGTTAAGAATTAAGATGAGTGAATCTAATGAAGAAATTCGATACATTTTAAAATTTAACTACAAAAAAGTTAAAAATGCAATGCAAGCCGCGAAAAAAATTTGTGATGCTTATGGACCTATCTGTGAGAGTAGCACAAATTTGGTTTAAGCGTTTTCAATCCGGAAATTTTGATGTCAAAGATGCACCTCGCTCTGGGCGCCCTGTTGTGGATGCCATTTTTGAAAAAGTGGAGCAAGATCGGCATATCAGTAGTTACGATGTAGCTAAAAAACTGGGAATTTACTACATAATAGTTTAGCCGTATTTAAAAAAAGCTGGGTACACAAAAAAGCTCTATATTTGGGTGCCTCATGAGCTCATTGAAAGAAACCTAATGAACCGTGTACTCATTTGTGATTCTTTATTACGACGTAATGAAACCGAACCATTTTTGAAAAACCTGATAACTGGTGATGAAAAGTGGATTACGTACGACAAGAACTTGCGAAAAAGGTCGTGGTCAAAGGCTGGTCAGGCTTCACAGACTCTGGCGAAACCCGGGTTATCTCGCAACAAGGTAATGCTGTGTGTATGGTGGGATTGGAAGGGCATTATTCATTATGAGCTGTTACCGCCAGGCAGGACCATCGATTCTGACCTCTACTGCAAAAAACTGATAAGATTAAAGCAAGAAGTTGAGAGAAAGCGGCCGGAATCAATCCACAGAAGGGGTGTGGTTTTTCATCATGAGGTCTAGCGAGACCTCACACATCTTAAGCCACTCAGCAAAAATTAAGAGAGTTTGGCTGGGAGGTGTCTATGCATCCGCCGTATAGTCCTGACCTTGCACCTTCAGATTTCCTCTTGTTCCGGTCTCTACTACTACTACTATTTTTAAGCAGGTTAACATCACGTGAGGACTGCCGAAACCACTTGTCGCGGTTTTTTGATCAGAAGCCCCAGAATTTCTATAGCAATGGACATGATCTCTACCTGCAAGATAGCAGAAAGTTATTAAACAAAATGGCACCTACATACTTTAGTTAAATTTAAATAAACTTTATTAAAAAATGTTTTAAACTTTCATATAAAATGCAAAGAAACTTTTTCCCCAACCTTATATTGACCCAATGACTTGTTTATAAGAAATTATGGGATCAATAAAGTTTTTTTGTATTTGTAAAAAAAAAAAAACAAAAAAAAAAATATTAATCGGTTGCTAAATGTTGTTCGTAAAGTGATGCTGGCTTTTGATTATTCTGTTAGAGTAGTAAAAAGATGAATAGGTTTGATAGAATATTTTCTATTAATCCGTTGCTTACATACAAAGACGTTAAGTTGTAGTTACTAAAGAAAACTTTTGTCGCTGCACTTATAATTTTCCTATAATATTCAAATTTCTTATTTATATTTACGAAAACATCATAATTACAAACAATTATTATTGAAGTCAATAGCTAGTGGGTCAATTTCCTTTAAGTAATATTAATAAATAAATAAATAAAATATGTTTATTCTTTAACAGATTTACATTACTGCAGGGGCAGGTGTCTCCTAGTAAGCTTATTGCCTGTGTTAGGAGAATATTAGTAGGTACTTAAGAATTAATGTACTGACTTATGTTTATTCGACACTCTTACGGTGGTGAAATCATTGATTTAAATCAGACCTAGATATAGCGTGTCATACAAAAATACACTAGAAAGATGTGTTACCTATTTGAAAGTACGCTGGGATTAAAAAGTGACATGGTGTATTTTATTAATTGCAACCCATTATAGCTGTATTTTATTGCCATGTACTGCGGTAAAATAGTGCTTGAGCACCGCTATGCCGGCCCATTTTTTGAGCATTCATGTTCTATCTAGGCCTGTTGTAAATCAATGGGTGAAGTAGGTACCTACTTAAAAAAAAGTGTCTTTTGTCCGTTTCTGGAAGCGCGTTTGTTGAAACTCACCTTACTGACATCTTCAAAGTCATCACTGGTACATATATAATCACGCATATTTCTTTTGTGTATTCTATTGCAACGTTCTAGGGCAATAAGTTTCATGTTTGCTACTTGTAAATGTGGTGAATAATCCTGTAAATTTTAAAAACTAATTATTTTATTATATTTTCTTCAATATACAACGTGTTACAAAAAATACCAAAAAGAAAATAATATTTTTATCAAAGGCATTTAATTAAAAATTTCCTATCTCTAGTGATCAGCTGTGTCAAAGAATATTCGGACCAGATATGTAATTTTAGGTCAATGTGCCTATTTTTACCGCTATGGTTAAAAATGTTTACGTACAACTTGTACCATAACATTCACATTAGAACAATTAATTTCAAAATGAAAAAAACTACAAATAAATAAAAAAAGCTTTGTTAAATAATTGTTATGAAATAATAAATTAATGAAATAATGAACTAAATATTTAAAATAATATTTATGTTTGTAAATACGTAAACAAGATAATTAAGGCAAAAATAAAATGTTTTCTAACATAAATTGATTTAAGTACATCTCTTTTAAGAATGTAGGCACAAATAGTTTACAAATACTTTTCCGTTCTGAGAATCGATAGTCTATATTTTTTTAGTGTCAAATGACACTAGAGATGGGAAAATTTTGATTAAATGCCTGTGATGAAGACAATTATTTTTTTTGGTATTTTTTAAGTGCCAAATGACACTAGAGATGGAAAAATTTTGATTAAATGCCTGTGATGAAGAATATTCTTTGTTTTGGTATTTTTTGAAACACGTTGTATAGGTACTGAACAATATATTACTACTAGAAGGTCGGTGTTGTGGTGGTTAAAGCCCGTTCCGTCCCGTTAAGGATAACACTGATTCAAACTCGAAATACAAGTTAAAAACCGGCCAAGCACGTGCCGGGTCACGCAAAGTGTATGGTTCCGCTGTAATTGTCCAATACTACACTTAGGTACCTTTTTAAGACTCATCAAATTTCTTACATGTACAAGTACATTTTATAAATTGGTCTATTATTCGCTAACCTGTAAAGCATACTTGATCTTAATTTTTTTCTTTTAAATTCAACATAATACACTACAGACTACTGCCGTGAACTTTTTTGCTGCTGGTAAGAAGGAGGGGGGGGGGGGGGGGGAAACTTGACTCTAAAAAAAATAAGCACTTTAAAACTAAATATTTCTGAAACGTACACTAGATCGAAAAATAGTTTTATCAAACCCCCATTTTTTTTTAAAACCTATCCAACGACACAAACACAAAGGTTATCGTGAATAAAAAAATAACCCTTTCTTCACGTGACCTCACGGAATAGCGCGGCCTACCTAACTAAATGACATGCTTATTGTTTTCAAAACTGTGAGTTCGGGAAATGGAATTCATCGCTACACAAGTAGTCAAATAGTCAGTTGAACAGCAATCCATATGAATTAATGCCATAATAGCATACAGAACTCACAACACTCACTCAACAACTTACCGTATTGAACAGATCGTGAAAAACACAGTAAAAACAACAATTTCACTGTTTACAAACAAGCACACACTAAATTGGCGGACACGTACTTACTATTTAAATGTATTGTATCACTTTACTTCCCCATATAAATCCTAATTTAACCAATCACACAACATCACACAATTTCGACCCCGCGATGTATTTTCTTACTGCAACTCTTCTTTTTAACCGACTTCAAAAAAGGAGGAGGTTCTCAATTCGTCTGTATTTTTTTTTTATGTATGTTATTCTAATAACATACATAAAAAAAAATATTATTTATCAATGGAAATTAAAAATTATTAGATATCTATATCTCCGCCAATTGTTAACCGATTTTAATAATTCTTTTTTCATTCGATAGGATTTACTCTCGAGGTGGTTCCATATTAATTTCGTCAAGATCTGATGGTGGAACATGAGGTAAAACTTGGAAATTCCTCAACAGAATGTAGCATTCGCGTCGTTATTTGTCTATTCTTTTAGTCATATCTAAGTCAGTTTTCAACCGATTTTGATGATTCTTTTTTCATTCGATAGAACGTGCTTTAGGGATAGATCCATATAAATTTTGTCAAAATCTAATGATGAAATAAGAGATAAAAGCGGAAACTCCTCAACCAGTGATAGCAACATGCATTGCGCGCGGTACCTTTCGTGGTGGAATGTTGCTAGGCAACGAAATAAAGTTGTTTTGTCAGTTTGCTGAAAATCAACGTTTCCGTTGTTCCATATAAAATTATATTATTCGATTTTATCACATTTTTTGGCGACCGTGACAGGACAAGAACCTGCTCGGATATTGTATTGGATATTACTAATAATTAAGCTTCTATGGCCGAGTGGTCAAGTGTTTTACTCTCTTTACGGAGGTTTCGGGTTCGAATCCCGGTGAAGACACTCTTAAACGAAAATGTCCTTGTGAGACTTTTTTCAGTTTAGTTAGGACATTGCTGCCCGAATCACCTGATTGTCTGAAAAGAAAGATGATTCCGTGATTCGGAAGGCACGTTAAGCCATGTGTCTCGGCTCTAATATCTACAGAAGGCGTCGTTACTCGAGCTAAGTCAGTGGGTTTTGACAAGGGCCCGGTACTATATTTAACTGTGTGAGGGTATGTGAGGTTGGTTGTCGACCTTACAATCCACAATATGAAGAAAAAGAAGAAGCCAGCCTACGTTCACTATCTGTATGTAATCCGCTAACGACAGACTTTCAAGATACCATCTCAAACCTGAAACTCCTTACGAATAGCCCAAGTATCGGGGTAAACTATAAGCTTATTAAGAGGGAAGAATAGTACGTGCTCGTCCATACAAAAAGAGAAAACGTTTTTCCACTTCTAAATATTTTCCAATCTCCATGATTTTTTAATATGTTATTGACACAATGAATGACTAGGTTTATAGATTTTTCTTTTTACAAAATTCGCTATAGATTCAAACTTATATAGGTACCTCAAGTAACGTAATTTTTATGATTAAAACTGTGTCGAATTAAGCCGTTTGTTGAACAAAAACAATGTTTTTCTTTTTTAAACCAAACCTATGAACCTAGAATATATTGTGCTGAAACGATCGACATCAAAATAAAAGTGATTTGTTGAAATTTAGTTATTGGAAACCGTTTTCTCCCAAAATGGGAATTTCATCAAGAAAAGTACCTATTGTCAGTCGCGAGCTGCAACGCTCTCGCTCTCTCTCCCGGGGGCATGAGCGCACGAGCGATAGCAAATGTTTTCCTAAATATCTATTTCGTTAGGATTGCGAAGCTATTCTTTCCTCTTAGCATTGTCAGTTTAGTGACCAGCTGGACTACTAAATGACCTCTTACTTCGTAGCCTCTTACCCAGTTTAACTTATGTTATTTTCGAAACAATCATTAATAATATATTAAACAACTAAACGCGCTTGCATAGCACGAAAGACGCAGTCTAAACTAAGCAAATGCCAAAAATACGAGAGTATAATATCTTTGTACTGAAACTGTTAAATAACAAAACCTAGCTTTGGATAATGAAGAAAAATAATAGGATATGTGTCGAGGTTAGGATTAATTACTTACATAAAATATATTGAATGAAACACTAAAAATCATAAAATAAAAATAATTTAAACAAAAAAATAGAAACCTCCTTCAAATTACCTTATATGGTTATCTCCACTAAAAAGTAACAAATAAAATAACATTCCAGATTGAACATGAAAAAAAATATTGCCAATATCCTCAATTAAGTAGATAGGTAGTGTATTAAGTAAATATTTAGAACTTTGTACTTCCTTTTGGAGTCGGTGCCAGCCAAAAAATCGTCGATTAGTCGTGGGCAACTGTTTTAAGTCGTCGTCGTCGTTAAGTCAGTACATATTTCTATATGACTATCAATAAAATTCTTTGATAGTCTATGATATAATATTTTGTTGTGCTGCGCGGGATGCAATGCCGCACCCGACTAAACGCAGGGAAAACGACAGGAGCGGCTACCAAAAAAGTCTGGGTAGGTTTTATTCGATAAATTAATACTCGTAGTTTCGTCATCTACAATTTTTGGCTGGCACCGACTCCAAAAGGATGTACAAAGTTCTAAATATTTACTTAATACACTACCTATCTACTTAATTGAGGATATTGGCAATATTTTTTTTCATGTTCAATCTGGAATGTTATTTTATTTGTAACTTTTAGTGGAGAAAACCATATAAGGTAATTTGAAGGAGGTTTCTATCTTTTTGTTCAAATTATTTTTATTCAATTTTGCTATCTTATCAATTCCTCTCTCGCGTATGCGTTATGCGTTAGAAAGAGAAAGAAATAATGGGAAGCCGACCCGTCTCGGCTTCTATGGCGCCATTTTATTGGTGTTTCAAATCAAACTGACAGCGCCGGCAACATGCGCGTGAGAAGGCAAATATGGAAGTAAACCCTTGGAGCGCCAGAGACAAAATATACGGCAATTCATGAACTCGGTCGGTCGTGCGACTCGTGCGTGATCGAATATACATTGACGTGCTTGTAAAGCGCCGTCCGCCTCGACTTGTATTAAAAAAAGCAATGTATCTTGCACTCGCGTGCACGTAAATTACTATTAGCATTAGAGGCTGTTGGACCGGATTTTCGAAAG
Organism: Carpatolechia fugitivella; assembly: GCA_951230895.1. NCBI lineage: Eukaryota > Metazoa > Arthropoda > Insecta > Lepidoptera > Gelechiidae > Carpatolechia > Carpatolechia fugitivella. The sequence goes on along the minus strand of OX579652.1, from coordinate 5,653,968 downwards.
GTAAGCCGAGGGGAATCGGCTTGTATGGACCCTTCACCACTGATATGTATATCCATGCCAAGTTACAGCCTTCTAGTACTAAGAGTCTCTGAGCTAAGCCGCGGACGGACAGACAGACAGACAGACGGACATACTGAAACTATAAGGGCGTTTGTGAACTACACGGAATTTTACCGTCCGTCCGATTGTACTGTCAGCTGTCATAACTCATACTTTTTTGCTTTTCTGATCGCTGACAGTGCTGAAAGTCTGATTCGGAATGCGCTCCACGTCGCACTCACGCGCCGCGCCGCCGCCGCCGCCGCCGCCCGCCTCGAGTCGACTCAACTCGAGTTGCGACTCGAGTTGGCTACCATTTCAACTCGACCTACTCTAGACAAAGCGAGTTAACCCATCACTACAATAAATACGTCAATGATGACAATTTAGAGTAAGAGATATACGACGTAGCATATTCGGAAATGCTTGTAATCACCAATTACAATTAATCACCAATTCAATTACATTCAATTTAATCAATGAAATCTATTATTTGGAAGCACTATTTTGTGTCTATGGTCACCTTATCGCCATGTTTGTTTACCAAATAAGACACTGAAGGAGATACTAACTTTACGTAGTTGCAGTTGTACACTACAAAAAAACGAAGAATACGGCTTTTGCTGAACCAAAGATTTCCTTTGGCAGGATTGATTTTTGGATCCCTAAGATGGGTTTACGAAGTGGATCCACCTGAAATTTTCATGCTGGTGGGGGGGGGGGGGTTAGCCTTAACAAAGTCAGAGGTTAATAACTGCGTAGGATTTAGGTATAATAAAATTAAAAATTTGTAATATGAAAATCAAATAACACGTAATTCTATTTAGATATGTTGGTATATAATACCACATTGCCTCGCACTCGGCCTGATTGGGCTTTGCATTGGGAAGATTCTTCGAAAAAAGAAATATTCTTGAGAAAAAAATATCTATTTTCGGATCCTTGAGCCAGAACTCTAATTTTAAGCTGGAAAAAAGATGAAATTTTATGAAGAAGGCACTTCAAAAAGTTAAGTAGTTTTAGAAATAATAATTATTTTAAATGATTGCATGTTGCCGATAATGACGATTTGAGATACTAATGACGTTATTGTTTCAAATAATGATAAAGTGTTGCTAAGAATGACAAATTGAAAATAAAGGTGATCAGTGCTTTGTGCAAAGTTCACCTAGGGAAGGACAGTGGAGCTCAGGTCAGGTAAAATCTTTATTCCCTGTCACTCCGTGAGGACCACTGGAAACGATTAGCCCCCAAGTGTGATCGTCCTGTTTCTTAGGAGGTCAGTGGGCGTCGAGTACGCGGCAATGTACAGCAATCATACTTAAGGGGGATATCTTTAAAAAAAAACAAAAAATATTAAATATTTATTATTTGCTGGAATATGGTATACAATAAAGATGTCCAGATAACAAACAATTCCCACAAATTCAGCCGTAAGAAGCGTGCAAATATTACAGTTATTATCCAATGTCTAATTACAATATTAAATAGTCAATAAAAATAGTCAATAAAATAAACAAAATTCTGTGCCATTATTACAATTAAAAAGTCAGTTCTTTAATACTATAAATTTAATAATCAAAAATTTCCCACATCACCTCCACTTCGTTCGCCTCAGGTGATCACCGAAAGTGAGGGCGACTGGAAACGATTAGCCCCTAAGTGTGATCGTCCTCCTTCTTGGCACGTCGTTGGTTTACTCCAGAAACTCCTTGGCACCACCATACCAAGGGGCCTCGTCTATCGGGTGGCAAGCTACCCGTAGCTTCGACTTCTCCGTGCAAGGGGCAATCTCCGGGCCCAAGCCCATCCGGGCCGGAGTACCGCAAGGAGGTTGTCTTTCTTCCTGCCTCTATGCCCTCTTCACTGATGATATCCCGACGCTCCAAGGCCGCCTCCAGGAGTGGGAGAGCGATGTCAATCTCGCCCTCTTTGCCAACGACAGCGCCAGTAGGCATGGGGAAGTATCGCGTCGTCGCGCAAACCCGCCAAAGCCACTGCGGCTGCTTGACATCCTCCCGGACTGGCTGGACAGATGGAAGATGGCAGTCAATGTGGGGAAGACTGCTGCCCTCCTTACCGGGCAGACCCGCACACCACCACCAGACTGACACTGCAGGGGCAGGACATCACGTGGCAATCCTCAGGGAAGTACTTCGGCTGCCATATTGACCGGGCGCTGCGCATGAAGCCTAAAGTGACATATGTCACCAACCAGGTCAAGGCTGCGCATGCGCTACTTCGCCCGGTCTTTGGATCCCGGCTGCCGTTGCATGTCAAGCTGAGGATATACTAGACATACGTCCGCTCCCGCCTCACCTATGCTGCCCCGGCGTGGTACTCCCTACTGACGCACGGAAGCGCCGCTTTGAGGTCGTCCAGAATGGTGCCTTGAGGACCACCAATGCTGGGCGCCACGTGCGCAACGATTTCATCAGGAGAGACTTGGGAATCGAGAGTGTGGGGGAGTTCGTCCATAGGCTATCGAAACAGATATTTCACCGAGCCGATCATGGGACGATCCCCTACCTCCACAACATCGCTCCCCTCCATTCCATTCCCGGCTGCCTGAACACTGACGGTGCGCGCTCTCGCGTGACCTATTGAGTCCGCCAACACCATCTCCTGAGGATGGAGTCCAGCGCCCAGCAGCACCAGCGGCGCATCTGGACCAGCCCGCGCCCAACTCCGACCGCTTTGCACCATGGAGCCGGCACTGCCCTACCGCGCCCGCCCCCACTGGTGCACCTACCGTATTCGATAGTCCGCAGCAACATGCCGCCGCCACCACTGCACACACACACTCAACAACGACTTGCCACCTAGTGCCCCCAGAGTGCGGACGCGCATCCTGCCCGCACGCGCACAGGGAGAGCCACCTTAACGACGTTAAATTACCCAAGCAGCGCCCAACACCTCAACTGCTCACCGCTGACGATTCCCAAACAGGTCGAGTGCAGCAGCCTATCTGATTAGCAGCCGTTTATCAGACAAAACACGATGCCTGCCTTTAGTGCTACCACCCCTGACCCGTCATAATGATGGAGACGAAGCCTGGGCCATGAGGTAGACCTCCAAGTATTTGGGATGTTGCTAACAATGACGTGCCAACAATGACGAATGCTAGAATATTCCACGAATCTAGAAAATCATGATAGGTAGCAAACAAATAATGCGGTACGGGGATCTAGTTCCACGAATACTCATACTCATACCTCATGGAAACATAATAACACCATTAAATATCGATTGAAATGACAAAGTTTGCCAATTTTTTTTATTTTTTGTGTTAGATTTTTTTTAAATAAATACTGTAATGTTTGCTTTTTTTATTTTACGTGGTTCAACATCTTTATCATGCAAATATGAATCCTAAAATAAATTTGGCATCCTTATGTCATACGAATATGGTACCAAACTCGGAATAGTAGCATAATTAATGCCTCTATACAAATTGAGACCCTATTTTCCTCCAGAGCAGAAGCTGCCAAAACCTCAAAAAACTAACATCAAAAATCGCAGTGGGTCCACTTCTTAAATCTATCTTTGGGCCGTATAATTTACCGTACAGATGCAACTAACGCTGACTAAAATTATTAAAAGTTCGTGTTTTTTTAGTACCTTATTGTACATCTTTATAATAAAAGTTAGGTACTCCTAATATTTAAAAAGTAAATCTGATTTTTTTTGTTTTACATCGGAAAATGAACAATAAGATGTATTTAAACTAAACCCCTATCAAACTTTTAATGTACTCTAATTTTGACGCTTATTAATTATCTAAATGTATGACAGTGTATGTGTGTCTTGTGTATGTGTGAGGAAAACCTCCGAGCTTGGGAGTAAAACTCTGCGGAATTAGCAAATGCGGTACACATGTCTTAAACTGCTCTTTTTTCTTTAAAAACGCGCGGCAAGAACGCTGCGCTGAGAAGAGTGAATGAATAAATTTTGAATAAATTAAAAAATAATTGACAAGATGGACAGATGACTTGGTGAAAGTTGCTGGGCGCCCGGTGGATGCAATTTAGGATAATTTACAGTGGAAACCTATTTTGGAGACCTATGTTCAGCAGTGGACGTCTTCCGGCTGTGATGATGATGATGTTGGCAGTAAGTATGACATGATCCTTATATTTTAATATAGCCTATGTCACTCGCGCTTTTAAGAGCTATCTACTCGTAACGATACCTCAATCGTTCATTATTTTAAGAATTATAGGGAACATAGTAACGGACATACATAGTATACATACCAACCAAACACATTACCCTCCTTTTGAGCTTCGCCGCAGCCGGGTAAAAATGGAGTTTCGCAGCAAAGTTCCAGATACGCACTTGGCCAATAAACGCATTGTACCTGATACGCATGTTACCAAACACGCAGATAGCCAATTACGCGATGTACCATGTGTCCTAATACGCAATTGACCAAAAATAATACGCGACTCGGGTTACCAAAAAAGCATATGACCAATTGAATCCCCATAGTGATGTACCAACAATGACAAAATAATTTAATTAATTTAATTTACCTTAATGCGAATAAAAAATACAGAACCAAGTCTTTATAACTCATACTCACCTCAATTTTATTGTATCTCTTAGATATCATACCATAACCAGATGCTGTACAATTTATCCTATAATAATCTTGATATTTTGTTGCGTACGGTATTGCCTGTACTGCTTTATTGTAAGCAAAAGGTTTGTCTAATAGCTGTAACATACACATAAAAGCTTGTATGACAGCAGTTTATTTGAATATAAAAAAATATATATATTTTGGTCATATGCACTAACTAAACAAAGATACAAAATTAAAAGCTGCATATTGGCTGCATACAGTCGGTCGGATTTTTATAGGAGACGCATTTTGATTCACTCGTACTTCACTTCACATTCCAAATCACGACAAACGTATCAATTTTCCTAAAATGCGTTTTTATTAAAATTATCTCCGTGAATTCTGCAACGAGTGGTTCCAACCATCATTTTCCATTTCTACTTACACGATGAAGAACGGAAACAAAGACAGCTGTCGACGTTCCGCTATTTTGTCTCTCGTCTTGTCATTGGCGATAGATAATCGTTTTTTATAATTTGTAAGGAATGTCCGTTTGCCATTTCCAAATTTTATGCGTGAAATTAAATATGTTAAGAAATTTATTTATAACGACAACGAATTGTTTAAAAATGCTGAAAAACTATAAAATTCGAAATGATTTATGCGGATTTTGAATTTACTACGAGAGATTCAAAAATGCATCTCCAGGTCATGTCTCAGCTAAGCTGCATTTCAGATATCAACTTGTGAGTGTCAATTAGAACTTAGAACTAAAATCTTAATACAAACGGAAATAGTTTTAAAACATTAACATTCCAGTGCATAAAAATAAATTTAAAATTTAAAAACCCCCGAAGCAAAAAAAGCAAAAATTTAAAAAGTCAAAAATAATACCTATTGTTGGGCCATCAAATTCGATAAAGTAACACCTATATATATTTTAATTTTATTATAGAAATTGATGAATGGCACGATTTGAAATGACTCTATAATGTCGCGTCGGGGTACCGCTTAAGCTTGAGTAAGTCAGACGCTTCATTTGATTGACTATCTATTAATTTGCTAGCATATCCGACCAACTTGCTTTGATACGATATTTTTTTTAAACTAAGCGGTACCTCGACGTGACATTTAATCAATTGCTAGCTGAGGCTGGCCATGAGTATTTCAAATTTTGAATTTAGAATTATTAAACTTTAAAAAGTTAGTTAGTTTACTTTAAAATGTGTAAAAATTGCGAGAGTTTAAAACGTTATTTTTTTAAAAGTTTACGTTATACAGCCATGGAAGCTCTTCTTATAAAAAAATAGAACAGGTTAGGCTGACTTTCGGCCTGAAAGTAAATCGCAACAAGTCGAAGATTATAATTGTCGATAAATCTAATAACAACTCGCCGGAAGTCACCAAATTTAGATTTGCGACGTCGTCGTCCAATCATACATCTACCTCGGAGCACTGATCTCTAACAACGGTAAGTGCGCGGATGAGATAATATCATTGGGATGAGATAAAACGATGCATAGCTCCTCATCACGAGGTCTGCCATGGACTCAAGAAAATAAATATAAACAGAAACATCACAAAGGCCACAAAAATGCGATTCGTTAGGGCAGCCACCAACTCTGACATGACGACCACGACCCCCTGTCAACACTGTATCGACAAAGAAAAGAGAAACAAAATATATTTTAAGATTTTCGTGGTTGTTCACTGCACTTAAATTCTCACAATTTACAACCGTGGTAACAAACTCGTAAAATGTGTCAAATTTAGTGTCGAAAACAAAAAATCACGGGCCATTCATTAAGGGTTTAAACAATAACTATAAGTGTCCCCTTGCTAGTTCAGGTATCCTAGGACACCCAGTACAAAAATATTCTAAAATGAAGAAACTAACTATAACGCTGACGTCAGAAAGCGGAAATTTATATTCTGCGGGGTATTCAATTATTTTAGGACGTCGCCACTGGCCTTGCAATCCATAAAATGCTACTCTCAATAACTGTCCAGCAACAACATTGAGTCTTCCTATGTCATCAATGTATCTGAAATTAAAAAGCGCTATTATAAAGAGCCGCAAAGCGCGCTACTCCGCTAGGGTTGAAAAGAGAAAACTAGGTTGAGAAATCGGTTATTGTCGGACTTATTGTATGAGCACCAAGTACTTCGAGCCTACACTCAAAATGGCTATAGTTGATCTGATCATGCTAGCCCAGAAAGATCGGTCAACTTCACAAAGCTTTTAATCTGTCCGCAGGTGTGTGCATGTTTTCTCACCATGTTTTCCTCCTAACTAATAAGTGAATAGGGGATCGGACTGTTCACCATATTTAATGTATTATTTTTAAAATATAATAGGTTGGGGAAAAAGTATCTTCGCATTTTATATGAAAATTCGAAACATTTTTTAATAAAGTTTATTTACATTTAACTAAAGTATGTAGGAGCAATTTTGTTCAATTACTTTCTGCCATCTTGCAGGTAGGGACATGATCCTATTGCTATAGAAATTCTGAGGCTTCTGATCAAAAAACCGCGACAAGTGGTTTTGGCAGTCCTCTCGTGATGTAACCTGACACTGCCTAAAGAATTCTGAAGAGACCGAAACAAGTGGAAATCTGAAGGTGCAAGGTCAAAACTATACGGCGGATGTATTAACACCTCCCAGCCAAACTCTCTTAATTTTAGCTGAGTGGTTAAGATGTGTGAGGTCTAGCGTTATCATGATGAAAAACCACACCCCTTCTGTTGATTAATTCTGGCCGCTTTCTCTCAACTTCACGAATTGTTCGCAATAGAGTTCAGAATCGATGGTCCTGCCTGGCGGTAACAGCTCATAATGAATAATGCCCTTCCAATCCCACCATACACACAGCATCACCTTGTTGCGAGATAACCCGGGTTTCGCCAGAGTCTGTGAAGCCTGACCAGCCTTTGACCACGACCTTTTTCGCAAGTTCTTGTCGTACGCCAGTTTTCATCCACTTTTCATCACCAGTTATCAGGTTTTTTAAAAATGGTTCGGTTTCATGACGTCGTAATAAAGAATCACAAAAGAGTACACGGTTCATTAGGTTTCTTGCAGTGAGCTCATGAGGCACCCAAATATCGAGCTTTTTTGTGTACCCAGCTTTTTTCAAATGCGCCACAACTGTTTTGTGGCCAATTTCCAATTCTTCAGCTACATCGTAACTACTGATATTTTTCAAAAATGGCATCCATTTTATCCGTAACAGGACGCCCAGAGCGAGGTGCATCTTTGACATCAAAATATCCGGATTGAAAACGCTTAATCCATAAACATCACAATTTTTTTTCGCGGCTTGCGTTGCATTTTTATCTTTTTTGTAGTAAAATTTTAAAATGTTTCTAATTTCTTCATTACTCATCTTAACAATAAGAAAAACAAATGAAAATCACACATTTTCCTAATATGAATTCGAAATTATCTTTTTTAAAATTTAAACTTTTTAATAATACCAAAACCAGCCAGATACAAATGGTATTAGCCAAAGAGATTTTATTATAAGTTCATACATACTATTTGCGAAAAGAGTTTTTCCCCAACCTAATACATAGATTAGTAGCAGACGATTCGCGAAGAAAAAAACAGAATCGGTCGAAAAACGAATTTACAGTGATTTTTTAAGTTTAAATATTATGTCTGTCAAAAATTATATAAATTCAAAAGTTATTTATTTCCATAGGATGTTATTACATCAATTAGATGTCTCTTTCAAAAACGATTTTTTGTATGGAGATTATATGGCGTTACTAACAAATGACGTCACAAGTGGGTATGTGCCTCTCTGTCTAATCTTGAATTTCAAACCTTTATAACTCAGTCAATTTTAAAGATAGAGCAAAAATTATTTTAGTGTTCGATAGCAGAAACTAAGCAGTTTGGATTTATAAAATAAAAAAAGTAGTCCGATGTACGAGCTACTAGATTATAGGTTTTCTATAGGGAATCAGGTGAAGCCACACCGCGCGGGATGGTTTTTAGAGTAGTTCATACGAGCTATACTAGATTTATAGGTTTTCTATATGGAATCAGGCGAAGCAACACCACGCGAGATGGTTTTTAGAGTAGTTCGTACGAGCTACTAGATTATAGGTTTTGTGGATTTAAACACTTTGAGTGAACAGATGCTTTGTTCTCATTTAGGGCGTTTGTGTACCTACTACACATATTGGGTTCTTATTCGATTCTTATTCGTTTCTGATCTGGTTTGGCAGTCCTAGTAATTGTATGGATGCTTACGCACTCACACGTATCCGGTTCGTATTCTATCCGCAAATTCTCACTCCGTACGTACTACACGATTTGTATTCGGTTTTTTACGGATGGGGAGTGAGGTTTTTGGTATTGAAGTATTAAGTGGAGTAGGATCTACTTAAGTTTAAGATACAATTAAATGAAATTCTATTTGAATTATTATCTATCTTATTCTTATTTTATCTTATTTCCTTTTTTAATTCTTTAAGTACAGTTAACTACACATCAATGGTAACACCTTGAACGCTCCTTATTTCTATAGCATTATGGTTGAGATTCGTAACTGACTGTATCCATTGACTTGCGGTTGACTGTACCTGGTAATCAACTACTATTTAATCTGGTAGTGCAATATTGTCTCGGATACGGATCAAATACGGCTCAGTACGTAAACTCTAGGACGTGAATTTATCGTCCGTTTAATTTACGGATCGAACACGATTTTAACTAGAATCGGATACAGATAAATGCGCAAACGTCCTTACGGTATTTCGATCGTCCGTGCACTAAATAACAGTCTGAGAAATAATCAGAGATATGTGCTCACACCACAGAAAACTAGTGGAATTGACGACAGTGACCCTAGCGTGGAGTGTATTAAACTATTGCATTTGTGACGTCGTCAGGACTTAGTTGCTGGAAGCTACACTACGTTACTTAGAACAACTCTACGTGTTTTTTATCTATGGATTAGCCAGAAGTGGAACTCCGTAGCCAGTAGCCAGCAGTGTAAGTTTTTACAACGTCTCTCTTACAACTTACTCACCTTTCAATGCAGTGAGCGGCAGTAAGAACTTTCTCCGGCCCTATAATAGAACCGCCACATATGGCTGCATATTCTTCTGTACTTATGTTTACCATTAGAGCCACCTGGAAAATTGTATTCTAAGAGCGTGCTCATCTTTATATTAGTTAGTCAACAATTTTGGTATCAACGAGTGTAAGCCCATCTGTCGCAGTCGTCTGTCGCTGCGCGCGCACACCCTATAGCTATTCAAAAGTTTCTGCTTTAGGCGCAGATTCTACAGAAAAAACATCGGCCATATTATTATATGAGCTGTTGATGATGATGATGACAAGAATATTCTTAAAATGAAATGTTCATGTAAATAGAGCCCTACAGTAAAATAATACTGTGCTATGACACAGCCCATGAACTTTGTCACCAACTAAGTAATGACAAAACCTTCAAAATTATAATATTATTCATCTGAAATATTTTTTAGAAATAAAAAATCTGCCAATTATAGATATCTAATCCACTTATGAATGAGACAGAGCCAAATAAAACTATATTATAGATAGAGTGTCCCAAAAATAGTGTCAAGCGGAAGTCCCTATCTAAGGTTAGTATCTCCTTCCGTGTCTTATTTAGTAAACAAACATGGCGATAAGGTGACCATAGACACAAAATAGTGCTTCCAAATAATAGATTTCATTGATTTAATTGAATTGGTGATTAATTGTAATTGGTGATTACAAGCATTTCAGAATATCCTACGTCGTATATCTCTTACTCTAATTTGTCATCATTGACGTATTTATTGTAGTGATGGGTTAACTCGTTTTGTCTAGAGTAGGTCGAGTTGAAATGGTAGCCAACTCGAGTCGCAACTCGAGTTGATTCGATTCGAGGCGGGCGGCGGCGGCGGCGGCGCGGCGCGTGAGTGCGACGTGGGGCGCATTTCGAATCAGACTTTCAGCACTGTCAGCGATCAGAAAAGCAAAAAAGTATGAGTTATGACAGCTGACAGTAATTCGGAACGCGATTACGGGTGCTTAAATCGATTTCAGCGCACTCAAAGCGCGTACCGAATTACTGTCAGCAGGCGAAACCCATACAATCTGGTCGCTGACGGCGCTGACAGTTTGATTCGAAAGTCACTTAAGCGTGTATCGGAACGCGCCCGTGATTCATTCATTATAACATTTAACATACATTTTTTAATTGCAATGGATAGAGACGTCACGTCTGACCACTTATTTGTCGAATCTATTTTTCTCTGTCTACTTATATTTTTAAAGATTCAACCAGTCTATTCCGATTAAATAATTGAATTGTGTATGAGTGCGTGATATACCTCATCTCTAAAATCCAAAGATAATGTAGAGATACCCGATCGAAATATGGTTTGAGGTTAGAACGATTTATTGATAATTTTGCGAAAAACTTAAGTTTTCGATGATTAATTCTAACAGAATTTGTGAGTGAATGCTTGATAAGTGTTTGTTTCAGGTGTATTAATATTTTGGGCTAGTTCTATAGTGTGATCAGCCCGTAAACTTGAGATTTTGTCGAGGTAAGTGGTTTGTTTACCAAAAAAGACACGGAAGGAGATACTAACCTTAGTTTCTATCTCAATAGAAAACCCCTTGGAGCATTCGAAACCTCCCTATGTTTCGAATGCTCCAAGAAGTGTTCTATCTCAGGACTTCCACTTGATACAATTTTTTGGGACATCCTATATATACACGTTTATAAGTGTTACAATAGTTTCTAGAAACTCTAATTAATGGTGTCATGAATAATTGGCACTGAGACGTTGTCGCTCAATAGATATTGATCTCATGTACAAGCTCAGGGTCGCTCAGCGTGCGATGCAGAGGGAAATAAATGAATATAATATTATGCTCGGAGTTTCACTATCGAATCAGAAATGAGGAGATACGTAGAAAGACCAGTGTCATCGACATGGCTTACAGGATAAGCAAGTTGAAGTGGCAACGGGCAGGTCATGCAGCTCGACGAACCGATAACCGATGGGGAAGAAAGGTTCTCGAATGGCGACTGCGGGCTGGAAGGCGTAGTGTTGGAAGGCCTCCCACAAGGTGGCCAGATCACTTGGTGAAAGTTGCTGGGCACCGCCGCCGGTGAATGCATATGGCGCAGGACCATTCACATTAGAAACCTATGGGGGAGGCCTATGTTCAGCAGTAGACATATTCCGGCTGAGATAATGATGACGTTGATGAATAATTGGCTAATTACCTGATAGGGAACTTCCCCAAGCTCAGCTTTGCGACCATTTATTATGCGAAAATATATATCGTCATACATTTTGTTTGTTGTGTACACTTTTCTTGGCTTTATTACTTGAGACGTCTCATTTGATTCACTGAATTCGCTTTGCTGTGTACAATTACATTTTGTTAAATTTGATTCATTGGACTTATATTGTTGAGTACTATTGAAATTACAATAACATAAGTGAAATATTGTACCAAAACACAATGAATATTGAAAAAATACACATGCATATCCCAGCATAATATTATTATCTCCTCCCCTCCCCCCTTAAATGTCGAACTTGTGTCACGGACACTTTTTTTTGTTTTTGGAGCAGGCAAAGGCAAATGCCATGCAGCCGTCGTCTTCAGTTTTTTTTTCTCGTGACACACTGACATGTACGTGAAAAATAAAAAAAGTACAAAAAAAGGAAGTACGGATGTGATGTTCTCAATATTTCCGTTTCGAGAATCCCGACCATAAGTCAAATATTCCCATTAATATTGGCAATTTACAAAACCTTTAGGGTTAGCGAGTATTAAACAATACACGTTTTGCAAAACATTATCGACGGTGGAAAGGAAAAAATTACTAAGCGACATTTTTGGCCATATTGAGTTATATACATTGTTAGAATCGCCTGATTTTTCTGCGTCGTTTTATCTTACTAACGTCCTTCTACGACGACTTTTGATGTCGCTGCGACATTTTGGAGTTAGCGAGATTTAATTATTTTTTCCTTACTAACTGACAAAATTTTCGACCATTTTTGAAAATTTGGTGGTTGTCGTAATTGTGAAATGCTAAATTTGCCTTTGGTCAAGTTTGACATTTCTGCTCGTACGGTAATTACTCCACTTAGTTATTTTTTCCAGTATCTGGCAATATAGTGTTAGGCGCATAGTATATTTTTCCCGTCTCTACTTTTGGGGAAAATTTTACTAAGCGACACTAACTTTAAAACTAAGCACAATTATTAATAGTTACGTATACTATAATGTAGATAAAGAAATAAACAGATAAATTTCTAAGAACTAGGCTTTTTGGACCATTACAACAATTTACACGATTTTTTTTCAGAAAATTCAAACTTTAAACAGCTCTACTGTAAAGTTGCCTATATGTCGCTTGGTAATTTTTTCCTTTCCACCGTCGTTATTTTTCTCAAGTTAATATAAAATGTTTCCTATGTGCTAAGGTTTTAGGTATAATGTACGATGTGGAGGCGGGGGAATAACCGAGAACGGCACATCATTAGTCCATGGCTGATGAATGAAAAAAAATGTAAGCATTTTTAGTAACTATCGCTTTTGGATAGATGGTGTTGGTGATTATGTGAAACTGCCATTCCCCAAGCACAAGTCCGTGCCTGCTATATTACTAGTGTAAACTAGGTATGCATAACAATTTGATTAGACAAGGATAAAAAATCTTTGAAAACTACAGTAGATACTTGATTTTAGTTTTTAAAGGAATAAATTCCAGAAGATTGCAAATTTTTCAGAAGTTGTCCTTATTTTGCTATAACATATTAGATAAATTTGGTTGCTGCACCCAAACCGGTTAGTATTGGAAGTGCTAGAAGCTGTAAGTAGATCCAATTCAATAAAAAGGTCAATATACGGATCTAACTCGGCTAGGCCAGCCTTCGGGAAAATTGCTGCATGTTTTCTCCAAAATACTTCAGTGTTTAAAAACTAAGATCTTTAATCAGTGTATATTGCCAGTGATGATCTATGGAACAGAGACGTGGTCGCTAACTATTGGTCTCAGGGTCGCACAGCGTGCGATGAAGTAAGCTATGCTCCGAGACTCACTACGTGTTCGAATCAAAGATCATCATCATCATCGTGTGGGTTGTAAAGTCAACAACTGACCTCACAAACCCTGGTGTCAGATAAAGATAAGATAACGATAAAAGTGTCTTTATTCGAAGTAAGATTTAACAAAATCATTTTACCCATTCGACGTCAAAGCAAGATGGCCCGTTCACTACAAGTGTACGCCTTTTGTGGAGAAGAACGGCCAGAAGAAACTCCACAGGACTCGTATCTTTTGTACTTTTCTTTTTTTTTTAATAAAATATTGTTTACAATGGTCAATATACATTGTTAATGTTTCCTGTGCCGAGCTGGACCATCCGAACACCAAGCCTCTTTGTCATTTAAATAATCAACTAACTTATAGTAAGCTTTATTACACAGCAGTGTCTGTTTTACACAATTCTTAAACCTTTTTTCTGGTAAAACTAAGATCTCATCAGGTATTTTGTTATAGCAGCGCACACAGAGCCCCACATTTGTGGGGCTGTGTTCATTTGAAGTGCTAACTTTAGCAAGTCTACACTGATGATTAACTAGTTTATTCTTATTTCTAGTATTACGATCATGAATGTCAGAATATTTACTAAACTCATGGATGTTTTTTCAGTGTTATAGAGCCGCCAAAGGCTACTGACTTGGCTCATGTAACGACTAGATAGTAGCCGGGACCAACGGCTTAACGTGCCTTCCGAGGCACGGAATCATCTTTCTTTTCGGACAATCAGGTAATAAAGCTAGCAATGTCCTAACCAACAGTGTCCCCACTGGGAATTCAACCCGAAAACTCCGTAATGGGCGTGGAAATCTTGTCCATTTGGCCACGGAGGCTGTTATATACTCACCGGCACATCTAATCGCCCACCCTTCATTTCAGGGAATACTCGTGATTCTTTATAATTCTATTAGTTACAGCTGATGTTAGTTAAAAAGTTGTTTTAACGTCTATTTAAGTGTTTAATTTATCGTAAAATTATCAATAAAACAATTGTAATGTATAACAATAAGCGTAGTTTAAAATTAACTCGAAATTCAAGGGTGGGCGGCTAGATGTGCCGATGAGTGTATAATAATAATAATAAAGGCAATATTTACATAAAGGTCTTAAATATGTAAACAGAGGCCCGTATAAGGCGCTCCGTAATTAGTGTCAAATAGTTTCAGGGCTGAATGTAATTATCGTAGTTAGTGTAATTAACGTAGAAAAAATATTTCAAAAATCTACACGTTAGTTAAAAAGTATTTTTTTTTCTAACAAAAAAATAATCATAACATATGACAAACAGAGATCACCCTCGATCACGTGCATGAATGAAATCCTAATGTGGTATTTGTTGTAAATGTAGTTGTGATCAGCTGGTTCAGGTTGATGTTTTTTATGATTTGGTAAACAAATTGTTTGGCTTAATTACTCGAAAACTAACGTGTCAATAGATCTAATTTTTTTATGAAGTGAAGATCAGGACTTCTACTTTCAGCTCTGAAAATATTTGACACTAATAACTGGGCACCTTATATTATTATTATTGTAGTAATCAGAGATGATGACGTAGCTCTCACGATAAGCAAATTGAAGTATCAATGGACAGGAAGGTGCAGTGTTGGATGGCCTCCCAGAAGGTGGACAGATAACTTGGTGAAAGCTGCTTGGCGCCGCGCTGCCGCCGGTTGGTGAAAGGTAGCGCAGGACCGTTGACGTTGAAAACCTATAGGCAACCCAACTAGCACACTAGTGAAAAATGCAGCTTTCCTTAAAGCTCCAATGTCTATAAGGGTGGCACAAGTTCGATAATAGCTAAAATTATAGCTCTGACCGCAGCAGGAACCTAAGATATTTTTGTGACACCTTCACTTCAGACCACTATTGACTGCATTGTAGTTATAATTGCATATTAATTGGTACTCTTAGTTACATTACGGTCCTGCGTGGCATACTTTACTACC
The DNA here is from genome assembly GCA_951230895.1 of Carpatolechia fugitivella. Classification (NCBI taxonomy): domain Eukaryota; kingdom Metazoa; phylum Arthropoda; class Insecta; order Lepidoptera; family Gelechiidae; genus Carpatolechia; species Carpatolechia fugitivella. The sequence continues at coordinate 5,638,312 of OX579652.1, read as the reverse complement.
TTATTCTGCACAGGATAGAAAATTGTAACTTTTTTACTTCTTACAGTTTCTTGTATGCATGTGTGGTAAAATTAGCTCATAAGCTCGTAAAATCCTTTTTATGTGGAACTACTATAGAGTTTGCAGTTCTTCATGATAGAAAATAATAGATTTTCAATAAAATGGAGAAGATGTGCTACGCCTGGCCATACTTCATGTTTTCTGGCTTTTTAAACAATATTTCAAGTATATTTTGGTTTGGTATTAGAATAAAACGTCAAAGAAAAGTGGCAGTTATAGATGCAAAGTTATAAAATAATGTAACAAGAGATCATTAATAGTTAAGTAGGTATAACAGAAGAATGTATTGGCACAATACTACTTATACTTTTTTTAATCAATCAATCAATTCAAGCAAGGGTTTCCAGCATTGATTGCAGATATGTGCTGCAATGCAGGTGCGAGCTTTATATCACATCAAATCACACTATAGGTTATAATATCTACTCTATTGGACATTGTATGGAGGTAGAAGTTCTAGAACAAATAATTTAGCAGCATTATTGGAACTAGGAGTTTCTGAACACTGATTATTATCACCCATTTTTGCAAAAGGGGGCTACAATAGCGAAAACTAGAAACCAAGGCTGCAATCATTTTGACGCCATTTTCTGAGACAATTACTTCATTTATTCATATTATTTCTGTTTATTTAAACACACGGGCCACCCGGCACAGTCTAGTATGATCGCAAACAACATGTTATTGTTAATTATCCATAAATAAATATAAATCAGCGTTATATTTAACAAAATAACACTGTAAAACCTGTTAAAGAAACTAGTAAGTCAAAGTATGCAGCATAAGTCAAAGTATTGTATATTATCCAAATATGACTTAATGAAACCTCACTAAAACAAATAATATATGATCATATTGCACTTAAGTGAGACCATATTACAACATAATATATAAGATCAAATGCCCTTATATAGGGCGCCCGATTGGACACTTATAAATGTTGTTAAGTGTTAAATAAGAGTAAAGAAAAGATAATCTTGGGATATCTGTAAGTTAACATTTTGCTAGTTGGGTAAGAACCAAATTCTTTGACTTTTATCCATTTAAATTTTAATACCGTCCTAAAGCGGACCTTCTGCTTATTTTCGTTTGTTTTCCTGTTTATCAAATACAAGTCGTCTGGATCATATAAACATAATTAGTAGCACTATTTTCTTATATTTAATAAGCAAAACCATACATAACGGGCGTGTCCTCGTGATGACGCGCGATTAAACACGATGCGATGTGAATGAAAGAGACAGTACGCGACATAACACCTTCATTCATAACAACGCAGCGCGATCACTTGCACTTAGCTCCTTCATCCACTTCGGTACATCATCATAGATTGGAATAACTTTAAATTGTAGAAAACGCTAGGTGCCCATATACCTCTTTCATTCACTGTGATTATAATTTTATCTTTGCACATAACTCTTTCATCACATGCTTGCTAATTCAATATTACATTTGTCACCTTAAAAATAATTCAAGTAAAGTTCAACGTCACATTAAAATAAAAATAATTTTAACAAAAAAATAGAAACCTCCTTCAAATTGCCTTATATGGTTATCTCCACTAAAAAGTAACAAATAAAATAACATTCCAGATGGAACATGAAAAAAAATATTGCCAATATCCTCAATTAAATAGATAGGTAGTGTATTAAGTAAATATTTAGAATTTTGTACTTCCTTTTGGAGTCGGTGCCAGCCAAAAATTGAAGATGACGAAACTACGAGTATTAATTATTTATCGAATGAAACCTACCCGGACTTTCTTGGTAGTCGCTCCTGTCGTTATCCCTGCGTTTGGTCGGGTGCAGCATTGCATCCCGCGCAGCACAACAAAACATTTATATCATAAGCGCCCACTACACTCTCGTCCGAAGTTCTTCGACGAAGTCTCACGAAGTGTCAAATTGGTGTAAAAGTGAAGCCCGAAGTTGCACGAAGTGCCTCTCTATACTCTCGTCCTCAGCTTACTTCGATCAACTTCGCGAGTATGAATGAATGAATGAATGAATGAATATACTTTATTGCACACACAGAAATAATAAATGACAGAGTGGAAGTAAGAACAGTGGAGTAGTGTAGTGGACGCTATAGACTATCAAACATTTTTATCGATAGTCATATAGAAATATGTACTGACTTAACGACGACGATGACTTAAAACAGTTGCCCACGACTAATTGACGATTTTTTGGCTGGCACCGACTCCAAAAGGAAGTACAAAATTCTAAATATTTACTTAATACACTACCTATCTATTTAATTGAGGATATTGGCAATATTTTTTTTCATGTTCCATCTGGAATGTTATTTTATTTGTTACTTTTTAGTGGAGATAACCATATAAGGCAATTTGAAGGAGGTTTCTATTTTTTTGTTAAAATTATTTTTATTTTATGATTTTCAGTGTTTTATTCAATATATTTTATGTAAGTAATTAATCCTAACCGCGACACATTTTCTATTATTTTTCTTCATTATCCAAAGCTAGGTTTTGTTATTTAACAGTTTCAGTACAAAGATATTATATTTTTGGTATTTGCTTAGTTTAGACTGCGTCTTTCGTGCTTTGCAACCGCGTTTAGTTGTTTATATAATAGTTTCTAAAATAACATAAGTTAAACTGGGTAAGAGGCTACGAAGTAAGAGGTCATTTGGTAGTCCAGCTGGCCACTAAACTGACAATGCTAAGAGGAAAGAATAGCTTCGCGATCCTAACGAAATAGGTATTTAGGAAAACATTTGCTATCGGTCGTGCGCTCATACCCCCAGGAGAGAGAGAGCGAGAGCGTTGCAGCTCGCCGACAATAGATACTTTTCTTGATGAAATTCCCACTTCGGGAGAAAACGGTTTCCAATTACTAAATTTCAACAAATCACTTCGACACAGTTTTAATCAAAAAAATTACGTTACTTGAGGTGCCTATATAAGTTTGAATCTATTGCGAATTTTGAAAAAAGCTAAAACTATAAACCTAGTCTTTCATTGAGTCAATAACATACTAAAAAATCATGGAGATTGGAAAATATATATAAAAGTGGAAAAACGTTTTCTCTTTTTGTATGGACGAGCACGATTCTTCCCTCTTAATAAGCTTACAGTTTACCCCGATACCTGGGCTATTCGTAAGGAGTTTCAGGTTTGAGATGGTATCTTGAAAGTCTATCGTTAGCTGATTACAGATAGTGAACGTAAGCTGGCTTCTTCTTTTTCTTCATATTGTGGATTATAAGGTCGACAACCAACCTCACACACCCTGGTCACACAATTAATATAGTACTGGGCCCTTGTCAAAACCCACTGACTTAGCTCGAGTAACGACGCCTTCTGTAGATATTAGAGCCGAGACACACGGCTTAACGTGCCTTCCGAAGCACGGAATAATCTTTCTATTCAGACAATCGGGTGATTCAGGCAGCAATGTCCACACTAAACTTGAGAAAGTCTCACAAGGACATTTTCGTTTAAGAGTGTCTTGACCGGGATTCGAACCCGAAACCTCCGTAAAAAGATTAAAACACTCGACCACTCGGTCATAGAAGCTAAATTATTTGTGATTTCCAATACAATATCCGAAGATTGCAGGTTCTTGCCCTGCCACGGTCGCCAATAATGTGATAAAATCGAATAAATGGAACAAGGGAAACGTAGATTTTCAGCAAACTGACAAAACAAATTTATTTCGTTGCCTAGCAACATTCCACCACAAACGGTATCGCGCGCGATGCATGTTGCTATCACTGGTTGAGGAGTTTCCGCTTTTATCTCTTATTCCATCATCAGATTTTAACAAAATTGGTATGGATCTATTCATAAAGCACGTTCTATCGAATGAAAAAAGAATCATCAAAATCGGTTGAAAACTGACTGAGATATGACTAAAAGAATAGACGAATAACGACGCGAATGCTACATTGTTGAGGAATTTCCAAGTTTTACCTCATGTTTCACCATCAGATCTTGACGAAATTAATATGGGACCACCTCGAGAGTAAATCCAATCGAATGAAAAAATAATTATTAAAATCGGTTAGCAATTGGCGGAGATATCTAATAACATACATAAAAATAAAATAAAAAAATACAGACGAATTGAGAACCTCCTCCTTTTTTGAAGTCGGTTAAAAAGTCAAAATGATGCTACATATTGTAGATTAGTCGAAAAGCCCCCCAGATAGTGTCCCCCGACCGAAAGTACCCATTATGCTGGCTGGCGTTACCACGCTGGATTGCGAGAGATATTCTCTGCACCAGAATATAGCCAGACCGCGGATCGCCTCCCTTCTCCCTCAAACGTTGCCCTATATCCGCGATTAGCTTTTTAGCTTTAGCACTCCAGGGTCCAGAAGTTTCTACGACAAACGGCACGAAATCATACATTGATTCCAGGGCAGCATATTTAGCGCGTTTACCTCCGCCGGCACTCCTCTCGGTGGCGGCAAGATGGCAAGCTGCGAAAGTGCTGACGCATGTCGCGGCCCAGATGAGGCAGCGCCCTCTATACCATGGAATCAAGGTAAGACCATCAGGCCGTTTACCATCCGTCCTAGACAAGCCTGAAGACTCAAGCACGCAGGGAACGTCAGCTGAAACCAAGGCACGCCTTATGACCTCGTTTATTGCGTGATGTCGCGGTCGCCGGCCGGCGCAGCGCGTGCAGCTTAAGCCATGGTGGCCATTAGCCTCAACCTTGATGCCACAGATGCACGTGTGCGGTTCGCAAATGGAGCAACCCAATCTGAGCGCTACAGCCACTTTTAGGGAGTCGTCGTCCAGTAGCGTGCCCATATGTGGGGGCGGTAAGGCATGCAGCCAGGCAGCGGCATGAAGACGTGCCAGTTCCGGTCCCAGAGACTCGTCTCGTAGCTCTTTAATTTATAATTAACGTTATGTTATTTCAATTTAACATTGCGCAGTAATTGAGTGGCTGCATAGAAGGATGGAACATAGTTCAATAGAAATGTGAAATTGGAACCAGTTTTTTTTAATAATTTGACAGCTGTCAGTTGAAAGTGATTCTCCCTCCGGGCTGAAAAGTATTACCTTCAGTCCGCTCCTCAGGCAACTTCCGAACTACTTTCAGAGTATGAGTAATGAAAAATATTTTTGATTTGATTTGATTAATTTTAATAAATTACCAGTGATACATTTAATTTATCTAATTTTACTTATGTTGGTTGATGCGTACAATGACGACTATTATTATACCGATACTGATTATAAATACCACCACACCAACAAGAACCAATAAAATAGTTTTAAGCTTGGACGAACCTTCTTCGTCGTCTAATCGTACGTTAATTAAATCTTTGTAAGATGATACTCTAGTAAATATGGTGTGGTGGGGCGCAGTACTCCCTCCACAGACTACTCCAACCAATACTCCTTTACTGCCTTCAGCTGGATCTTGCGTCCCAGAACACACCAGTGGCCCACCAGAATCACCCTGAGGAAAATCAGTTTAACATCATAAATGTGAAATGTTTGGATGTTTGTTCCGCTTCCACGCTTAAACAGATTTGGTAGAGCTGGTACCCTGGATTAACACACAGTATACTTTTTGCGGGAAAAACTCTTATTCCCATGAGATTCCACGGCATATCTTTATACAAGAACGTGACAGCTTTTAAAATTAATCTATAAATCTTTTAAATTTATTATGCCTAATGTAAGTTAATTCGACGCTCTTACGGTGGTGAACAACATACAGAAACTCGTTTGTAGATATCAACCAACCTTACCAACATCTTGAAATTCGTCACTGGTACATACAAAATTTTTCATATTTGTTCTATATACTCTATTGCAAAATCTTCTGGAATTAATTTTCAAGTCTGCTATTAGTAAATGTGGTGAAGTATCCTGTAAATTAAAATAAATTATTTTAATATTTCTTAAATATATTCAACAATTTATAACCCTTTTCTTTCAGACCGTGCGTTAATACTGGTGAATAGATTTATTGCCCACTTGTTAAGGATGTTGGCTCAATGAATCGACGAAACTAGAGACCTCGCGAAAGCTGAACGCAACCTTTGCATAATCGAAAAAACCGTTTTTTTTTGTTTTTTGACATTAGTTTTTGGCGGTTTTAACCCTAAACCACTTTTTAATACCTACTGAGAAAACTTTAAAGTTTACTTTTACTAAAGCTATCTCTGTAAACCCAATATAGTATAAAGAGATTCAGCACATACTGCAGATTGGATCGGGAAGCCTTCACGAGATTCTACTCGTGCATCTTCGCGTGAGGATAGAGATGGGCGGTGGGTTAAAACCCAAACCACCTGACCAGGTAAAAACCCGGTGATTTGGGTTTTAACCCGGTTTTTACCCATAACAACCCATTTTTGTGGGTGTTTATTATAATAATTGATGATAAAATAAAAATAAAAACTTTATTGTATATCTTGATGAAAATACCCTGTTTATATGCAATATGCGCAACGTCAATAATGTGGAAAGCCCAAGGTAGCAGCCAATTGTTTTGTTTATGAGATAATTTCTATGAAACTTTGTTTAGAATTTGTTTGTATTTGTATATTCTAGCGTAAAGCATTTTACTAAGTTTAAGAAAACCTACATGCGTAAAAGATATTGATGTATATCAGCGCTCCAGCTGCTGGACTCACATCGACTCAAATAAGTTCAACCGAATAAACATTTTTAAAATAAAACAGTAGAAATCTGTAAAATGTCGCCATCTTTTAATGCTCAAGGTGCATGAAAGGAGCCTCCCCGAGCGACGTACCGCTACCGCTACTCGGTAGTACGTCTGGCGCACCCTGGGCAACAGTCTAGCGAATTCTGTTTCTAGCTGACTGGCAAATCCTTTCCCCACGATGGCAAATCAAAATCAACCATACAGTCCAGTGTTAAAGCCGGCAAAGTTAAAGACTGTGTGTAGTCTCGATTAATATCGAGGGTTTCTCGAAAGACAAATCAGAACTCTTATCTGAACTCTGTCGCAAGACACACTGCGATGTACTGTGTGTACAAGAAACCCATCGAGATGAAACACAATGCCGACCACACGTAGCTGGACTCACTCTTATCTCTGAGACTTAACACCCGAAATACGGTAACGCAGTCTTTGTTACTCCCGGAGTAAGAGTAAAATCCTCTGAATGTTCGACCCAGAATGGCATCGAGGTGATTACCTTGGACCTCGACCACTGCTCTATCGGTGATTTTAACAGTCATAATCCACTCTGGGGCTACAATGACCTTGACGACTGTGGTCAAGCGGTCGAGACATGGACTGAATCTAACAATTTGACTCTTGTTCATGACCCAAAACAACCGGCTTCCTTTAATAGTGGCCGATGGAAGAGGAGATACAACCCAGATCTAATCTTCACCAGTTCAGACATAAGTTCTCAGTGCGTTAAGACCGTATGCCCACCTATTCCTCGCACTCAACATAGGTCCATTATGTGCGAGATTAGCCCAGTCGTCCATTCTCTACAGGTCCCCCTTAAACGCCGATTTAATTACTCCAAGACAAATTGGGAGCAGTACGCAAAGTCAGTCGACGACGCCCTCTTGAATGTACCACCATCCCCTCGAGAATATGATCGGTTTGCTGACATAGTCTCTGAGGTGTCTCGTCACTGTATCCCCAGAGGATGCCGTACCTCCTACATCCCAGGATTATCGAAGGAGTCGGGGGAACTGTTGATGCGATACGAGACTTTGTACTGCGGTGATCCCTTTTCCGAGGAGACTACACGAGTCGGGGAAGAGTTACTGTCGCGGATTGATGAAAGTCGGCGGGACAGGTGGATTGATACTGTAACCAACATCAACATGACGCATAATAGTAGAAGGGCATGGTGACATCATCACCGCCATTAAATCCCTTAAGTGCGGGAAAGCCTCCGGAGTTGACCTTGGCCCCGTCGCAGTATCATGGCTGCTACAAATGTTCAACAAGTGTCTGGAATCTGCCCTAATACCAAGACTCTGGAGAAAATCGAAGGTCACAGCTATACCAAAGCCAGGAAAACCAGCAGATGACCCCAAAAATTTTCGGCCCATTTCACTCCTGTGCCATACTTATAAATTATTTGAGCGGTTGCTGCTGGTACGCCTCACTAGCTTTGTTGACCTGAAATTGATATACCAACGACCAACCGTCCAGTCCAAATACCTCCAGCTTTGTGTATGCTGATGATCTTGCTCTCACTTCTCAAGCGACCAGTTTCGAAGAGGTTGAGGCCAATCTGACGGTAGCTCTCAAGAACCTGAGTTGCTACTACGCAGAGAATTCCCTTAAGCCCAATCCGTCTAAAACTGAGTCATGCGTATTTCACCTTCGCAATGCACAGGCGGGTCGAAAGCTCAAAATCACGTGGCGTGGGGTGCCTATTTCCCACAGTAACTCCCCCAAATACCTCGGCGTGCTGTTGGATAGGTCTCTTACCTTCCAAAAGAATTGTGAGAGTGTGAAAAGGAAGGTGCATGCTCGAAACAATCTAGTGCGGCGCCTTACCACCACTAAATGGGGAGCCACACCACAAGTTCTGCGGACTACTGGTTTGGCGCTTGCCTTTTCAGCTGGCGAATTTGCATGCCCAGTATGAGACCGCTCTGCTCATGCCAAGCTAGTGGACACAGCCTTAAACGAAACTTGCCGGATCATTACTGGTTGCCTGAAACCGACGCCGGTTAAGTTGCTGTTTCCATTAGCTGGCATAGCGCCTCCAGATGTCCGCAGAGCAGTTGCAAGCTCCTTTGATAGGCGTAAAATGGACAACGACATTCGGCACCCACTGAGTGGCTATAAACTAGTGCCACAACGGCTGAAAAGCCGAAAAAGTTTTATAAAGTGCGTCGAATCACTGACCAACGACCCGCCACAAGCAAAATGCAACCTCTGGCGCCGCGGAGTCTCCCTTCCTAGCCCCTTTGTCACGCCATCTGAGAATCTCCCACCCGGACATCAGTTGTCGTGGCCGATCTGGAAGTCTTTAAATAGATTTCAGACTCAGATCTGCCGGAGTAAAGATAACATGTCTAGGTGGGGATTTTCCGATAATACTGACATAAACTGTGTGTGCGGAGAAGTACAGACGATGGCCCACCTGACATCATGTCCTGCGTGCCCTGCCACCTGCACGCAGCAAGATTTGATGGACGCCACACAATCCGCCGTCCAAGTGGCCACATTCTGGGCTACAACATTATAAAATTTGACTTGCCATCGACTCGCTAAGAAGAAGAATGCTCAAGTTCTAACGGGATGATCAAAAGAAGTTGTAATTACAGTTAGCTAGCACTACACTCACTCATACCTACACTGCATGCGAACGTGGCAAGTACGGGCGACAAAAGTCACGGTGACAGTATACTAAATGATGGAAGCTGCCTGATATTACGATTGGCCTAGGACATGTTATAACACTGTGTTGAGTTTAATCGAAGTTGACCCAATAAACGAAATTTTCTGAGACAATTACTTCATTTATTCATATTATTTCTGTTTATTTAAACACACGGGCCACCCGGCACAGTCTAGTATGATCGCAAACAACATGTTATTGTTAATTATCCATAAATAAATATAAATCAGCGTTATATTTAACAAAATAACACTGTAAAACCTGTTAAAGAAACTAGTAAGTCAAAGTATGCAGCATAAGTCAAAGTATTGTATATTATCCAAATATGACTTAATGAAACCTCACTAAAACAAATAATATATGATCATATTGCACTTAAGTGAGACCATATTACAACATAATATATAAGATCAAATGCCCTTATATAGGGCGCCCGATTGGACACTTATAAATGTTGTTAAGTGTTAAATAAGAGTAAAGAAAAGATAATCTTGGGATATCTGTAAGTTAACATTTTGCTAGTTGGGTAAGAACCAAATTCTTTGACTTTTATCCATTTAAATTTTAATACCGTCCTAAAGCGGACCTTCTGCTTATTTTCGTTTGTTTTCCTGTTTATCAAATACAAGTCGTCTGGATCATATAAACATAATTAGTAGCACTATTTTCTTATATTTAATAAGCAAAACCATACATAACGGGCGTGTCCTCGTGATGACGCGCGATTAAACACGATGCGATGTGAATGAAAGAGACAGTACGCGACATAACACCTTCATTCATAACAACGCAGCGCGATCACTTGCACTTAGCTCCTTCATCCACTTCGGTACATCATCATAGATTGGAATAACTTTAAATTGTAGAAAACGCTAGGTGCCCATATACCTCTTTCATTCACTGTGATTATAATTTTATCTTTGCACATAACTCTTTCATCACATGCTTGCTAATTCAATATTACATTTGTCACCTTAAAAATAATTCAAGTAAAGTTCAACGTCACATTAAAATAAAAATAATTTTAACAAAAAAATAGAAACCTCCTTCAAATTGCCTTATATGGTTATCTCCACTAAAAAGTAACAAATAAAATAACATTCCAGATGGAACATGAAAAAAAATATTGCCAATATCCTCAATTAAATAGATAGGTAGTGTATTAAGTAAATATTTAGAATTTTGTACTTCCTTTTGGAGTCGGTGCCAGCCAAAAATTGAAGATGACGAAACTACGAGTATTAATTATTTATCGAATGAAACCTACCCGGACTTTCTTGGTAGTCGCTCCTGTCGTTATCCCTGCGTTTGGTCGGGTGCAGCATTGCATCCCGCGCAGCACAACAAAACATTTATATCATAAGCGCCCACTACACTCTCGTCCGAAGTTCTTCGACGAAGTCTCACGAAGTGTCAAATTGGTGTAAAAGTGAAGCCCGAAGTTGCACGAAGTGCCTCTCTATACTCTCGTCCTCAGCTTACTTCGATCAACTTCGCGAGTATGAATGAATGAATGAATGAATGAATATACTTTATTGCACACACAGAAATAATAAATGACAGAGTGGAAGTAAGAACAGTGGAGTAGTGTAGTGGACGCTATAGACTATCAAACATTTTTATCGATAGTCATATAGAAATATGTACTGACTTAACGACGACGATGACTTAAAACAGTTGCCCACGACTAATTGACGATTTTTTGGCTGGCACCGACTCCAAAAGGAAGTACAAAATTCTAAATATTTACTTAATACACTACCTATCTATTTAATTGAGGATATTGGCAATATTTTTTTTCATGTTCCATCTGGAATGTTATTTTATTTGTTACTTTTTAGTGGAGATAACCATATAAGGCAATTTGAAGGAGGTTTCTATTTTTTTGTTAAAATTATTTTTATTTTATGATTTTCAGTGTTTTATTCAATATATTTTATGTAAGTAATTAATCCTAACCGCGACACATTTTCTATTATTTTTCTTCATTATCCAAAGCTAGGTTTTGTTATTTAACAGTTTCAGTACAAAGATATTATATTTTTGGTATTTGCTTAGTTTAGACTGCGTCTTTCGTGCTTTGCAACCGCGTTTAGTTGTTTATATAATAGTTTCTAAAATAACATAAGTTAAACTGGGTAAGAGGCTACGAAGTAAGAGGTCATTTGGTAGTCCAGCTGGCCACTAAACTGACAATGCTAAGAGGAAAGAATAGCTTCGCGATCCTAACGAAATAGGTATTTAGGAAAACATTTGCTATCGGTCGTGCGCTCATACCCCCAGGAGAGAGAGAGCGAGAGCGTTGCAGCTCGCCGACAATAGATACTTTTCTTGATGAAATTCCCACTTCGGGAGAAAACGGTTTCCAATTACTAAATTTCAACAAATCACTTCGACACAGTTTTAATCAAAAAAATTACGTTACTTGAGGTGCCTATATAAGTTTGAATCTATTGCGAATTTTGAAAAAAGCTAAAACTATAAACCTAGTCTTTCATTGAGTCAATAACATACTAAAAAATCATGGAGATTGGAAAATATATATAAAAGTGGAAAAACGTTTTCTCTTTTTGTATGGACGAGCACGATTCTTCCCTCTTAATAAGCTTACAGTTTACCCCGATACCTGGGCTATTCGTAAGGAGTTTCAGGTTTGAGATGGTATCTTGAAAGTCTATCGTTAGCTGATTACAGATAGTGAACGTAAGCTGGCTTCTTCTTTTTCTTCATATTGTGGATTATAAGGTCGACAACCAACCTCACACACCCTGGTCACACAATTAATATAGTACTGGGCCCTTGTCAAAACCCACTGACTTAGCTCGAGTAACGACGCCTTCTGTAGATATTAGAGCCGAGACACACGGCTTAACGTGCCTTCCGAAGCACGGAATAATCTTTCTATTCAGACAATCGGGTGATTCAGGCAGCAATGTCCACACTAAACTTGAGAAAGTCTCACAAGGACATTTTCGTTTAAGAGTGTCTTGACCGGGATTCGAACCCGAAACCTCCGTAAAAAGATTAAAACACTCGACCACTCGGTCATAGAAGCTAAATTATTTGTGATTTCCAATACAATATCCGAAGATTGCAGGTTCTTGCCCTGCCACGGTCGCCAATAATGTGATAAAATCGAATAAATGGAACAAGGGAAACGTAGATTTTCAGCAAACTGACAAAACAAATTTATTTCGTTGCCTAGCAACATTCCACCACAAACGGTATCGCGCGCGATGCATGTTGCTATCACTGGTTGAGGAGTTTCCGCTTTTATCTCTTATTCCATCATCAGATTTTAACAAAATTGGTATGGATCTATTCATAAAGCACGTTCTATCGAATGAAAAAAGAATCATCAAAATCGGTTGAAAACTGACTGAGATATGACTAAAAGAATAGACGAATAACGACGCGAATGCTACATTGTTGAGGAATTTCCAAGTTTTACCTCATGTTTCACCATCAGATCTTGACGAAATTAATATGGGACCACCTCGAGAGTAAATCCAATCGAATGAAAAAATAATTATTAAAATCGGTTAGCAATTGGCGGAGATATCTAATAACATACATAAAAATAAAATAAAAAAATACAGACGAATTGAGAACCTCCTCCTTTTTTGAAGTCGGTTAAAAAGTCAAAATGATGCTACATATTGTAGATTAGTCGAAAAGCCCCCCAGATAGTGTCCCCCGACCGAAAGTACCCATTATGCTGGCTGGCGTTACCACGCTGGATTGCGAGAGATATTCTCTGCACCAGAATATAGCCAGACCGCGGATCGCCTCCCTTCTCCCTCAAACGTTGCCCTATATCCGCGATTAGCTTTTTAGCTTTAGCACTCCAGGGTCCAGAAGTTTCTACGACAAACGGCACGAAATCATACATTGATTCCAGGGCAGCATATTTAGCGCGTTTACCTCCGCCGGCACTCCTCTCGGTGGCGGCAAGATGGCAAGCTGCGAAAGTGCTGACGCATGTCGCGGCCCAGATGAGGCAGCGCCCTCTATACCATGGAATCAAGGTAAGACCATCAGGCCGTTTACCATCCGTCCTAGACAAGCCTGAAGACTCAAGCACGCAGGGAACGTCAGCTGAAACCAAGGCACGCCTTATGACCTCGTTTATTGCGTGATGTCGCGGTCGCCGGCCGGCGCAGCGCGTGCAGCTTAAGCCATGGTGGCCATTAGCCTCAACCTTGATGCCACAGATGCACGTGTGCGGTTCGCAAATGGAGCAACCCAATCTGAGCGCTACAGCCACTTTTAGGGAGTCGTCGTCCAGTAGCGTGCCCATATGTGGGGGCGGTAAGGCATGCAGCCAGGCAGCGGCATGAAGACGTGCCAGTTCCGGTCCCAGAGACTCGTCTCGTAGCTCTTTAATTTATAATTAACGTTATGTTATTTCAATTTAACATTGCGCAGTAATTGAGTGGCTGCATAGAAGGATGGAACATAGTTCAATAGAAATGTGAAATTGGAACCAGTTTTTTTTAATAATTTGACAGCTGTCAGTTGAAAGTGATTCTCCCTCCGGGCTGAAAAGTATTACCTTCAGTCCGCTCCTCAGGCAACTTCCGAACTACTTTCAGAGTATGAGTAATGAAAAATATTTTTGATTTGATTTGATTAATTTTAATAAATTACCAGTGATACATTTAATTTATCTAATTTTACTTATGTTGGTTGATGCGTACAATGACGACTATTATTATACCGATACTGATTATAAATACCACCACACCAACAAGAACCAATAAAATAGTTTTAAGCTTGGACGAACCTTCTTCGTCGTCTAATCGTACGTTAATTAAATCTTTGTAAGATGATACTCTAGTAAATATGGTGTGGTGGGGCGCAGTACTCCCTCCACAGACTACTCCAACCAATACTCCTTTACTGCCTTCAGCTGGATCTTGCGTCCCAGAACACACCAGTGGCCCACCAGAATCACCCTGAGGAAAATCAGTTTAACATCATAAATGTGAAATGTTTGGATGTTTGTTCCGCTTCCACGCTTAAACAGATTTGGTAGAGCTGGTACCCTGGATTAACACACAGTATACTTTTTGCGGGAAAAACTCTTATTCCCATGAGATTCCACGGCATATCTTTATACAAGAACGTGACAGCTTTTAAAATTAATCTATAAATCTTTTAAATTTATTATGCCTAATGTAAGTTAATTCGACGCTCTTACGGTGGTGAACAACATACAGAAACTCGTTTGTAGATATCAACCAACCTTACCAACATCTTGAAATTCGTCACTGGTACATACAAAATTTTTCATATTTGTTCTATATACTCTATTGCAAAATCTTCTGGAATTAATTTTCAAGTCTGCTATTAGTAAATGTGGTGAAGTATCCTGTAAATTAAAATAAATTATTTTAATATTTCTTAAATATATTCAACAATTTATAACCCTTTTCTTTCAGACCGTGCGTTAATACTGGTGAATAGATTTATTGCCCACTTGTTAAGGATGTTGGCTCAATGAATCGACGAAACTAGAGACCTCGCGAAAGCTGAACGCAACCTTTGCATAATCGAAAAAACCGTTTTTTTTTGTTTTTTGACATTAGTTTTTGGCGGTTTTAACCCTAAACCACTTTTTAATACCTACTGAGAAAACTTTAAAGTTTACTTTTACTAAAGCTATCTCTGTAAACCCAATATAGTATAAAGAGATTCAGCACATACTGCAGATTGGATCGGGAAGCCTTCACGAGATTCTACTCGTGCATCTTCGCGTGAGGATAGAGATGGGCGGTGGGTTAAAACCCAAACCACCTGACCAGGTAAAAACCCGGTGATTTGGGTTTTAACCCGGTTTTTACCCATAACAACCCATTTTTGTGGGTGTTTATTATAATAATTGATGATAAAATAAAAATAAAAACTTTATTGTATATCTTGATGAAAATACCCTGTTTATATGCAATATGCGCAACGTCAATAATGTGGAAAGCCCAAGGTAGCAGCCAATTGTTTTGTTTATGAGATAATTTCTATGAAACTTTGTTTAGAATTTGTTTGTATTTGTATATTCTAGCGTAAAGCATTTTACTAAGTTTAAGAAAACCTACATGCGTAAAAGATATTGATGTATATCAGCGCTCCAGCTGCTGGACTCACATCGACTCAAATAAGTTCAACCGAATAAACATTTTTAAAATAAAACAGTAGAAATCTGTAAAATGTCGCCATCTTTTAATGCTCAAGGTGCATGAAAGGAGCCTCCCCGAGCGACGTACCGCTACCGCTACTCGGTAGTACGTCTGGCGCACCCTGGGCAACAGTCTAGCGAATTCTGTTTCTAGCTGACTGGCAAATCCTTTCCCCACGATGGCAAATCAAAATCAACCATACAGTCCAGTGTTAAAGCCGGCAAAGTTAAAGACTGTGTGTAGTCTCGATTAATATCGAGGGTTTCTCGAAAGACAAATCAGAACTCTTATCTGAACTCTGTCGCAAGACACACTGCGATGTACTGTGTGTACAAGAAACCCATCGAGATGAAACACAATGCCGACCACACGTAGCTGGACTCACTCTTATCTCTGAGACTTAACACCCGAAATACGGTAACGCAGTCTTTGTTACTCCCGGAGTAAGAGTAAAATCCTCTGAATGTTCGACCCAGAATGGCATCGAGGTGATTACCTTGGACCTCGACCACTGCTCTATCGGTGATTTTAACAGTCATAATCCACTCTGGGGCTACAATGACCTTGACGACTGTGGTCAAGCGGTCGAGACATGGACTGAATCTAACAATTTGACTCTTGTTCATGACCCAAAACAACCGGCTTCCTTTAATAGTGGCCGATGGAAGAGGAGATACAACCCAGATCTAATCTTCACCAGTTCAGACATAAGTTCTCAGTGCGTTAAGACCGTATGCCCACCTATTCCTCGCACTCAACATAGGTCCATTATGTGCGAGATTAGCCCAGTCGTCCATTCTCTACAGGTCCCCCTTAAACGCCGATTTAATTACTCCAAGACAAATTGGGAGCAGTACGCAAAGTCAGTCGACGACGCCCTCTTGAATGTACCACCATCCCCTCGAGAATATGATCGGTTTGCTGACATAGTCTCTGAGGTGTCTCGTCACTGTATCCCCAGAGGATGCCGTACCTCCTACATCCCAGGATTATCGAAGGAGTCGGGGGAACTGTTGATGCGATACGAGACTTTGTACTGCGGTGATCCCTTTTCCGAGGAGACTACACGAGTCGGGGAAGAGTTACTGTCGCGGATTGATGAAAGTCGGCGGGACAGGTGGATTGATACTGTAACCAACATCAACATGACGCATAATAGTAGAAGGGCATGGTGACATCATCACCGCCATTAAATCCCTTAAGTGCGGGAAAGCCTCCGGAGTTGACCTTGGCCCCGTCGCAGTATCATGGCTGCTACAAATGTTCAACAAGTGTCTGGAATCTGCCCTAATACCAAGACTCTGGAGAAAATCGAAGGTCACAGCTATACCAAAGCCAGGAAAACCAGCAGATGACCCCAAAAATTTTCGGCCCATTTCACTCCTGTGCCATACTTATAAATTATTTGAGCGGTTGCTGCTGGTACGCCTCACTAGCTTTGTTGACCTGAAATTGATATACCAACGACCAACCGTCCAGTCCAAATACCTCCAGCTTTGTGTATGCTGATGATCTTGCTCTCACTTCTCAAGCGACCAGTTTCGAAGAGGTTGAGGCCAATCTGACGGTAGCTCTCAAGAACCTGAGTTGCTACTACGCAGAGAATTCCCTTAAGCCCAATCCGTCTAAAACTGAGTCATGCGTATTTCACCTTCGCAATGCACAGGCGGGTCGAAAGCTCAAAATCACGTGGCGTGGGGTGCCTATTTCCCACAGTAACTCCCCCAAATACCTCGGCGTGCTGTTGGATAGGTCTCTTACCTTCCAAAAGAATTGTGAGAGTGTGAAAAGGAAGGTGCATGCTCGAAACAATCTAGTGCGGCGCCTTACCACCACTAAATGGGGAGCCACACCACAAGTTCTGCGGACTACTGGTTTGGCGCTTGCCTTTTCAGCTGGCGAATTTGCATGCCCAGTATGAGACCGCTCTGCTCATGCCAAGCTAGTGGACACAGCCTTAAACGAAACTTGCCGGATCATTACTGGTTGCCTGAAACCGACGCCGGTTAAGTTGCTGTTTCCATTAGCTGGCATAGCGCCTCCAGATGTCCGCAGAGCAGTTGCAAGCTCCTTTGATAGGCGTAAAATGGACAACGACATTCGGCACCCACTGAGTGGCTATAAACTAGTGCCACAACGGCTGAAAAGCCGAAAAAGTTTTATAAAGTGCGTCGAATCACTGACCAACGACCCGCCACAAGCAAAATGCAACCTCTGGCGCCGCGGAGTCTCCCTTCCTAGCCCCTTTGTCACGCCATCTGAGAATCTCCCACCCGGACATCAGTTGTCGTGGCCGATCTGGAAGTCTTTAAATAGATTTCAGACTCAGATCTGCCGGAGTAAAGATAACATGTCTAGGTGGGGATTTTCCGATAATACTGACATAAACTGTGTGTGCGGAGAAGTACAGACGATGGCCCACCTGACATCATGTCCTGCGTGCCCTGCCACCTGCACGCAGCAAGATTTGATGGACGCCACACAATCCGCCGTCCAAGTGGCCACATTCTGGGCTACAACATTATAAAATTTGACTTGCCATCGACTCGCTAAGAAGAAGAATGCTCAAGTTCTAACGGGATGATCAAAAGAAGTTGTAATTACAGTTAGCTAGCACTACACTCACTCATACCTACACTGCATGCGAACGTGGCAAGTACGGGCGACAAAAGTCACGGTGACAGTATACTAAATGATGGAAGCTGCCTGATATTACGATTGGCCTAGGACATGTTATAACACTGTGTTGAGTTTAATCGAAGTTGACCCAATAAACGAAAAAGTTTGCTGCCATCTCGGATATTGATATTTTAAACATAATTGGTACTGTTGTTTCTCTCGTTTCTTAACATAGTACCCTAAACCATGGTTCATGCATGACTTACGAACAATAATTTTATCGCCATCTTTTTTTTTATGTTTCTTGTTCAAATACCGAGATTTGCCCTTAAAAACAATATTTTCTGCAGATTTTGTGCTTTACGCCGTTTTATCCATTGCTTTGTTGGTATCTTGCTAAAATAGATGTTCTAAGCCCCTGCATTTACTGGCAAATAAGTGAAAAAATGTCACATATAATGTGCATACGCAAAATCTAATGATATATGGATACTTATATAAATTTTGTTATAAAAATAATAAACACCCGAATTTTCACCCAGTGGGTGGGAATAAATGGGTGTTTATCGGGTAAAAACCCAGCGGTAGGTTTAAACCCGGTGGTTTGCCCATCTCTACGTGAGGAGGATGGTTTCACGCTTGGTGCCGCACAACCTCACCGATGCACACAGTACTACCATGATATGGGATGCTTGGTCAAAACTATTTGCGCCTCGAATGTGTCGTATAATTAATTATAGTGACGTAAAATGACAGCCTCAAATGTCTTTATAATAAGTAAACTGCTTTTTGTACCATCTTAACTTGTTACTTGTTGTTTTTCTCAATAAAACAGAATAATTACGAGATAAATATGAAAATTAGGTTAAAAAAACATATTATATTATATATAAAAAAAAACATTAATTTTACATTGAAGGTTAAAATCTAAACAAATGAATTTATTCAACCTCACTCTCATCATGATCGCTGCAACCAAGTGTTGTATAAACTGGTTTCTGGTACTTTAAACATTTTTAAATGTTTAATGATAAATCACCAATAGGAATAAGAAAATTTGCAATGATGTCACTGGAATGTCTTGTAAAAAAGTTAACATAGTTAAAAATAAAAATTCGTGATACATTTAAAAATATGTAATGTAAATATGAATTGGAATAATAAATTGCTAATATGTTCTATTTACAATAATAAATATTAACACAAGCTTTTAAACCGCTGAGGAGTATATTAGTAAGCAGACTACCCTAAATTCAAAGTTTCGAGTTCATGCTACTAACTGTTGAGGAGTTCTGTTGAGGAGTTCCCTCATGAGGAGACAATCCTGGCTGCAGCAGCAGTTCATGATAAAGATCGTTTTAGCTAACAAAATTCAACGTATATGTGAAGTTTGGGAGTCCGTGCTACTAACCGTTGAGGAGTTCCCTCATGAAGAGATATTCCTGGCTGCATCATCAGGTAATTTTTATCATTTTAGTGTATTGTCATCAAAACTGAACAAGTTTGCGAAATTTTTAAGTTGTAAGTTGAGAGAAAGTGGTTCAAAATTCAGTTTCAAGATTTGACTCGAACATACATACATAATACATACAATTACCTATATAGGTACATACCTACATTGCAAATATTGCAAGTTAAATAAAAGCTTGTAAAAAAACACAAATAAGATGCTGTTTGTTGGAAGTTGCAAGTATTTCGTTGCTTTTACGTTTTATTAGCCGAGTGACCTTTCTTACATTTCTGACACAAGTTGTATGGGTGCCGCAAAAACGCAAAGAAGTTCTCAGTGAGAAACAACACTAAACATATCAGCCTAAAAAATTCACAAACAAACCATGGTACAGAAACGTACAGAAGTTTATCAAATTCACTAGGAAAGTTATTTTTCAGACTGCAAAGGACTCCCGTTTTATTAAAATAAATTAAACTATTTTCAGTAACATAAAAACTCAAACTTTTATGTTACGTAATACAGTACATACCTGGATCTACGTTACTCATAATTGCGAATAGTAATTAAGATACAATTTAATTAAATAACAAAATGTTAAAACATTCCATATGTTGAAGACAACATAAAAATTTACTTTTATTATTGTTTCAACCCTCGTGCTTTTTTACCTGGCCTTGTGCGCGTGTCTGTCTCCTTGCTTGTTGTCTAATCACGTTCACGGACAGACCTGCAATAGATGGCGATTTTTCCAAATTAATTGTGTCACCCGTGCTATAGCAGGCGTAGGACTTTGCTTTTTACGTAGCAAACCTGCTTACGCATTCGTCTCCCCATACTAAATTTTAAGAGTGTCACATTCTATTGAATCAGGAGGCTCTAACTGTCCAATTAGACGATTTTTGCACACATTCAAAGTTTGATGTCACCCCGACCCCTGTACCCCTCACACACGCACACATCTGCTATAGCGCACGTGTGTCTATACAAATTTGTTCAGTGACGCGGCGAGTGCGTCGGAGAGCGGATACGTGCAAGTTGAGTGATTTACGCGCGCAGACGCCATTTTGGTTCATATTTACGGTGATCGTAAGTAATGTTTTCTGTTATTTGCAATTGTATTTTATGGTTTTATATCAAAATTAAATAACTATTACTTGTTCAGTTCTACTGGAATGTTGTATGCTAACCTATAAACACGTAAATTGAGCATGTAAGCAAGATACGAAATGTAACCAATTTTTTTATTCAAATACTTGTAAATATCGATACTTAAAAATTCAATTGTCGTAAAGGACAAAACGCTTCTTTTCAGGAGAGGCAAAAAACAAAAAATATAAAATATTTTCCTTGATAACTTTTTTATTTTAAAAGCTTTTCTGGTTTTTTAAGATGCCTCCAAAAAAACGCCCCAAGCTCGCGGTCAATGTCGGCGATAAAGGAAAATTAAAGAAGTTGCTCGACGAAGTATCAGAGGGATCATCAGGAGAATAGTCTAGCATTCAGGAATCGGAATATTCGGCCGACGAGCAAGAACAGCAAGTATCGGATGATCAAGGTACGGATGATTCTGTTCACGATCCTTATTCTGACAATGATGGAGAGTATGGTTCCAACTGTGATTACGAGCCTAGTGAGGATGAAGAATCGTGCAAGAGTAGCAGTACCGACTCTGATGTTTCGAGCAGACAGGCATCAAGTCAAATAAAAGGCCGCAATAAAAAATCATCTGTTTATGTCTATTCCTTTGTACCTTCCTCGCCGCAAGAATGTCCTTTTGCTTCGCTTCCACGTGATAAGCCTGCGCCTTCACAACCTCAACAATCGCCAATGCAAAAATGTTCAAGCCCCTCGCTTTTAAAACCACACGATAAGCCTGCGCCTTCACATCTGCAAAAAGAGCCACGCGATGACACTACTCCTACTCAGACACGCGATGAGACGGCCCCTACACAGCCACGCGATGAGACGGCCCCTACACAGCCACGCGATGAGACCGCCCCTACTCAGCCACGCGATAAGACGGCCCCTACACAGCCACGCGATGAGACCGCCCCTACTCAGCCACGCGATGAGACGGCCCCTACACAGCCACGCGATGAGACCACCCCTATACAGCCACGCGATGAGACCGCGCCTACACAGCCACGCGATGAGACGGCCCCTACACAGCCACGCGATGAGACCACCCCTATACAGCCACGCGATGAGACCGCGCCTACACAGCCACGCGATGAGACTGCGCTTACACAGCCACGCCATGTGACGGGACCTTCACAGGTGCCTGAGGAGAACGTGCCTTCAAAACACCCCGTTGAGCCCACATCTTCAGAGCCACGTGAGAAGCATGCATCTTCTGAGCTTCGTGATGAACCTATGGCTTCACAACCACGAGATGAGATCGCCCCTTCACCTCCGCGTAATTAGATATATGATTAAGTGTTATATGATGAGCGAGATGAACCCGCTCTATCACTACACCAAATACAACATGACGGACATATTTCACCACAGCAGAATGATCATCCCTCACAGAGAAGAATTGTTCAGCCACGAGCAATTTCACCTGTAAATGAAAATCTCTGAGAAGAAAGTACAGCACCTATTCAAGATTTCAAATTTGACTCAACTAACTGCGGGGCTACGATATCATTTAATGATACGACGGAGCCATCTGATGTTTTAGACCTCATATTTACACATTGATGCACCACATATAAGAAAGCTGTTTACTTACACAGATCCTTTATATTACCATCCTATTTTTCCACATACAATGTCAGGTCGAAGATTTGAACAGTTGTTACGTTGCTTTTGCGTTTCGGAATTGAACTCTAAAGGTATGAATAAGGTAAGGAATTTTGCAACAAAGATACTCGCAAATTTTCAAAGTTTGTATCGACCTGAAAAACAACTGTCCCTTGACGAATCACTACTAGCCTTTCGGGGACGATTGTCTTTTCGAACGTACATGAAATCCAAAAAAAAAAATATGGTATTAAATTCTATATGATGACAACAAGCGATGGCTATATACTGAATTTTATAATATACGAAGGAAAAACTGATGTAGACCAAATGAGTCCAAGCTCGAAAATTTAGTGATGACTTTGATGGGGCCATATTTGCATAAAGGGCACGAACTTTATATGGACAATTTCTATAACAGTGTCACTTTGTCCAACAGATTATTAGCGTGTGACACACATACCACTGGCACTTTACGTAAGGACAGAAAAGGAAACCCACGAGATCTTTTCAAAAAACCTTTAAAAAAAGATCAACATTTTTGGCAAAGAAACAAAAAAGTTTACGCCTTGGTATGGAAATACAAACGGCCTGTCTACATGATTACAACAAATCAACATCCACGTTTAGTAACCACAAGAAATAGATATGGTACTCCGAAAACAAAGCCAAATATATGTCTGGAATAGACAGAGCAGATCAGATGCTTGCTTATTATTCCACGCCAAAGAAGACTTTGCGCTGGTATAAGAAAGTTGTCTTTCATTTATTTGATATGACTGTTTCAAATGCTTTCTATTTGTATTCCAAATATTGTGACTCAAAATCAACGATGCTGAGTTTTCGAGAAGCAATAATAGCCAAGTAAATCCTCTAACAGGCGCAAGAAAAGGTCGATGAACACAGGAGAGTCTTCTACGGCGCCGCCGTTACAATCAGCTGAATTAGGTCACTGGCCAGAACTAATACCACTGCCTGAGAATTATAATCGAAAGAAAGTGTTCTTGAGATGTAGAGTTTGCACAAAACGTAAGGTACAGAATAAATAATAATAGGATTTTGCATCAAGTTTTCTATCGCTGCTTTATCTATCTAATGTTACGAGTATTTTATGTGTTGCTGTTGTAAATTTGTTTTTACCCAAACCCAATTTGCATGCCAACTATGGTTAAGTGTGCTTGAACTTTTAAATGTATAAAATCTTGCCTGCGTGCACCACCACACTTATTGCAAATAAACGATTTATTTATTATTTATTATTTATTTATTAAGGTCAACAAACAAACAAGCTTCCGCTGCAAAGGATGCTTTAATAAACCTCCGCTCTGTCCGTCATGCTTTGAAATATGGCATACTGACCCTATTTTTGCAGTAAATTAAAGTCTGATTTTTTATTTTGTAATAATAATTAAAAGTCTTCTCATTAGTAAGAAGTAAAAGCATTCCCAAAGATGAATACCGATATAATTATTGTTTTGAGACTGAAATGTTGTCTTAAAATGTCACAACAGCAATTATACCTAAGTAAAATACTTGATGGTTTATTGTGCCTACTTATTGTTACCGATTAGTTGTATTATTTTTTTTATTTTCTATTCAATTTGTGTTCACTGTCGTAGGTATACCTCTATTGATGTGATTTTGTACTAATGTTTGTTTTATAAAAGACCGAATTTACTATGTTTTAAGTGTTCTGGGTTCGAATAGTGTCTGGTAGCATAAAAGAAAATTATTAAAAATGTTATTTAGTATGATTAAGATTACACTAATAGTTACAAAAAAGTTAGAACTGATAAGAATGCCATTGTTAGACTGAAAAATTACACCAGTAAAACTGATAAAATGAATCTCATATAATTAGCTGTTATGTGCCACAACTGTGATTATTTGTTCGAGTACCTATTCAATTATTACTTAGAATGATAGTTTTGTTGTACCAAAACATGAATAAACAAAAGTGATTTGATGTCGTGGTTTCATTTATGTACAAAACATTTACAGAAATTCAATTGAAAACAAAGAATATACAGTTTACTGCTAGCAGTTGTGTCCTATACTATCCTTGAGTAATCATACAATGTGACGGAGCTACTATAGAAGTTGACTGCTATAGTGGTTGTGTCATATGCTATCTTTAAGTAAGCTTACAATGTGACGGAGCTGCTATAGAAGTTGACTGCTATAGTGGTTGTGTCATATACTACACTTATGTAAGCTAACAATGTGACGGAGCTGCTATAGAAGTGGCCTGCTATAGTGGTTGTGTCATATACTACCTCTAAATATACTTACAATGTGACGGAACTGCTATAGAAGTTGCCTGCTATAGTAGTCGTGTCATATACTACCCCTAAATATACTTACAATGTGACGGAGCTGCTATAGAAGTTGCCTGCTATAGTGGTTGATAGATAGATAGATAGATGAAAACGTTTATTCAATGATACAGTACAAGAACAACAAATACAAAACAGAGTATACACTAAGGAGAAACAATAAAATATATGTTATCGCTGATGTACTGCACCCTTGAATGGGCCCTAACTCAGCATAATGTTGCGACGACACGAGGCACGTCACAACGCTGTTCTTCCGTGGTTGTGTCATATACTACCCCTAAATATACTTACAATGTGACGGAGCTGCTATAGCACTCACCTGTCATAGCATATAGTATCACATTTCATAGGCAACATGACATTCTATATGACGACGCTTCTATAGCAGTCACAAATTCTCCATACAAAATTTTTGTGTCCACGAGGGGTGACTTACTGTCCGTGAAAAATACAGTCCACATTCAAGAAGAATCTTTTATTCTGACCAAGGATCCCAACATTGGTCCGTTCGCCAACGAGTGCCATCACCGGAAGGAAGATTTCAACAATTTTTGCGGGGAGACACCGCGGGTACCGATAAGGTCGGGAGAGCCTATTGTTACGTGTCCTGTTGCCGGAACCTTCAAACAAGCTGTTACGAGGAGCGATCTGCGTGGTTTTATCATCGTGTTGCGCCGAGGACGACGTCTCACGTCGTGCTGATCAATTGCAACGTTGTGCGTCAACACAGATACTCAACTAGCAAAATCATCTCCATAAACAGCGTGCGTGTGACAGTGACTGAAGACGACCGGCATTAAAGACAAAACAGAATATCGCCCCGTCGCAGCGATTCCAAGACATTCTGCGGATTGTAGGCGGATTTTCGCAACGTAACTGCACCAGGTATATCGTCGTGGGTGAAAATCCGAAGTGCATCATCGTGTTTTTTGCGGTTTCATTGCACCTAGGCTATACCAATTTTTCACCATACAGACGCATCGATTTGGTTTCGATTTTTTATCCGATCATTTGGTAGTTCAGGAGGATTCAGTACTGGCAACACTGCGCAAAGTGAACAAACGACGAATCACCATTGAACGAGTTTCTGCACCGGCCAATCACAGCGAGCGGCGTGGATGTCTGAATATGTATCAGCCAAAGAGAACAACATAAATGGTATTGCCCATTGTGTTCGCCAATCAACTGAATCAACAAGATTGCACCGCGTCAAGTGCTTGCTGCTGGCTGGCTACCTGCCTGCCGCCGCCATCTTCTCTTCACTCATTCACTGTTTAATGGACTCACGTTTTGTAGCTCGAATTCTATTTTATCTCATTAGTTTTTCAATTGTTAAATTAGCTTAATAGCAGTTTAATTGTGCACAATAGAAAGTTAATATTAAGCTGCTATGTCTAAAACGCAATTAGCCGAATTCCTCGCCACTCGTGGCCATTGTAAGGCGAGCATAACACGGCTCAAAACATGTATATTAAGTGAGGACTATAATACAGCTGGAATAGAATTAATACAAGAAAAACGACAAAGATTAGAAAGGGTTTTCTGTGAGTATAACGAATTATGTGTAAAAATTCTTGTTTTAGACCAAAATGACAATGAAGATTTAGGCGAGGTTGAGGAAACTTACATCGATTTGATGTCTAAACTGAACAAAAGGCTTAAGAATACCTCTTATTAATACGTCTTGCAATACCAATGCTGCTTCAAACATCAAACTGCCACATATTGTTATACCAAAGTTCAGTGGCCGATACTCTGATTTTCACGAGTTTTTTAACATGTTTGAATCTGTGATAGGATCCGACAAGTCGAAACCACCGGTACAAAAATTATACTATTTAAAAAATTTTCTTTCAGACGAACCGCTTGCACTAGTGAGTAATTTGCCTCTCACTGATAGCAGTTATGAGGAAGCTGTCAGTCTCCTAAAATCTAGATACGACAACCGGTTCCAGATAGTCAATGAGCACATCGCAACTCTTCTGGATCTGCCACCTATTACTAGATCTACCCCTTCCATTCTACGAGCGTTCATCTCGGCTATCAAACAAAATTTAGCTGCTCTCAAAAACTTAGATGAACCAGTGGAATCTTGGAATAGTATTTTAGTCTGTGTGCTGTCCAAGAAACTGGATTTATATAACAATAGAGCGTATCAACTAGAGCGTAATACTACGCAAAAGCCAACAGTGACAGAGTTTTTGGCTTTTCTTGAGCGCCGTGCTCTTGCCTTAGAGAACACAGACAGTATTGCTCACAAACCTCATCGTCTCGCTTCGAATGCTGCTGTTTTCACTCCGGGTGGGAAGATAACTAAGGAGACTTCTAACTGCATCTACTGTAAGTTTGAACCATAAATTATACACTTGTCCTAATTTTAAACTTGCACCATCTGAAACCAAGTTAAAGTTTGTTGAACAAAACAAGTTATGCAAGCTATGTTTGAATGCGCATGCAAAGAAGTGTCGATTTCATTTTAAGTGTAATGTATGTAAGCAGGCACACCACATACTTCTTCACATTGAGCCTGAAGCTGCTGGGCCGATCCCAACTGTAACATTATTATCTAATGCATCGCATGAAGTGTTACTGCCTACAGCTCGAGTTAAACTTTTTTCTAAGTCAGGCACTATAATCACTTGTCGAGCACTGCTAGATAGTGGCTCACAGGCCTCTTTTATGACACAAAAGCTGGCTGATCTGGTGGGTGGGACTCCTTGTCTAACAAAGAATAATATTATAGGCATTACTAACACTCAGCACACAATCACTCACTCGATGGAGATTGAAATTCATTCTTTAAAATACCCATACAAAGCAAAGGTGAACTGTCATGTGGTGCCACAAATAACTACACAGCCAATTAGCTGACGATTCCTTTAACAAGCCGAGTGACATCCACTTGCTTCTAGGCGCTGAAATATTTTTTCAGATATTGCTGCCTCAGCCTGAGACGACTGGTGATGATGCTGTTAAACACGACGCGAAGCAGCCAAGATTAATCAACACTTCTCTAGGCTACATAATAGCAGGACACTTGCCTTCAGCTAAAAGAACAAATGAGGTAATATCTTTGTTTTGTAGGGAATGTGACAATAACATCAGTGAATCTTCACGATTTTGGGCGACCGAACAAGTAGCTGAGGTCTACCCAGAGACTTTACCAGAGCTTGCTTATACTGAAAAGCATTTTAAGGAAACAGTAATTCTAAATAATAATCAGTTTCAAGTTTCTATGCCTCTCAAAGTCCCTCTAGAACAAATAAATAGTGAATTAGGGGATTCTTTCCACATCGCTTTATGCAGATTTCTTAATTTAGAAAAGAGGCTAAGTAAAGATTGCAAACTTTTTCAAGAATACAAAAACTTCATTGATCAATATATTGATTTGGGTCTTGGTAAATATAAAGAATAAATCAGTATGACCTAACTAAAGACCCAGTATATTTTTTACCCCACCACCCAGTTATTAGGGAAGATAGCAAAACAACAAAGCTGCGAGTAGTCTTTGATGGTTCGATGAAGACTAATAAAAAAGTTTCATTAAATGACATGTTAATGAAAGGTCCAGTAGTTCAGAAGGATCTTCTAGATATATTGATCTCTTTCAGACTAGATCAGTATTTTTTATATCAGATATAAAAACCGGCCAAGTGCTTGTCGGACCACGCATAAAATAGGGTTCCGTAGTCATTTTTGACACCGCGCTGTTTCGCATTTCTTGCATCATCATCATCTCCATCTCGGCTTCTTAATCTAGGGGATTTGACGAGAATACTGGTATTCACACAGAGCGACTGCCATCTGAACTCCGCAACCCAGAGCGGAAACCAGGACCAAACCTAGATTAGGTTTACGTGACTTTATAATTTCAAAAGTATTCATCACAAGATACCCGAAACAATTTTAATTAAGAGTTTCCGCGCCAGTTTATTTACGTGAGTGATTTGAAGTTTATAGGTCCAAGACTTTAGAAATTACAGAGGGGGGGGGCACCGTGTTAACGACTTTGGCGTGCTATATCTCAAATGGTAAAGCTGATAAAAAAATGTTGTACGGAAACCCAACTACATTTTTAAAGACGATTTCAGCGATACCCCACACAAGGGGGTGTGCTCAAAAAAAATAATTTACCCCCACTTTATATGTATGGGGAGGTACCCTTAAAAAGGGGTAATTTTAATTTTTTGTATTTTTAAAATTGAGATCTATACCCAAAGTATCGTCGAACCAAGTAACATGTAAATCGGTTCATAAACTCTGTTTCAGGTTAAAAGCAGCGGCTACGAGTCAACTAATGGGGTCCTTACCAGCCGACAGGGTCAACGCGTGTCGTCCTTTCGATAAGGTCGGCATAGACTTCGCTGGGTCGATTTCCGTGAAACTCAGTCGCACCAGAAGATCCGTCGTAGGATAAGGTTACATTCTTATTTTGGTATGTTTTGTCACCAAGGCTATACACCTTGAACTCGCATCTGATCTAACTACAGACACGTTCTTGATTAGCTTGTTTTCGGCGGTTTATATCGAGACGGAATCTGCCCAGCGATGTTTATTGTGACAACGCATCTACATTCAAGGGGGCGAAGACCCGATTAGGTGACTTGTACCGACTATACGGTGGTGATAAAGATCACCAAGTACAAATACAGTCTTTTGCCTCAGAGCGTGGCATACGATTCCATTTCATACCTAGTTACAGCCCTGTATTTGGCGGACTCTGGGAGAGTTTTGTCAAAAGTGTAAAGTACCATCTGAAGCGTGTAATGGGAAGAGCGTTACTTACATATGAACAGCTCTCGACTGTCCTCGCAGAAATAGAAGCCGTTTTAAACTCGCGACCGATTTGCGCCATGTCAGCTGACCCGACAGACTTCTCATATCTAACACCGGGTCATTTTCTCACGGGCTCTTCTCTGAACTCGTATCCCGAGGAAGATGTTAGTAACACTCCTGCCAATTTATTAAAATTTTGGGCAATATGTACTAGTATAAAACAAGTATTTTGGAAATATTGGAAAAACATGTATCTGACTACTCTCCAAAACCGGCCAAAATGGAGATCTCTCACTCCTAATATTACTGTCGGATCCTTAGTTATACAGTTAGTTATAGGCAAGACAATGTTTCCCCTTTGGAATGGTCAATGGCGAGAGTGACCCAAGTTTTTCCAGGCGCAGATGGCGCTGTACGAGCGGTAGAAATTGTAACATCCAATGGCCACTCTCATCGTCGGTCTGTTACCAAAGTTTGTGTATTACCCATAGAAAGTATTTAATTTTTAACATACATACGTACCCACTATAATTATATACCTACTTAACAATTATATACATATTTTCTCAAAATATTACATAGACTATTTTTATAAGTTCATGCAAAACCTTATTCTTAACCTTAGTTCTAGCATAAAGATGCAACAGTATTTATAAGTTTTTGTTTACTTTATCGGTAGTGTAAATTCATAACTAAAAGTAAGATTTTGTTTTTATTCTTTCTTTGAGGCCCCAGCTATGTTGGAGACAACATAAAAATTTGTTTTTTTTTTTTATTATTGTTTCTGTGCTGGCAACTCTCGTGCTTTTTTACCTGGCCTTGTGCGCGTGTCTGTCTCCTTGCTTGTTGTCTAATTTAAATAAAATACAGTCCACATTCAAGAAGAATCTTTTATTCTGACCAAGGATCCCAACACCGTAAAATTTCGTTTATCCGCAATACCGACGACTGCGCATCACAAAACTGACGTAAATATTAATTGATAGCAAGAAATAACTACCTTTAGTTGCAAATAATATACGTGGCAACTACCTACCTTTATTTTGGTACCAATAAAAATAAGAATTGGTGTATTTCAACTTTTTGAGTTTTGACCAAGCCTCCCATACTCTCTAAAACAGTGTGCGATGTTTAGAAGCAGGCCCGGATGGAATGGTGCCGTGATTATGACAAATTTGAAGCAGGCTCCGGGATCGAATCCAAACCAATCTCCAATATTTATAAGTTATATGCCACAAATCCTCTTTTATTAATCCTATTTTCAGATAGTATAACACATAACTGCTTTTTACGGTCCTACATTGAATACTGTTTTTGTTTTTAGGAAACCTTATTCTTGAAGAAATAAGTCTGCATCAATAACTCAATACCGCATTTTATGTGGCATAACACACGAATGCTAAACAGCGTCCAACTAACAAAGCGAGACGTGGTTACTCAAAATATTTGTAAGGAAAACTTTACACTATACACGTGGGCTACCGATCACGCCCTAACCTATGTTTCGGTAGGTCTGAGCATACAGTATGCTACTAAGAAACATGGGTGTGAAAACAGATACTGAACACTGGCCAACATACAACGGACCAACCCGCCCGGACCATACTAACAACACTACTCAACAAATTACTACAAAAATCTTATTATCAAATGAACCTTCATGATGCGAAATTTGTGCATTGACTAAAAATAACCCTGTAAATTTGACGAAGAAAATCATCGCGAGGAAAAGGTGTGTGGTGTGAGTTCCAGCAACAGCTCGCACCTGACCATCAGCGTGGTCAATTAAGACCTGATTGCCATTACTCAGGGCAGACGTCTCGACGACGATGGGGATATAACATAAATGAGCTTTATGAATACCAAATCACATTTATTGATTGATTTTAAAATAAAATAAAACAGAGAGGAAAAGAAATAAAAAAAGATGATTCCACTCCATTGTATTAGCCAAAATGCGAATATAAGGAACTTAGTCTATTATAATTCTTACTCACATCCACGATATTCTTTGTCTTTCCTGTTCTACCATAACCAGATGCTGTGCAAGTTAAATTATAATCTTCATATTTTGTTGCGTACGGTATTGCCTGTACTGCTTTATTGTAAATAAAAGGTTTTTCTAATATCTGAAATATACACGTCAAAGCTTGTATGAAACCAGTAAACAAAAGATAGTTTTTTTTTTTAATTCGTTACTACATTATTATGTAAACACAACGATATATACTGCCGTCCTTATCATAAACATCGCATTCAACATTTTTAGACAGATTGAGTTATGGGCATATTCGGAATCAGCGTAAAGAGATCTACAAGTACAACTGATCCAATTTTTGATTTTTTAGTTTTTACTATGTTTTTTTGATAAGCAAAATTATCGCACTTGCATATTTTCCATAGGTATTCTAAATATAAGCTACGTGATAGCCATTACGATTATTAACTTTTGTAGGTCATAAAAAAAGTTCTTAACACTTACTAATAACAAGCCCCGCAATATCGCATGCGTTTGTTATGCCTTGGATTGTCACAATTAACCATTATAGATACTAAGCACAATCAACGCAATTGACTGTTACGTAAATCTTGGTGGTAACATACAAATAATTTAATTAACATCTACTAATCATAAACATCATTTGAGTACATGCGATTATTATGTTTAAAATTTCGTTGCTTAGACAAGAAATATTACTTAGCTTGAACATTGCATTTGGTATTTACGCTGCTTATAATTAGTATCATTGATCAATAATTTATGGGCTGGGTTCCTGATACGAGGTTTTTCGCTGCTTATGATGGGTTTACGACGATATTGTTTAAGGTTTACTTATCGTAGTAAAATTGCGATATTTAATTAGTCAGTATTTATTATTGTTAATTAAAACAAAACTTATTATACTAGAGTACCGTGTGAATCCAATACACTGTATTTTATACACAGACATTTCAAAAAAAATTGTAAAATTGGTTCATTTGGTTTTACGGTGGTTTTTACCCTATTTTTGTGAGTTAATTTAAAGTATAGTATGTCTTTTGAAAGGTATTTTTTTAGCTATCTAGCCATATATGTTTTGTATCTATGAACACTAAAACAAACGATTTATTATCGATAACTTTAATTGACATAATATGAGCGTTAGAAGAAATAGTTTTTTAACTAAACAGTACACTGCAATTCGAGTTACAGTCTATTGTTTTGTTGAAACAGTTACCGTAGGAAGTTATTTAGTTTGCTAAAAGAATGTATCTTTTTATTTATTTAGATTATTGTGAAGATGTAGGTATCAAATTGCAGTTAAATTTATTCAGAAATAACTGCGTTACTGAATAGACATCTAAACTTTCGAAATTTTATGATTTTATTTAGGATAGGAATAACATAAACACGGATTTATTTTATTGTACGTTTTAATTTATTGTGATAATACAAATCGACGCGTCATACACGAACATAAAGAAAACAAATGAATTATAAAAAAATATCTCTTGAATTATGTCACGGACTTGAAGTTCAAGATCATCAAAATGACAAACATAAAGTAGAACTAAACATTTTTAATTACTAATTTCAGCGAAACTATATTCAGCAAAAAAAAGTCTAACAAAAAAAAACACTTTAGCAATTTCATAACATGTAGGTAATAACTAACATTTATAATCTCAATTCTATAAAATGATTTGAACCATTACGCTAAAATGACCCTGAGGTAACACTTTTAACAGTCTTTAAGTTTTATTTCAGTCATTTCCTTAAAACTAAGTCATTATTAATAATCTTCGAGATCGGGTTCATTAGAAACAGTAAGATTTTCATAAAATACTGATCTTGTTTGTGGCATTGATTTACACAGTTCTAACAGTTCTTTTTTCTTCAACTCACTAATGCCTCTGGGTTCTTTTTCTCTGTCTAATGAACAAAGCAAGTCAACTTTTCCACTCTTTATTTCTTCCGATAATCGTCCTTCTTCTTTTCTTTTCATGAATCGTATTTCGTTAAAATCACCATTGTAGGCATTCTTTGCAAACATCGATAAATGTCCTCTTCTAAATTCTATTACTTTCAGGTTATGAATATTAAAATCTTTTGGGAATGCTGCTTTTGACTCGTTTGGGAAAATGATCATGTCCTTATGACTGAGAACATCTACGTCCATATTTTTTCGCGCTGCTTTGATATTTTGTACGAAATCATCTAAATCATATATTTCTTTTTGTGCTTTAAACCTTTTAGTAATTGCTCCGTGAACTGTGTCTGCGGCCATAAATGTATGACCGGATTCAAAATACTCCAAAGTTATTGTCTGAATACTAGTCATTTTATCATTGAGCACCCGTACCAAAGCTAATAAAAGAACTTTATTTTAGTTCTGAGCGTTGCAGTTGTCTAAAAAAAATAAACATTCTTTTGGTCCCTACAATATTTTCTTAGAAAGTACACATACGTTGTAGCCACATTATATGCCTTTCTACCACTCTCAGCTTCGTGCCAAAGAATACATACGGCATTCTTATTTTTTCCGGGTGGTACAAGTGATTCGTTAAAAAGTACTAATTTTCGTGAAAAATAGTATTCTTTAGTAGTGAGTAGTGGCATTTGAATAGCTTTCTGCATATCGACGGTAAAGAGGCTTTCATTTCCATCGCCCGCTCTTCTCACACTTCTCTTGTACTTGTTTAAGATCCCTTCTTGAACTCCTTTTGTTTTCTAAATGCTGAGCTATATTTATACAATCTTCGCAGTTACACGGCAAAGGCATTGTTTTATGTGTAATTTCGTAATTTTTGCATTTCGTACATATGTCGTGTACTGGCTCTGCTGTAGAAATGTTAAGTTTTTTTATAATCCGTGAAAATGAGTCCAACTACAAACTTTCATAGATTTCTCATAGCAGTAATTTTTGAAGTCTTTGTATATGGCGGAAAATGTTATACCGATGGGAAGGTATTTTCTATTAGGTGCATGTTTGATATTGTAATGTGACGGAACAGGCTTATATTTCATAATGAAGTCTTCAATATCTTTGTCATAGCTAGCAGGAAAAGCTGTTGATGATGGATGGTGTCCCCGTGGATCTTTAGCAGCACAAACTTTAGGGTTCTGGTTATTAGTTAAGAAGTTTGCCTTCAAAACAGCCTGTACAGCTTCATCATTTGTATAACCCAAGGTGTTAAGAAAGAAAACTTTGCATACCTTTATGTCATTGAGGGTCCAAACTAAGGTGTTATGCCGCCTGGAGTTAGTGCCGGCAGTTTTGGATGAAGTTGGTAATTTTTCGACCTGTCTTGATAGAAAATCACGGCGTCTTTGTCTATCCATGCTCCAAAATTGTGTATGAATATTTTCTTATCTTCCTGGCTGATGTTTGTTGTACAAGATTTTTTGCAATTGTTGCACGGTGGTCTTATTGGATGTTTCTGTCTCTGTTGTTCAATAATAATTTTAGGATCGCGAACTCTTTTAGCTTTTTTAGGCTGCACCTCTCGGCCAACGAGTTCTTGTTCTTTATCTGAGAGAGTCAAGTTGCGTTTATGAAGATTTTCGACAGAATTATTTTCAATTTCGTGTACAGTCGGTTGATTCTCAAGTTGGTTGGAACTATGAGTTAAAATATCTATATCATTGCAGAAGGCTGACTGATTAATTTCTGATATAGCACTCGTAGCTATAATATCGTTGTTCATGGGTGGCTGGTCCTCTGTGATGTCGGGATAATTTTCTATGATGTCTGACTGATTCTTTGTAGAAGAATTCAAATTAAAAACAATATCATTGCCGATGGTTGGCTGATGTTCTATAACGGCACTCGTTGTTATAATCCTGTGATCACGGTAAAGCAGTCCGTCGGAGTTTCCATTTATGACACTTACACCCGTGGTAACTTGTAAAGTATCTTGTGTTGTCTCCGAAGAAGTAACGACAGAAAGCAGTTCAGTGTAGTTCATATCACTATCGACCTCTTCATTCAAGTACTCGGATTCACTGATAGGTAACAGAGGGCTTATATTTCGAGAACTAAAGGGAGATATTATACAGTCATTGTATGGTACGTTGTTACTCGGTCGTTCCGGATTGAAGTCCTGCTGTAGCTGCATTTTGTTGTTTAAATCTGATGCCATTGTAACTGATGCTGTTTCATTGTGATGTTGTACGTTTTTTTTAGATAGCTGTAATAACAGTTCATTACGAGCACTCATTTTACCGAAAAACTAACATTAAAACAATATATTTACTTAAGCAAAACAAAAACTGTCTATCACTGATATCGCAGGTCAATCAACTGAGTCGCCAAATAGAATACTTCACTAATTCACACCCCCTTTCACCCGTGCACCAAATCACCTAGTCCTGTCGTGGCCTGACCACCTAAAAACCAATCAAAATTGAGCTTCCGCCCGCGTATTGCTGCATAATAAACATTACCAAAATGGCGCGGCATGCAAGTTCATACTTGTTTGATCTGTTAAACACGGTATCTAAAAATTTCTCAAAGATAGTTAAGACAAAAAACTTTATCTCATGCGGGGTGCCGCTGTTAAAAAGATACAGTTTTATGCTAAGATATAGTAATATGAAGAAACGCGAGCGTTGTGTATTCAATACACTGTATTTCTTAGTACAGTGTATTGCTATTATAAACCTTATCTTCATCACAGATACAGTGTAATTTACTTTGTATAATCTTGGCTTTTTCTGTACTAACTTAAAAATCTATGAATGTGGGTTGACAAAATAGACTGAAAGAAATCAAGGGAATCAAGGGTCAACCTGTTGAACAGGAAATGATGGAGTTCATTCTTGGACGATTCGTTCAAGAGGTTATTTTATTAGAAGCTTGCATGTTTTATGTTTTATTTTTAACTCATTTGTGTGACAGTAATTTTTTTTACATATTTTTATAATTTGTTTTGATTGAGCCTAGTAACATTTTAATTTTTTCACTTCTCATGCTCTGAAAGTGCTTATTTGTGCAGGATATAGGCTGTACAAAATCGAATTTTGTACACAAGTACATTAACGTATCTACTCATAAATGTATCTATATTAAGGCAAAGAAAATGAGCCATACAGCCAAACACAATAACAAGATCATAGATAGAGTTTGTTATTTTATAATATTTACTAAAATTTATTTGCCTTATGCGAGACACAAAAGATATTAAAATTTAAATTCAAGTACGGTAGTTTAATTAATTTAAGACAATTATTATTACAAAATTAATTTAATAGAAGGCTGTATAGGTCTGCAGCCCAAGTCGTAAGATGTAAAAAAAATAAAGTGGCGGGAAAACAGCTCTTGTTTTTTCGTGTTTTTTAATGTTATAACTATTTTATTTCCTCGCAATCGAAGTGAAAAGCAGAATTTATAACTCGTCCACAAAACCATTTTATCCTCGACATTACTATCAGCCCTCGCCTTCGGCTCGGGCTGCTAAAAGTTTTGGATAAAAATGTTTCGTTTTGTGCACTTGTTGTAAAATCTACTATTAATTTCATTTTATATCTACTAGGTCTTAAAAAAGTTTTGAAACGCACTTTGTTCAAAAC
Organism: Carpatolechia fugitivella; assembly: GCA_951230895.1. Lineage (NCBI taxonomy): Eukaryota > Metazoa > Arthropoda > Insecta > Lepidoptera > Gelechiidae > Carpatolechia > Carpatolechia fugitivella. Next base: position 5,601,250 of record OX579652.1, on the reverse strand, counting down.
TAAACAGATGGATCTCCTTAGACTGATATTCCTATGAACAATCCGCTCGCTCTAAGTTTGCCGCTGCGTTATATGTAAGTAATTTGCCTGTCCGTTTAAGATACCTACGATGCAGCGGTACAATTAGAGCAAACGGGTTGAATTATAGGTAGTTCTAATATTTTAAATGTGATTCTTTCAAATTACAATTATATTTTTTATGACATTCCTAAATTGTCTTTTCTTTTTCACACCTACCAGTTCATAGTTATTTGCGTCTGTCTGTCTCTATAATTATTCACTATACATAAAAACTACTGGACCTATTTTGATGAACCTTTTTGTTTATGAAACTTTATAAATAGGATTATAACATAGGATACTTTGTATTCTATTATTTTGCTGATACAGGTAAAAACCTGACCTTACTTACAAGCTTTTTTTAAAGAGAGGGTATTGTTTGAATTTCATCTCGTTGATGACTTTTAAAACTAGTGATAACGAACGTATTTGCTAACATTTTTGCGCCCTCTACTATTGATTCCTAGGTATAAACATCGCACTTGCGAGACTTGCGATGGTGTTTTTAGGACGTAATTAATTTGTAATAATATTTATCCTAAGCATAAGTATCATACTTGCATTTCCTAGACATAAGCAACGCAATCGTAACACATGCGATGGTTATGCTTAGAAAATTGATATAAATCAGATATATGTTTTCAATTGTAAACAATATTTCTGCGTTTATGTATATTAAAACTTATTATTAAATAAAAAAAAATACTGCAAAAATGAAGTTTATAGTTTGTACTATTCAGTCAATTAATAAAAAATAACAAATGTCTGTTAGTATTAAAAGAGACAACGAAAATAAAAATAAAAACTTTAGGCGCGATTTTCTCGAACTCTCCCGCCATGCAAGTGCGATGGTCTTGATAAGGACGGCAGTATAGGTAAAACGATAGGTAGGTAGGTTTGATAGGTAAATATAACGTGTTAAAGTTGGATGAACAGGTCATGTCTCAGCTATGGTAATTTTCAGACAACACTTATAATCTACTCATTAGTGCCAGTAAGAACATAACTAAAATAGAATAGAATAGAAAAGCATTTATTCCTTGAAAATAATCTTGAGATCAGATTGACGGGCGTCCGCTCTATCTTACACCTACGCGAGAAGTATCTATCGGCGTAGATGCCTGATTATAAAAAAAAGAAACACACCACTACCAAACCACTACAAAACAAAATCCGTTGAAATGGCTGTAATGGCTACTATCTTGAATTTTAATTCTAGCCTGACATAGCCAGTATACAAGGCAATATTCCCAGGGGCAATATTGTCGGGAAGTTTCTAACATGCCGGAAATTTTACGTCTGTACCAGGCGTATACATTGGATCTGCGACTGAATCATCATCATAACTTAAATCGAAGTGAAACTTATCTTTAAGGTTAGACATATTTGAAATTGATTCAAGCTGGATGCCAGAAGTAGATGGTTGAGGTTGAGTATCAAAATTGGTCACATGCGTCATAGTAGTGCACTGTTTTATAGGGTTTTGAACTGAAGCAGGAGTAGGTGACTGCGGCAGCGGCTGTTTATCATTAGGTGCGATGTATTTGGTTTGATCATCATCATCATTACTTAAATCGAATTGAAAGTTATATCTAAGGTTAGACATAATATCTGAAACGAATTCAAGCTGGATGCCAGGAGTAGATGGTTGAGTATCAATGTTAGTGACATGCGTTTGTTTTAAAGTATTCTTAACAGAAGCAGGAGTAGGTGGCTGTGGCAGCGGCTGTTTTTCATTAGAACCAGGTGCAATGTCTTTGGTTGGATGATCATTATTAATGAAATCGATGCAAAACTCATCTCTAAGATAAGGTAAAACTGGAACGGATTCAAACTGGGTACTGGAAGTTGATGGTTGATGTTGGGTATCAATTTTAGTGACATGCGTTTGTTTTAAAGTATTCTTAACAGAAGCAGGAGTAGATGGCTGTGGCAGCGGCTGTTTTTAATTAGAACCAGGTGCAATGTCTTTAGTTGGATGATCATTATTAATGAAATCGATGCAAAACTCATCTCTAAGATAAGGTATAACTGGAATGGATTCAAATTGGGTACCGGAAGTTGATGGTTGATGTTGGGTATCAATGTGAGTGACATGCGTTTGTTTTAAAGTATTCTGAACAGAAATAAGAGTAGGTAGCTGTGGCAGCGGCTGTTTATCATTAGGACCAGGTGCAATGTCTTTGGTTGGATGATCATTATTAATAAAATTGATGCAAAACTCATCTTTAAGATAAAGTGTAACTGGAACGGATTCAAGTTGGGTACCGGAAGTTGATGGTTGATGTTGGGTATCAATGTTAGTGACATGGGTTATAGAAGTGCAATGTTTTATAGGTTTCTGAACAGAAGCAGAAGTAGGTGGCTGTGGCAGCGGTGGTTCGATATCTTTGGATACAGGTGTGCAGCTAGGGAGAAGAAAAGACAAACAATGACAGGACAAGCCAACAAACCAACTAAACACTTTCACATTTATAATATTAGTAAAGATTTACTCAATAAAAATACCGAAAAAATGCATATAGGATAAAATTTGAGTGTTACCACACCAATCTATTTGATCATACATTAATATATATATATATCGTTAAAGTAAGCTTAATTTCTAGTAATAAAACAAACTCTTAAAATCAATATGGGATAGACTTTAATCGATCGACTGGTGTGCTAACGTTTTGAGTGACACACTCATAAAAACAATTGCCGAAACACTCCCACTATAACAAGCTTGTTGCACTCGATGTGACTAATAATGCATACTACCTTGCAAAAGCCGCAGATGTGATCCGTCTTGATCTACCACGTTTATTTAAACAAAAAACCTCAGTCGAAAACCAAAAATTGACCATCATCGCTCAGGCGCAAGTTCCGAATGAGAGCGCTAGCCGATCGATACAAGACGACGACGACACGAAGAGAGCCGGCGGCAGCCGAGCGCTGCTGCGTCCTCCCCTCCAGCCTCCCTTCACACTGTCTTGCTATTATTTATTGTACGCTTTATTTAAAATCGTGTTTCACAAATCAGTAATTTTGTAAATCAAAAACCTAGTAAGGAGCTATTCCAATTTCAAAAACCTAGTATAGTATCGAAAAACCTAGTAAGTCCATTCACAAATTTAAATACCTAGTATGTACCGTATTTGCTAGCTTTTTAAAATAGGAAATGGTACTTACTAGTTTTTTAATTTTTTATTCTCCGAGTGACATGTGGACTTCCTAGGTTTAGGCACTGTCATAACTCTGGTTCTAAGATAGATAGAAATACAGTTGTTTTAGATGCGGCTTCAAAATACAGACATGACGTGATTAAAAAGGTACTTTATAAAAATTGTCCCTTGCTAGGTTTTGATCTCGGACAGCCAAGAGATGGAAATATTTGATTAAATGCCTTTGATTAAAAAATATTTTGTTTTGTATTTTTGTAACACGTATAGTTACAACAGATTTCCATAGCACTTATTATACTTTAAAATTACTTTTAAGCTGATCCGGGTGAAATTTATTGAGAACTATAAAAAATCATAACTCACGTAAATAAATAAAAAATCACGGAATATTCATTAGGGTTCAACCGACAAGTATTAGTGTCCCCTAACTTCAAACTTTTGCTGTCACAGGTATTCTAGGATACCTTGTATAAAAATATTATAAATGTAGTAGTAACTTACTATAACGCTGATGTCATAGTCTGGAAATTTGTACTCTGCGGGGTATACAATTCTTTTAGGATGTCGCCACTGGCCTTGAAGTCCATAAATCGCTACAGTCATTAATTGTCCAGCAACAACATGTAGAGCACTTATGTCATCTATGTACCTGAAAATAAATAAGCGCTTTATTTTAAAGATCTAGACATTATAAAGAACCGTAAAGCGTGCTACTACACTAGGGTTAAAAAGGTAAAACAAGCGTTAGAAAAACGGTTATTGTCCCCTCAATAACACATCCTCTCGTTGGTCTTGTTGTTGTTATCTTTAATTATTATTATGCCATCGAGTATTTCGAGCCTACCATGAATCAGGCCATAATTATCACGCTAGCCCAGTCAAAGGATCGGTCTACTTCACGTACTTTGAATTTCTCCCCTGCAGGTGTGTGCGTGTTTTATCACTACGTTTCCCACTACCGCATAAAAGCGTTGGATAAACTATTAAGTTGCCGCTACTGGGACATAAATAAGAAGATTTCTTATTATTTGAAGGTTTATAATGAAAAAGTTAAAGTACAAAATATTTGACCCGAAAGGGATGTAGACTGTTTTCAGCGAAGGCGGGCAACTGGCACGCCACGCCGCCGTCACCGCGCCGCCGCCGCGCCGCCGCCCGCGCACCACTGCCTACGCAGACCATGCTGATCGCGCCTAGGACCAAGGCCTAGGACTGAAAATAACCCCCGAATAAGGGGTTTTGATCTTCGATCACAGAAGGATCGAAGGTTTTGATCCGTTGCATCAGAGAATTGACAACTCAATGTTGCTAAATGAAAACCTTTACGATAAAAGATTTCGACTAAGAAGGCTAGTCGACAAAAGGTTGGGACTAAAAGACTTAGTATGTTGAGAGGCGTCAAAAATAAGGCGAGTCGTAAAAGCCTTAAAAGACTGAGTCTCTTTCATCACTATTTAATACCGAATACGCATTTTTCATTCGGATACTTGTAAATTGATACTCGAATAATCTGTTACCGCTTTGAAGGGGCCCTTGTAGCGCGAACATAAGTGAGTACACAATTTGAAAATACAGGTGGTGAGGATCGAACCAGCAGCGGCTCGCCACCGACGATCTGCCTGCCCTGAAACACGATACTGTGCTTCCAAACAAAAGTTCGTAGCTGCCAGGTTATTACGGAACTGGGCCAGCCACTATGGTTGGCGAGGCTTGCTATACTTGCTACAGATCACTAATTTTATATGTGTTGATGTGGTAGAACTCGGTTGGCTTGATGAGTTTTCCAATTTCTACAATAATAGGGCAAGACAAGAGAGGCGGCTTAGCCAGTACTTGATAACTAGTCTTGTAAGTTTTTACAACGTCTCTCTTAAATAAAATAAATAAATAAAAAGAGCTTTACAACCTCTTACTCACTCTTGAATGCAGTGAGCGGCAGTTAGAACTTTCTTCGGCGCTAAGATAGAACCGCCACAAAAGGCATAATATTCTTCTCCACTTTTACTATACATTAGAGCCACCTGGAAAATTATATTCAAAGGGCGTGCACAAAGCAGACAACCGCGGTGGGTGATCTCACATGTTGGAATTTTTTATTATTATTAATCAGCGTAAGCTCATCCACTGCCGTCGTCTGCTTGACATTGCACACGCTTTAGAGCTTTCCAAAGTGTTCTGTGTAGGTGCAGATTCTAAAAGAAATTGAAGTGTTACAACCGCCGCCGCGCCGCCAAAGGTTCTGAGATTGAACCCCAATATATATGTCGCCACCCAATATTTTAGTATATCAGCCCGTCAACTGGTCCCCTAGACCATGCATTGGGCCCCGGTATTCAACGGCTGAACTAAGCCTAGCCGATCCATTGAATGCAACGTTCAACCAACGGATTGAGTGATGGTTAGCCTTTTAGTTGAATAAAAATTGCATGAAATTGTTAAGGTAACCATTAACTTACAAATGTAGATCATCAAATGGACCTGATATTTATTATAATAAATAGAACAACCAACCTGTGCTACGGTAACACATAATTATCACAGAAAATTTAACATGTTTAGGATATTTTGGATAGATGAAACAACGTTCATTTTATCAGCTGTGGACACCATAATCTTGTTTTTTTGCTGCAACAGTAAAATAGTGAACTAAATTTTAGCTACCCGGCGCCTTATGGTTCAGTCATTTTCTAAAGGGCTAACTTTCAATCGGCCAGGTCATTGGACGTATAGGAATCTAATTAAGGTCAAACAACGGTCTAGGCGTCCTATTGAGCGCCAGTCATAATGAACAGGCTAGCCGTTCAGCTATAGGGCGGATACAATATTGGACGGCGACAGATACATTAAACGAACAGAAATTTCAGGCTGAATCACCCGATTGTCTGAAAAATAAGATGTCTCCGTGCTTCGGAATAAACGTCAAGCCGTCGTCAGTCTTGGCTATCATTTACGGAAATATGTAGTTGTTACATGAGCCTGTCATTGTCTGCCCTATAATTCTGACACCAAGGATTTGGGGTCATCAATTTTACAACCCAAAATTATAATGATCATTAAACTACAGAAAGATTAAAATAGCAGGTCTTATAGCACATTAAAAATCATTATTGACAGTAAAATCTATTCTATACATATCCTACATAATAATGTAACTGACCAATGTCTGTACATAACGGGGTTTTATAAGAGCAATATAGAAGCCAAAATAATTATTTTTAGTTTTTTTCTTGTCTGTCTGTATTCAAAACTACTGTACGGAATTGATAGCGGTTGCTGGAGCTCTAACTAAAAATTGGTGCATGTTTTATCTTTAAGTACCTGGGCTGATTGATAACTGGCCGAAACGACGAACTTATTAAAATGATACGCAAAAAAAAATATTACATTATATTTTGGCATCTTTTTGAAAATAGAACGCCAAATTTGAATTTAATCGAACTGGTGGAATTTGTTTGATAGGACGTAGAACTTTCTCTGTCGTAAATTTTCTTAACAATGGAAAGAAACGAAATTCGTGCGGTGATAAAGTTTTACGTTTTAAAACAGAAAACAGCAACCCAGATTAAAACCAAGCTAGACAGTGTTTTAAGTAATTCTGCTCCTGCATTGAGTACAATTCACACCTGGGCAACTGATTTTAAACGTGGAAGACAGAGCTGCGAAGACGCCCACAGGTCTGGCCGTCCAAATGAAGTCACGAATCCGGACATGATCAAAAAAATTCACAAAATTGTATTGAATGATCGGCGCTTGAAGTTGCGAGAGATAGCAGAGATGGTGGGCATTTCATCTGAACGCGTTTTTAATATTTTGCACCAACATTTGGGAATGAAAAAGCTTTGCGCGCGATGGGTGCCGCGTTTGCTCACTGTTGACCAAAAGCAACGTCGAGTGGACGATTCATCGGAGTGTTTGGCGCTGTTTAACCGAGATCTTAACGAGTTTTCGCGGCGTTATGTAACAGTCGATGAAACCTGGATACATCATTATACTCCCGAGACAAAAGAACAATCTAAGCAGTGGACTGAGAGCGGAAGACCTGCGCCGAAGAAAGTAAAAACGGTTTTGTCGGCCGGCAAAGTGATGGCGACTGTTTTTTGGGATGCTCGAGGGATTATTTTAGTGGATTATCTGCAAAAAGGAAAAACAATAAATGGAGAGTACTACGCAAGCTTGCTGCAAAAATTAAGTGAAGAAATCCAGAAAAAACGACCACATTTGGCCAAGAAAAAAGTTTTGTTCCACCATGACAACGCACCTGCACACACGTCAATGGTTGCAGTCGCCAAACTCCATGAATTCGAATTGCTACCGCATCCACCCTATTCCCCGGATCTGGCCCCGTGTGACTTCCACTTATTCCCAAACCTGAAGAAATGGTTAGGTGGCCAGAGATTTTCATCAAATGAAGAAGTCATTGTTGCCGTGGACGAGTATTTTGAGGGGTTGGAGAAAACATTTTATCAAACTGGTGTAACGGCATTGGAGAAGCGCTGGACTAAATGCATCGAGGTAGTATAAATTTATTTTTAATAGATTTTTAAAGTTTTTCTTTGTCGTTTCAGAAACTTATCAATCAGCCCTCGTATATGCCGTCGCCACCGCCTAGAATCAAAATAATATTATTTATTGTGGTGAAATTAATTTCGGAGATAAAACTTGAAATTGCGAGCAAAGCGCTAGTGTTTTAATGAAATTACCAGCATAAATGAATAAAAGTGCTGATAATTTACAGACGATTTAATTTGAATTAGGGTGAAACCCGGATAGTTGCCACACTTTTTGAAATTACTCCACCTATATATCTCTCAGTACAAAAAGCAAAATACTTTATTTGTAATTTTGGCCGGTACGTTGGTTTTTAATCTACAAATTTTGTGAAAAGTAAAAAAAATATCTGCAGTGTATATGGGATTTGTGTGGACTTCTATTTTTGGGACATCTATCCCATTTAGTGGATAGTTGCCTATTCTATTTAAATTACGTTTAGGATAGATGTCCCGCCGAGAAATAAGGAATCTATACCGCAAAAACTTTGATCGCAATTTGCTTTCCCATGCAATCGCAAAGAGACATGTGAGACACGGTCGGTCAACTATGTGATAGTTAGAGAATCTTTCGATAGATTAAAAAAATGCATATGATTCTTCTGCGAAACTAGAGTTATCACATCGAGGCGACTATACCCTCGGGGCATCGATACGGGTTTTACCCTAAATAATTTTTTCCTGCTAATAAAGATATCAAATCTACTAATGAGTGAGATAGAGCCGAATATGTATTATATAAAAGTATCACAATATTTTCTAAAAACCCTAATAAATGGTGTTAATGAGCTACTTACTTACCTGATAGGGAACGTCCCCAAGCTCAGCTTTGCGACCATTTATTACGCGAAAATGTATATCATCATGCCATTTGTTACTTGTGTTTACTTTACTTGGCTTAATTACTTGAGACATCTCATTGGTAACATTCGATTTACTGAATCCACATTGCTGTTTAAAACTACAGTTGGTTGAATTTGATTCATTGGATTTATATTGTTGAGTACTATTAAAATTACAGTAACAGAAGTGAAATATTGTATTAAAATACAAAAAATATTGCAAAAATATACATGTGTTGCTCAGCATAATACCATTTTCTCCTCCCCTCCCCCCCTTGTGAGTCAAAATTTTGTCAAGGACATATACACAAAAATAAAAGACGTACTGACAGATGTGTCTCTCTCAATCCCCTGCGTTCCGAGACGTGCTGAAATCGACTAAAGCACCCGTAATCGCGTTCCGAATTACTGTCAGCTGTCAAAACTCATACGTTTTTTTGCTTTTCTGATCGCTGACAGCGCTGAAAGTCTGATTCGGAATGCGCCCCAGGACTCTCAATATTTCCGTTCCGAGCAAAGACCTTTAAAAGTTCAGAGTATGATATATAAAAAAAAAACGCAGAGCAAGGAATCGTTCGCCGCTCACGCCCTAGAGACGCCCTGAGGGCGGCTGAGGGCGGCACCGTTTGACAAAATCACAAGTATTAAATTACAAAATATTATACGTATGCGATTTTCATCTGCACGGCCGGCGCAGCTTGGCACGTGGTATTATTTTACTTTTATTGTTTTTTCTTTCTTTTCTTTTCTAGAAGGGCGGAAGCGGCGTACGATTCCTTGCTCTGTGGCCAAAACCGTAAGAGCGGTTGCGCACGAATCCGAATATGTGAAGGTGAGGCCCGGCGTTACCGTGGAACAAATTGTATGGCATTTATTTTTAATATTTAATTTATTTATCATATTAGAAATGTGTTTTTGCATAAAAACATCACTTTCTTTCTCAAATTATACTTACTACTGTAAGGAGGCATTCGTCCTTTTTCCTGTTTTATGACTGGCAACCTTTCTTGCTTGCAGTTTCATCTGGACTTTTTGGCGGGCTTTTTAAGGAAAAGGCGGAAAGTTTTGCCTAATTGAAAATAATTAACTTTCTATTGCATTTCAAGTCAAAAGTTTTGTAAATTGTGTGTATAGTGATATAGTTTAGTGTATCATATTGTAAATAAAACTTTATGATGCCCGGGGGGGCGAAAATCCCCTCGGGCTTGGGGTCGGCCTCGCCCCCGGCGGACAAAGTGCTCACGAAGGAGAGAAAACAAGCAAAACGAAGAGACGATGAAACTGTATCTAGTGATAAAGACTTTTTTAAACCTTATAGCAAACCTGGTTACACACGTGTTTTTCCAGAAAATAGTAAGGACTCTGAATATGTGGTATTTATCGAGAGTACTGGCGATGAAAAGCTAGGTAATCGGAACCCGTTAATAATGGCCAGTCTGTTTAAAAATGAAATAAAAGGAGTGCTCAACATTAAAAGAATTAACGCTAATAAGCTTGGAATCATCTTTAAACAGGCGATAGATGCTAATAGCTTTATCAAAAATGAAGCATGGTTGGCAAAGAACGGCATGAAGGCTTTCATTCCAGCTGGAGCAGTTGAAACCATCGGTATACTGAGGTTTGTGCCTACAAGCATTTCCAATGAAGAGTTGTTCAACAAACTCTCTTCAAAGTACGAGATATTGAGCGTGCGTCGCTTCGTTCGCAAGCTTAACGGCGAAATTAAACCCTACGGCTCTGTAAGTGTCACCTTTCTATCCTAGGCTCTGCCTGAATGTGTTTATTTAGACATTTATCGCTTCAAGGTTCACGAGTATGTTGCGCCACTATTACAATGTTTCAAATGTTTTAAATTTAACCACTCGGCCAAGATCTGCAGTGGTACACAAAAGTGCTCCATATGCAGTATGGAGCATCATTTTTCGGAATGCTCTACCGATAACGTACAGAAATGTAGGAGGTCAGCACCTGGCGATTTCGCGAGACTGTCCAATAAAAAAACAAAAGTTAGAGCAAAAACTAAATAAAAAGTCTTATGCTGCTGTTGCAGCACCAAAAACAAACAATACTACCGAATTCCCGGCCTTATCTACTCGCCAGCTGGCGCCCTCTACCACCGCTGTAGCTAGGCATAATACTACCCCAAAGCTAACACCACCCCCTAAACCACTCAGTCAAAATAATTATAACGAAAAAGAGAATAATAATAGTAATAAAACTGAAAAATTAATTGATGAAATACTAAATAATGACTTTGTACTTAAGGGGTTGGTGGGAGCTTTAGTATCCTTGGGTAATTTCAATAACAATATAACAACACAATTGATTAAGAATACCTTAATTTGGAACCTCAAAAATGGATAAGCCATTCATTCGTATTTCCCAATTTAATGTAGGTCTTATAAATAAAAAACCTCTGATTGTTAATTTTTTATTAGAAAATGATATTGACATTTGTTTATTAAATGAAACCTGGCTACGCGAGAATAACAGTTTTAAAGTCCCGAATTACAATCTTGTAAGGCAAGATGGCTGTAATGGCCGTGGTGGCGTAGCAATTTTAATCAAATCAATTTTTAAATATAATGTTGTACATACTCCTTTTTATATTTTTTTACAAACAGTGGCTATCGTTTTAGAAACCAATATAGGTAAACTATCTGTTCTACGCGCTTACGCTCCTCCTAATGCTGAAGGTCGCCACTTCAGAAGTAGGAGATTACAGGAGATTATTAATGACGTACCTAAACCTCTGATGTTATCTGGTGATTTGAATGCTCATCACGTATCCTTCGGTTGTTTTTCTTATAGTGCTAGAGGCAATGATGTGCTTGACATTTTAGACCAGTATGATCTGTGTATTTTAAACACGGGTTCTCCAACTACTGTAGGCAGACCTAATTGGGATCCTTCAGCAATCGATGTTTCTTGTATTAGCTCTTCGTTTGCACCTCTATGTGAGTGGAGTGTACATAATGATCCAATGGGCAGTTACCATTATCCAACTGTTATAGATATGTTTACTACAGTAGAGAAGTATATTATAGGGGAGCCATCAAAAAAATTTTTGTATGATAATGTTGACTGGCCAACTTACTGTAGTAAATCTGAATCATTATTTGCTGATTTTGTTATAGTGCCTATGGTAGAAAAACTTCCGTGACACTATAGGTACACATTGTTGTTAACAATAGGGGTACAAATAAGGAAATTATTCATATTAGTAATTACATAGCATAATGTATATACCTACATATTAAGGATGGATGGATACATGCAAGGAAGAGTGCAATATATATATATATATTTATATAATATATAGGTACATGTGTTTGCAGATGTAATGTGGCAAGTGTGTGTACATGTAGTATGTATGTGCGTGCGTGTGTATTTTTAGTGGCGAGATTATTATTTTGCTTTACTTGATTAAAATGAAATTTAAAAATTAAAAATATGCCAAATATGTAATTACCTACAGAGGTCACGTAGTTATTTTGACCGAAGGTACAGAATTAATATAGTACCGAAGGCTGACGTTGAAAAACCTTAGCCAGAGGTTGGATGACCATCACATTAGAGAGAAATGAATTGCCGGTCACTTCCAGATTAATTATAATGGCCTGCTACTAATCCTGAGATGTGCCGGGGTTGCCTTGTGCCTTGCAAGAATCGGGGATCGTTGAATAAAAATATTCATCGCTATTCTTGCCGTGGCAGCGGCGGCGAGCACACTAATTAAAAATAATTTAGCAATTTCTTATTAAAAAAAAGGCTCGCCATATTTTATATACTATTTTCGTATGTAACAAAAAAAATGGTAGATCAATTAAATTATTTTTTATATATGTCGTGGTCATATAGTAGAATTGACCACATCATGAAATTTTCGATTATTTCATGAAATGGTCACATTTCATGATGTGGGCAACTAAATTTGACCAGATCATTAAATCGTGAACATTTAACGATTTTGTTGTCCACGATTGGCCATATCGTGAAAATAGGGCGTCCATGAAATATTTAATAAGATTCTAAGTTATGTATGTGGTCAATTCTACTATATGGCCACGACATATATACTGTTTTATATCTTAATACCGCATTAGCGTACCCTTGCAGTATTTTTTTTGTTAACGGGCTTATTTTAAACCTAGCTAGTTTTGAGGACCTACTTTGTGTTTTGACATCTATTAAGCAGAATTATTTGACGAGTACATTGTGTTGTAGATTTTTTTTTATTTTGGTGATCCTTGAGAAATAATAATGTCACTCAGCGAGCTATGAAAATATCTATGCTTGGTATTTCGCTACGGGATAAAATCCGAAACGAAATCATCCGGCAGAGGACCAAGGTGGTGGATATTGTCCAGAAATGTAGCAAGCTGAAGTGGCAGTGGGCTGGCCATAGTGGCCACGTCTGTCGCAGAACCGATGAGCGTTGGAGCAGACGGGTTCTCGAATGGAGACCGCGTCTCGGGAAACGTAGTGTGGGACGCCCCCCTGCCAGGTGGACTGATGACCTGATGAAGGTCGCTGGTGGTGGCTGGATGAGGAAAGCGGGTGATCGTGCGCTTTGGCGTACCCTTGGGGAGGCCTACGTCCAGCAGTGGACTGCAATAGGCTGATTGATTGATTGAGAAATAATTAAGGAATAAAAATGCTTCACTGTAATTAATTGATTCGGTCTACTCACGATAACTTAGAACACGATGATTACATGAATATGATGATGAGTGAACATTGTCTCACGACAGTTTTAAATGCTTTGTAAAATTCCCAGAAATCATGTTAACCTTTGTGCCTGTTATTAGAACAAGTTTTCATTTCATGACTTTACCCGAGTATTTAAAGTAAAATATTAACGTAAGAAAGCAAAAGGGTATTGCGAGAACTCGTAAGTTTCTTTTTTAATATTCCACATGTGACAAAACAGGAACTAAACAAGTAAGTTTTTGCGTATTCGCATCACGTAACATGCGTACAACGGCGAAACAATTTTGTGCGCGTCAGTAGAGACAAAACGTCCAGAGACGGTTACACCGATTCGACTGTTTTATTCATATTCTTAAAAAATATCATAGCTAGAACGAAAAAAGAAATGGTTTACTATTTAGTCAGCTTGCAAACTTTACTGACTATCATAGTAAAGTTATGTTTCAGTTCTACTACCAATATTTTGTGGTACAACAGCCGATTTAGGGCGACCTTCTTTAAAATCGTCCGCAAGCATACGACGACCACGATTAAACTCACTGAACCAGTGATACACAGTGGTTTTCGATGGGGCTTCCTCCCCAAAAGTCGACAAAAGTTGATCCATGCACTGTTTTTGAGTTAATCCACGCCGAAAGTCGTAATAAATCATAGCACGAAAATTTTCACGAGTCAAATCCATGGTGATGATAGACATTGAATTTTAAAAATGGCGCCACAATGTAAAAACAATTGACAGATGAATTTAACAAACTTTATTTTACAGCCAAAGAGTTCTATTTTTAAATGTTATAATTTCTTTTTAAATATTGTTTATGTAAGTGGCCAGTTCCGGATATATAAATAGCAGCCCTTGTACACTCGTAATTTAAAGTTTTGATCACGTCCGTAATTTAAAAAACAATCGTTGAAGAATTGGAAGAGTATTTTTTTAAATCTTAGGAACATACTCGTATATGCACTCATTTTTAGGGTTTCATACCTATAAGGAAAAACGAAACCCTTATAAAATCACTCCGTGTCCGTCCGTCCAACTGTCACAGAAATTTTTCTCAAAAGCTACGAAAAATGCGCATGTAAATCATACAATAATAAGTAAATGAAAATAATATATTCAATTAATTTGGGGGGTCAATATGGTTCTACCAATAAAAAAAGTTTGAATAAACATTTGTGTGGGGTTCATTTGAAAAAGCCAACAACTTTTACGAGTCTAAAAATATATTTTTTTAATTGTTTTAGGTCTTGTTTAGGTATTTTTTAGCTAAAAATGTGCAAAAAATACTGTTCCCCTACCCCTCCTATTCTCCTAGGTTCTTCTTCTTCTTCGTGTTCCTCTCCACTACTGGAGGTTGGCAGTCAGCTCCGCGTACGTCTCTCTATCTCTCGCCAAACGGAATAGTTCTTCTACCGTGGCGACGACGCGACTCCTCTCCAACTTTCCTAAAGCTAAAATTTTGGTATTCTCAGGGTTAATATATATTAAACCAAAAATTACAGGAAAACTGCATGTTTTTGATTTCGTAATAGTTTCGAAAATAAAAAGTATTTTTATAAAAGTAGGTATAGAGAAATATCCTTTGCTATAAGTTATGTAAGGAGGCAGAGACGTCGAGTTCTAATTCCAAATTTTATCATAGGTAGTGAGTGTTAGTTCTTGAATATAGTCAGAGATCAGGCATTTATTGCAACATTTTTAGTAGGTATATTATTATTTTATTTTAATTTTCAGGAAAACCAACAGCTATTAATAAAACATTAATACAATATAATATTAATTAGGTAGCACAACATAATAAAAAAACTACGGTGTAAGTGGGAGTTTGAAACTCTTATTAATGTTTTACGTCTAAACAAATGTAGTGAAACATTTATACGACTTAAAAAAGATACTTTTGGGAAAAGAGATATTACTTTGTCCAAAATAATATATTTCTCAATATGCCAATATTTAAAACGAGGCGTTGTTCTAATGCAATGCGTCCATCGATTGTTAGCGTAAATCGATCAAAATGCAACAAAATGACGCAACACCCTTCGGGTGGTAGTGAGCCCATGAAACTGAACAACTTTTGTTCTACTCGTACAACTTTTCAAAATAACAAGTAAAGACCAGAAGGAAGTAGTTCTGGTTTAATACATCCTTTTCATGTTTCTGCAACAAAAATATTTTTCCCGTTTGTAAATCATTATGCTTATTACACGGACTGTGGACGAGAACAATATAATATAGCAAGGGTTTCTAATGTAGGCAGTGTTTATATTTTCTAAAAAAAACGACAAAGTGCGAGAGTAAACCTCGCGCACTAGGGGTTATATAAGTATAATACATACCTTACGCAGTATCTTTATAAAAAGATTAATTTTGCAAATACCTAATTTTATTTGACGTAGCGCCATTTTATATTATCGTTTTTCACTATGTTTTTGTACTTTTAAAGGAGAAAAGTTAAAGATTACGTTATTTTTTTTTTAAACTTATAGTCTCATTTGATCTTTGTGACCTCGTCTTATTAACAAATCTAAGCTTTGTTTACATTTATTAATCAAGGGTGATTTCGTATTAAACTATTGTCGTCAATCAAACCTACGTTACACGGTCAAAAAATTTAAACCATATACACCGTGAAATTGCATTGGTTGATTTTCATCAAAGGGAGTGTTCACTCCATTAAACTGAAAAACTTTCCCCAGGGAACATGGGCTGAAAAAGAATGCATCCATAGTAAATCTAAAACGTCGATAAAAGCGACCCCTATCTTTCGCTGTTGGTATTAGCAACAAACTTTTTATCAGCTCAGTACCTACGCGACACAGCGCTCAGAAGTACCTTAATTTTCCATAAGATGTCGTTTGATTATTCTTGTGTTCTGGATTTAAAAATACATAATATGTGAAGGATAAAAAAATATGAATTGCTCACTCACAGTTTATAATGTCCACATCGAAAGGCAAGAAAATGTACTGGAAGATGTCATTGCAGATAGGTCAACGTCACACACATAACTTTTGAATTTGGTTACAAACATGTGGTGCAGGGGTGCTCATGATACTAGACACTAAACGAACCGCCCACTTACAATTTCTCCATTTATAAAAAGTAAATATAATTAATTAATAATTAATTTAAATAGTTGAGGAATGCAAAGATACCACGCTTACGTTGAATCAATTTTTCGCTACGCTACGGTCTGATATTCTGGGGTAATGTAATAGCACTGAGGCAGGGAGAGCATTGTAGTACAAAAAAATGCATTTCAGCTATGTGTGGAGTCGCATCAGACAAACCGCTTTACATTAAATTGGGTCTGCTACCTTTGCCTGCCTTGTACATTTATGAAATGGATCCATTTATCAAAAAAGCACAATGAACAGTTTAATTCAAGTAAATTCACGTGTACAGAGAGATCCTCACATAACTCTCCAGGATCCTCCTATAACAAAAGCTGTGTTGCAATGTGTGTCAGGTTATACAATAAGATACCACGTCGTGATACAAAAGATGCAACAATAAAACAGTTACTGTTCAAGACTAAATTATATAAATAATAATATTGGCTATATTTTATTTATTTTTATTTATTGGCTCTTACAGCAGAATTTTTACGATTATAAAGAATTCATAAATTAAAATGTATTTTGACTACTATTTATTTTATTGATTCTGTTGGTGTTATCTTAATGACTATGAATGATTTTATATTTACCATAATTACAATATTTTTATTTTTATTTTTATTATTATTAATAAATAAATAAATATGTGGGGACATCTTCACACATGGCCATCTGATCCCAAACTAAGCATAGCTTGTACTATAAGTACCAGACAGCTGATATACATTACTTAAATAGATAAATACATACTTATATAGATAAACAACAACCAGACACAAGGCAAACACAAGTGCTCATCACACAAATGTTTGCTCTGGGCGGGAATCGAACCCGCGACCCTGTGCGTCGGAGGCAGATGCACTACCACCCGGGCTACGGAGCCGTCATTATCCGTATTATTTTCTATTGTTTAGATATATAGATTTAATGCCTAAACATTTGCATGCTGACTCTAACGCTGGCAATTAAATACATGTAAGCACTATAATATACGTTTCCATGTTTTAAGCAAATAAATGAATTATTATTATGGGGAAACTTCTTCAGTTCACCTTTAATATTTTTGTTATAATAATGAATTGGCTGGACTTTTACTAAAATAAAGGTAATAATATTGATTAAATGTATAATAAAAGTTAAACAAACGGTATGCCACTTATAAATTGTTGTGCCTCTGAGTATATTTGGAAACTGCGTAGGTTAGGGTTCAAACTTCAGAAACAACGCTTTCCAGGATTTAAAAATTATAGTTTATATTCGTATGAGTACAAATAACGTAAAAGTATACTTGTTTAATTAGCCTTTTTTACGCAAAAACTAACCATAATTAGTTGTGGTATTTTGTAAATGAGTTATTATTACATCCAAAAAGTACTCTTCGCTTCGTTCGGAGAAATGCTACTCGTGCTGCATTTACCATGGACTATCCCGTCGTATTAGTTAAAATATAGATTTCTAGAGAAACTTTTTCGGCTAATAATGTTTTTTTTTTATCACCAGACGTCTTAGAAATTGTTTCCTCTGAGAAGCTCGAGCTTTATTAAAATTTCAGAAGCATCTTTCCTCTTGGGGAGCTTGTATTATTTAGCATTTACGTGTGCCAGTAAGCCAAGCCATCTTATATCGAATATAGCTTACTGTCGTACCAGTACTTAATCTTTAAAATACATGCATCGTTTATTCTAGCAAGAATATTCCTTAGCTAGAAAATATTATTTATACTTTACGCTACTCAATGAACTCTTTGTAATTACACCCCGCTAGTCTATTTCCTAAAAAAAAAGTGTATTCGTATGTGGCCTTATTGCTAAGGTAGCAAATTCTTCTAAACAACTTTGAGAATTTTTTTTTCTGAATAAGTACACAAACTTTTATACATATTATACTTTATATATTATACTTTATATTTTTGTAGGTAACCCTAGTGGATGATCTCACGTATACAAACTTTTTCCAAGGGACAATTTCGGGGGTAGTTACCGGCCCAGCCTCTACCCAAAGGGCATGCATAAAGGAAGGCCTGCAAAAACTTTTCCATTTAACTTAGCCCATGGCACCCTGATTACTCGTCTTTACTTTTAGACGCCGCGCCGCATGGCCGTCGCTCCTAAAAAAAATAAGGCTGAAAATATGTACCTATTTTCACCTTTATAAATTTTCCTTTAGTTTTGTATTAATTTTGCAAATGCTAAGTTTGTATAAAATATATTTTTGTTCTCCTAAATAGATTGTAGCTCTTCCAAGGGTTATAGTACGATCAGAACAAAACAGTTGCTAAAAATAATTCCACTAAACAAAATCCAGTGTAATACTACTATTTCTACTACTACTACGAGCTTGTATTTCAAGCATTTATACGTATTTCAGTTGCCTCATAGCAAATGGCACTGAAATATGGCTGATCTATCAGGCTTATCAATTTACCATGAAGATGCATTTTTTTCATCTCGTAAATGTTAACGTGGTTTTAATTTGTTTTTGTTAGGTACACCCTGAATAAATAAAAAATGTTCTCATGTGAAGATTTATATGAAAATTCAATTAGGACTATTTCTCTGCCTGAAGGAATAACAGTCGCCTGATTTATTTCAGCCCGAGGACAGATTGTGGACTGAAACTTGAGTTAGTACGTGACATGCCCCCAAAACATGTCATTACATAGGGTAAGGGATATATGAGGAACAAAATGAAAAGAAAACTACCTTCCATTTGGAAGAGAAAAATGGTATTGAAATATTCTAAATTCGTTTCCTTTTATATTATTTTAATAAATAGAAACTTGCACTTTTGTCGTCAATTAGTTTAGAAAATATTTATTGCTAATAAATACATCATGACATAATATTTCATTTTCCGGAAAAAAAACCTTAATAAAAAAAAATGCGAGAGTTATATTGAAATAAAATTTATCTTATCTTTATCTTTATCTTATCTCTTTACCTATGTCATCAATACGCATAATAATAGATGGTAATATTGTAAAATATTTAGTGGGTAGTTGTTTGTAATTTTATCGTTGTACACTTAATTTAATATAAAAAGTATAATAATCGACCGTTGGGATGCAAGGCAGACTGATATGAAAGGTGGCGCCACTTCCGCCACAATTCCTCTATAAATTGAAGCTAAACTCATTCATAAAATTCCTAAGGGGTAAGAGCCTTCTGCTCCCCCGCAAGTCCGCGCCCACTATATTACCACTCTGGTATAAATAGTGATTAGGTCCGTCAAAAAAAAAAAAAAGTAGCGGGTTCAGTCTGCCTTCCATTGTCAACGGGAGTACAAGAAGTGTATTGTGATCTGTGCAATTTTGGATAATATAACGCATAAAAAGTGAGTACCTAGTTTTTATTTATGATTCTCCAGTGTCCCACAAAGCGACCACTACATTTATATAGGAAAATAATTTGTCAGATGAAACAAAAAAAAATCTCGTAGTGTAATCAACTGGCTGCACAGTTTTGTATGGAAGGCCTATGACTGTTTCTTTGATGAAGTTGTTTAGTTTCAATGAAATGAACCGTCTTGTAAAGTGTTTAAAACTAATTAAATGAAAGAATTTTCGTGCATTAATTATTACATGTATACTATATATGTATATCTCGCAGACCATAGGGGTATATTTGAAACATTGGTGTCAAATCGGCATACGCCCAACTAAACTAAACTAAAATTAGTCCTGTCACTTTCTATGATTTTTAATTGAAAAGGGACCGAGGATCATCGGTTTTGTTTTAGTCTTTGACTTCATGACTAACTGTCAATTTTAGTGGCTTTTTATTCGTCATGGTGTTAAGTAGGCACTAAAACAAGACTTTTGATACCTGAATGCCGCATTTCTATAATTTGATTCTAATAAGCTTTGTATGTCCAAATTGGCATTACATCTTTGAGAAAAGTCATTACATTTATCCACCGTAGGCGGCATTGTGAATAAAAGTCGTTAGGGAAGGATGTTGGTAAGTATACTCTTCACAATTCGTTACTCGGTTCCTGCGTTAGAGATGAGAAAAATATCGATAAGACGAGCGATATTATTTATTTAAACATTTATTGTACACATAACACAAAATAAAAACGACACAACAGGCCTACTTGTTCTAAAGAAATATCTTCCAGCAAGCTTACAGCAGGTATTATTATATTTTAAATGGAAGCGAAAAAATGTTTGTCCCGACCAAGATCAAGTGCTTGAACCTGTTTCTTAAGCTTTTCGTTGACAACATAGGCAATTTTAGCTTTTGTGTCTGATTTTTATCTAAATTTACTAATATTTTATGCCAATTTATTAAATTGAAATTATCTATAACGGATATTGGAGATAGATTGATCGTAAACAAACGATTGACAGCTGACATTATATTGTAAGATTAGCTTTGTCAGAAATTGCGGGTAGATTGTTCGTAAACAAGCAAGTGCCATCTGTCAGTTTGAATGGAAATATCAGATTGGCGAGTGAGTTAGTGAATGAATGAACAAAGTGAACGAAGTATGACGAATGATTTGAGAAACCACGTGTCGCATTGTGATAATTTATTATCGTTTCTTATTGTTGTCTCGTTCTGTCTTTTTTTTTCTCTTTTCCTGACACATGCTTATTTTATATCATATTTTTCCTGATCTTTTTTGAAACTTTCTACCGAAATACAATCTTTTCCCACAAGAAAAACTCGTTTTCGAAATCAAGGTGGGCGTAGCTTGGAACAAGGATATTCCAATCAACCAATAAATATATTCTCATTATAAAAAAATATTGATTTAAATTTCAGGTAGGGTTTAAAAAGTTACCTACTGACGTCACCTACCGTTTCCCACCCCTACCACACACTGAATGTAGGGAACGGAATGAATACGGAATGGCCTATTTTTTCGGCGACTTTTCGTAGAGTTCCTTTGTGAATATCGTATTAGATAGTGAATAATGAAATTTTTTTCGAGAGACCTCGTCCTCTTTCCTTAAAAAATTTAAACCAGACTGTTCAACTATGCCGCCATTTGTCATTTTTAACTACGAATGCTGAGTAAATGTTGGTTTCTATTCTTCTCTAAATGCTAAAAGCATAAAATAATTTACTCTGTTTTTGTTGTTTTTAGCAAAACAAAACGTAAGCAGGTCGTCTGGGTCATATGTCAGAGAAACGCCTCGTTTTTCATGAGTATCGGCTGTGGAGCGATCGGTCCATCGACACAGTCAATTTATCATGTAACAACTGCGAGTTTGGACCCTTTGCTTTTTGGCCTTTTTAAATTGAGCCGCTTTAGTCACAATATTTTAAAGGATTTATGTCGCGATTTTATTATTTTCGAACTTGACTTTTCAAAGCAGATGGTCGCTAGGGACGAATGAGAAAGAATTTATAGTTGTGAAAATTACTAAGAAAATAATAATTTTACTAAAATGGTGTATTGTTTTATTATTGTCAGAAATCGCCTTAATTTAATACAATCTATTAAAATAAATTTTGTTCGATATTATTGAAGCTAGAATTGTGTAAAGCCGAGTAAATAACGTTAGAGATGGTAAATAATACTTAGTATTCAAGAATTTATAACAAAATTAATTCAAAGCAACCCAATATCGCATACTCACTGAACCGAGTGAGAAAGGTCAGGAAAGTTGGCAAAGTTTACCAAAGTTTTGAAATTATGAACCCTATGTCGCTTCAGATTCAAGGAAAATTTGAGGTTTCGTGTTTGGGTATGGTATAATAGTAGCATCGAGTACAACGGCTCGTTTTCTAGAGTTTTTGGTTTCTGGTGCGGAAAAAAATACACTGTGGTCAAACAAAATATGTTTATTGCACTTATTTCAGACTGAAACATCTTTTCTAAAAAAGTATTTAGTCCGTGCTGTTGTCTATAAACCATTGATATCGTAGGTAATTCATTGATAAAGTTCTGCTGAGCTTTTGATTTGATGGTGTTGACGTGCTGACTTTATAAATGTTGATCTGACGTATTTATCTTAGATTAGAGTTTTCGTTTCACAAAATGTAAGCACGAGCTTGATTTAACTTGACTATGATTACTTAGTGCGTTCTCGTAATTCCCCTAGAGACTGTTTAAAAGCGCGAGTCATTATACAAGATGCAACGCTAATGGCAGTCTTGAGCCGTTTGTCTTGAACAGCCTCAAACTTTACTTATTATCGTAAATTGCTGCAAAATGTACCGGCTCCTGGAATTTCCTTAATAATAATAAATAGTCTTGAACCCTAATTTAATTTAATTTGAATAAACTTTTAATATTATGAGAAAAAGGATTACTTGAACGTTTTCATGATGTCATACTTTTGGTCCTAGGAATTGCAGAAGAAAGAAAATCATTTCAAACGTCAAACGTGAGACTAAATTGTTTATTTCTACATTACAGTTTGGTCCCCATCCCAATCATCTTCTTACTGCTCTGCTTTCGACTTTGTATCGTGCTGTAAAATATAATGTGCAGTTGGGCTTGGACCTATATATACTGATTTCTATATTTTAGGGTAGTCTCAATCCCTTTGTATTAAAATTATAATTCTATTCATCAGTTTGTACCGGAAAACTTCATAGTAAAACTGGTTGAAAAGGTTATACAAAATGTAAATAAATTAGCTGACACTATTTTAAAGAACCAACCTACCCATAAACCTGAACAACTTTCCCCAAGAAACATGGGCTGTCGGACGACAAAAAATATGCATCTTCTGGATTTTCTATAGTAAATCGATTAGCTGGCCGCGTGGTATTGTATAAAGGGACAACTTTTTTTGTCGTCCGACAGCCCATGTTTCTTGGGAAAAGTTGTTCAGTTTCATAGGTAGGTTGATCCTTTAAATTAGTGTAAGCTAATTTATTTCATCAACATCGACATCAACGGCCGGACTATGAGCCTCCTCCACTCAAATGGAGGGTTTTGCCATAATCTCCACGCTTGGCAGGCGGGTTGGAGATCGCATATTAAGGCCGGGTTATTGCAAAAATTTGCAACTCAACGCGGTTTAGTTGAAAGTTCAACCGACGTGTTACTGAAATAACGTTCATATTAGCGTGCGATGCTGCACGGTGGTTACGTCCGACACCGCGCAGGAATCGTGCGAAAAACTCGTTTTTCTTGAACTCTTTTGCTTATTAACAGAAAATGGCAGAGTTTATAAAAAATGTAATTGATTTAAAATCTAAGTCAATAATTGGCAAGTTATATTAACGAAAAAAAAAAACTATGGTTATCGCTTTAAGTTACGAGATCAAGGACGTCAAAAATTTTTTTGCTGCTTTTTTTTTAAACTTGTGCTTCTTATATCTAAATTATTATAATGTATTTAAAAATTCTACTCGATTTTAAATTTAATTAAGGATATATTATGTTAGCATATATTTTTTTACATTTATAGAATCAGTACAAGTGCTAGTATTTGATCGTCAAAGTAGCGACTATGGGCGCTATTTCCACATAACCCCGCCTTAAAAGGTTACTGTATCAGAGAGCGCTGCTGCCCGTTCCCTGTTCAATGCGTGGTCCCAAAGTCGCCTCTTACGACACCCACGGGAAGAGTAAGGGTTGGTGACAAATGTATTCTACTCTGCCGTCACCACACAGCTAATTTATTTACACCTTATACTATAGGCCATCACATCTAATTCCAATGTAAGACTCAATCACAGTAAAGGACAAGACTTTACCACTCAAACGACGGCAATTAGGAACGTCTATTTAGAGGAACCCTTCTAGTAATTTATTTTGTGGCTTTTTTCTTCCCTTTTTACCTAAACGATCCGAGGTAATTACTGGACTTGAATCCGTGTGCTCGAGGCAGAATTAAAAAATAACATCCAAAAAACTCTATTTGCAAAGAAAATGGCGCGGTCAAAGTTTTTTGGCATGAAAGTGTACGCTCTCTGTAAATAATGTAATATAATTTTGCCCAAAATATTTCAACAGATTTTTCTGTAAAAAAATCTACGCTATACTTAAAGTTAAACATAATTTTAGGAGCTATTATTATTTTAACTGTGAATTATTTTTTGCCTTCCTCTTTCTGTCAATGTTATGTAAAAGAGGAATAAGAGCAACATGTTTTCATTTCTTTTCGCTATTTCCTGTTTTACTGTAGCTTAAAACTTTAAAACTTTTCTGCTTTACTTCATAAATATGAAGAAAATATATTTTACTCGTAAAAACGAGTCGTCAAATCTGTTTTATCTGGCTCCAATCTCGCGGACCCCAACTCACGTATCTACTTTGCAGAAAGTTTGTTCTTGGAGCTACGAAGAGATAATTCATAGCAACGCCTCACTTGATTCTTTTAACTCCAACCGGTCTTGAGGTAGTAATGCACTTCTCATGGTAGACTACTAATTTGGGCTGTGTGTGCGGAGAGGTGCAAGCCATGACCACTTACTCACCTGAACTTAAGGCGAGGCCCTATTTGAAAAATCGTTCCTGGGCCCCTTTTCTCGCGTATCTCACGTCTCGGAATATGTACCAAATCAAGAAAATTACAACCAACAGAAGAGTTTATAATTTAGCGACGTAACCAAGTAGATTTTACATATAATCAAGGAATGAAGCAAAAATAAATAATTAAAATCACCGAAAATCACCCCACATTCAAAATTTGCAAATCTGTTTTCTCAATATTTTCAGCGACAAGAACATATTTTTTTGTATTTTTGGGTGGCTTAACGGCGAAACCAACTAGTTTTTTAATTCGTTCTATATTTTTTACAAAAAAGAGAAAAGACTTCAAGAAAAACGAGTATTTCGCACGATTCCTGCGCAGTGTCGGACGTAACCTCCGTGAAGCATCGCACGCTAATATGAACGTTATTTCAGTAGTACGTCGGTTGAACTTTCAAATAAGCGCGTTGAGTTGCTAATTTAAGATAGGGCCTCGCCTTAATGGACGCCATCCAATCCGCCGCGCGCCGCCGCCGCCGTCCTTTAAAGTCCTGTAAAGTTCGACTTTCCGTCGACTCGCTAAGAAGTTAGTAGACTCTTACCTTCGGCCTAAGATAAATAACTCTGACAAAAACGTCACCTCCATATTATAATATATTTCGCCACTCTTCGTCTTTCAGAAAAACTTTTCTTCAGGTAGGAAGAAACTTTAATTGAATATTTCAGGAGAGGACAACTTTTTCGCTTCTCAAAGCGTAGCCTAAATGCATTGAATTTGATTTTGTGCGTCAACTCATGTGTTTTCGCCGGATTATGGTATTTGACTACTTTTTTATTGATTTATAAATCCTATCTTGATAGTTCCTGTTACCAAAGAGTAAAATATTTTTTGCATTATCTTTAAATTTTACAGAGTAATTAAAGTTTGAAAGTCAAGATTAGGCAGGCAAATACATGCTCATAAACAGAACGTGACAGTAAACAGTAAGTAGACATATTGAAACTTTAAAAAATCAATGTAAATTGGTTTTAAAAACGATTATTTTTTTTGCGAATCTTCTGCTATACGCTTAGCGCGAGGCAACGCGCTTCAGAAATCTTTGTAAGAACCTCAGAGGAACAAAAGACCATCAAGCGATCGTCGCACGTCGCGCGTCAGATGTCTATGGTAAGAACCAAAACTTGATACTTTTTATTGTCAATGATATAGTGGCTAGGACCTCTGCCTCCCGTCCGAGAGACGTGGGCTCAATCCACACTACACGCACCAATGTGCTTTAAAATTTCAGATTCATGGAACGTTTGTTTGACGAAGAAAAACATCGTGAGGAAACCTGCACCAGTAGGCCTAAGATGCGCACGAAGACAAAAATTCTTTCTTCGCTCTTGTCTACACTGAGGAAGACAAAAGACCCAAGTCTACAGGGGCTAACATGGCAACATGCGAATGAAGACAAAAATAGACAAACTTTTCTATTTTTTTTTTTTTGTTTTATCTTCTAATCCCTAACATGCGCACTCAATTTTTGTCTATTTTTGACGTTTGGATCAAGACAATGTTTCTTCCACATAGTGGGTCGAAGACAAGGCAGCAAAGTTATTTTGATTAAGTCCGTAACGTGGAATAAAATATAAACCAACAAAATAAGTGAAGTAGTAGTATGCAGCATAAAATGAAAGATAATAAAAATCAACATCTACAAGGAGCGGCAGCGCTAATATGTGGCATTGGCGGAATTGATTTGTGACTACTTTCCTGCCTTTTACCGAATAAATTAGCCAATGGACCAAGCAGCGGCTAAGTGAGGATGTGGAGCCACACACGGAAGACGGAATTCCTACTCATTTAAAGGTATTTTATGTGAATGACAAATTCTAACCTAACTTACTCGTAGACGTGGTTTTTATAAATAAATCCTATAAAATACCCAATAAAATACATGATACCTATTGTTTTTGATTTTGAGCGCAGTCGAAACTGGGGCTGGATCATGTTTTACCTACTAATGTTCATAAATTTTGTATTTTTTGAAATTGATCTATCATTATATATAAATTAAGTACCTAAAGTATTATAAAATCAATAGATTTATGCTGTTGGTAAGTAATTACTTAATACAAATTGAATTTGGAGTCTAATTCCATCAAGTCCATACATTATAATAATATATCCTGCGTATCTGACCATCATCATATTGCATGGCAAAACTATTTTCTTCTAATGTCCTATTTATTTTTAGCATTTAAAATTAAACAAAAGAGAAGTCTAGCAAATACAATTATTATACAAAATAAGAAAACAATGAAAGTAGAACAAAAAAAGCATGTAAAAAATGGAAATTAAATTTTATACTTACCTATAAAGGTTAGGTGCTAAATATTATTGTTATTACTTACTATTTGTGTTTTGAAATGCAGCATGTTTTCTGACTTGATCAGTCAGTTTTACCACAGGTTTTATTACTTAGCATACTGCATTCCATGGCTCGTTGACAAACAAAACATGAGAGCCATTGGTCCACTTCTGCCACATGCATGCCTCTAGCTAGACCTATGGGCAATATACAACTAATCTGGATCTGATATACAGATTGGCATCAACATGTGGATGGCCTCATAGCGAGGAGGAAGTAGGGAGAAGAGAGAGGCCGGTGCCCAGCAGTGG
This sequence comes from Carpatolechia fugitivella, assembly GCA_951230895.1. Lineage (NCBI taxonomy): Eukaryota > Metazoa > Arthropoda > Insecta > Lepidoptera > Gelechiidae > Carpatolechia > Carpatolechia fugitivella. The sequence goes on along the minus strand of OX579652.1, from coordinate 5,573,757 downwards.
GCCAGTCATTGCTAAATAAGATAAGAATAAGATGTTCAACATTTTGCTGATTTTGTAGGTGATTCCGGCTACCCATTGGAACCATGACTGATGACGCCTATCGACAATGCTGAACCCGGGTCTGCTGAGCTGAGAAGTGGTACACCGACTGGCACTGCAGATTCCACATCATCATTGAACGCACTAATGGTTATATCCAGAGAAGGCGTCAGAGATAATATGCATCTTCCGAGATAAAATTATGAAGCATTTCGCGTTAGTAGGTATACATTTCTATTGTTTTTTTTTTCTAATTTTACTTTTGTTTAACTACATTTTTTTTACAGAGTGGAATTGGAAGAAGGGGATGTGAATGATGGTGGTGTGGATCCATTGGCCGATGAGGACCAGCCTGTAAATTTATTGTGGTTGGCAGGAATCAACCGACAAGAAATTTTATTGTTAGAAATTATTTTTAACTTTATCTATTAATATGTTTATTACATAATTGCATTTGTTTAATTATTTCTACTTGTTAAATCTGTATAAATAAACAAATCATAAAGTCAAACTTGAGAGTATTATTTTATTCAATTGGCCTTTATTCAAAATTACAATTAGGTATATTTATTCATGGAAGGCTCGAGCCCCTCAGCGGGGACTCACATATTATGATCTGTTGATGATATTTATAATTTACTTAAAACAAATAGGGTAAAATAAACTTTGTTTCTTCTTTTACATCTGTTTGCACTGCAACAAAGACCTCTCCTAACTTTATCCATTCTTCTCATCTTGTGCTGTTCTTGTCCATGTCCTGCTGACCATTTTAGTTATCCTCCTATCTTTTTCTTTGCCTTCCTCTTGCTCCCTCTCCTTCTCTGGGGCACCAAGATAGCATAATCTTGCTCTATTTTTCTTCTCTTGCTTTGGATCCGGACCTTATAGCCTGCCCATCTCCATTTTAGAGATTATATTTTTACTGCTATTTGAGAGTAGGCACGCCACTATTACAGGCTTAATAGAATTATAAATGCATCATATTTGTTGTGTAAAAGATCTTATTCCTTCTTCTGAAGCGTGTTTCGTTTTCGCTTGACTTGGATCTGTTCGGCTAATAAATTATTACTAACTACCAACTGTTTTCTTAATGAGTTCCTGAAACAGATAAGAATATCATAATACATTGTTGATAGTAGGGTAAATACAAAAACAACAATTATGGAACTTTTTAACAAAAATATAATTTTAAGTTTGTTGTGATATTGCTTTAATATTGACAAGTGTACTTACTTTGACCTTTTAGCAGAAGAAGAAGCCATTATTAAAGCTAAAAATGCACAGTATTCTTAGATTGTGTCAATTATTTTTTACTGTAGACAGAAAACTGTTTTGATTTCTAAAATGCACTCGTCCACAATAAAACAAACAATTAAATTTTTTGGCGGTACGCGGGCGCGGGACGTCCATAGACAATTTAAAGAGAATTGGGTGTTTTTTGATTCACATTGAACGAATGGAAATGAATGTCATGACATTTTTAATGGCATTGCATAGTGTTGCTTATAAGAAAAAAGAATAATTTTATGTTTTGGCAACTCTGCTTTTCTCTTGAAGAGATAATTTATTCTTCGAAGACTTCCGAGTCGCAATGGGCTGCCATGTTAGACCAATAGACAAATTTGGAAGAAAAGACAAATTTTGTCTTCTCTTCTGAGAGTTTTGTCTATAGTGCGCATCTTAGGCCAGCAGGTTGTGTTTAAAGTCGACTAACCCGCACTAGGCCTGCGTGGTCGACCGAGATCTGGTCGCCCTAATTCAGGGTCGGCTCGAGCCCCTCTGTTGGATCGCATTGTGCTGGGTGATGATATCGAGTTTATCATTGCTCATAAATAGGAAATATTTCATTAAAACCCAGGAAACGAGATTATTTCATTTGGAATAAAAGTTAGCTATGTCTGCCATCCTAACTCAGCCGTACCATGATTGCACTAGTTTGTGTTCGAGTTTAATGAACCTAATACACGGCGTAATTAGTTCTATAAAGATCCTGGCAAACGGTCTTCGAAAGTACTCTGAGTAGTTGTAGAACATGTCAAATTAAAAATGAGTATTAGTCCGGATTTTGAATCTAAAAGAGAAAACACTCGTGAAAATGTAGGTAAAATCGACCATTGTACTTGTGTGGCACTACTATAACTGTTGGTGCGATCGCGTGGACTGAAACATAGGATAAGTGCCGCACAGGACTATTGCTGGGATTGGGCCGTCCGGTTGAGGGTCGTCGAAAAGAAACACCAGTATTCTGTGCAGGATCGCTTCCTCGGTCCGCTGTACCACACTACACCGTTGAGGTACTATTTGCACTGCCGCTGCTACCGTTCCTCTTTCTGTTTTCCTCTTGAGGCTTCCGAACTGTTTACTGTACTGTGAACCACTGCTTAAAACACACTGTCAGTGCAGCGGGCAGTGCTCCGTATTTATACTCCTACCCGTTAGGGTAAGGGGAGGTGAAGGCGGAGTGAGCGGGGCGAGGGACCGATGTTTGTTTATTAAACAATAGTTGTTTACAACAAATGACAATGGGTTGTTTACCTATTATTTTCTAGAATTTTCTAGCTAACTATGACGAACGTAAACAACATCGTAAACAACATAAAAAACATCGGCTCTATACTATTCTTTACCGACTAGATTAAGCGAAAAGGTGGGTAAAGTTCGAGAATATAAAACTGTAAGCTATTAAATATCTATAACTACTTAGGACACTAAAGTTCTTCCCTATAAACCTATAAAATACTATTCTAGTAGGAAAAAAGAGTTTAAATCAATAAACTTAATCTACAATATCTATAAGGCTAAGTCTTATGCTAGCAGTTAATTAGAGGCCGTCCCGTACATTCTCCCGCCGTGCGTCGTCCGTCGCCTCGGTCGACGCATCCTTGTTCCGTGGAAGGGACGCCTCTTCTGTTGATTGTAGCACGACGAGCTTCTTGGTCGGTCTGCGTAGAATGCCTCCTTTGGTCTTCACGTCTGCTGTTCTGACGATCCCATCTGTGCCAGGGTAGGTTGCGACGATCAGTCCGCGTGGCCATGTATTACGCGGCAGAGTGTTGTCGGCGATTAGGACGACGTCTCCGATGCGAAGTGCTGGTCCCTTGCTTCGAGGCTCCCGCCGGTGTTGAAGTTCGGGAAGGTATTCACGAATCCACCGGGACCAGAAGATGTCAGCGAGACGTTGAGATGCTCTCCAGTGTGTTCGTCCTATCAGGTCAGAGTCGTCGAACGTCCCTGGTGTTACTACTCGAGCAGATCCGCCCAGCAGGAAGTGATTCGGTGTTATTGCCTCTGGATCGTTTGGGTCTGTCGATACGTGGGTGAGTGGTCGACTGTTGACTGTATATTCGACTTCAGCGAGTAGTGTGTTGAGGACCTCTTCTGTCGGGTTTGTTTCTTTTAAAGCGACGTAGAGTGCATTCTTGACGCTCCGTACTAGGCGTTCCCAGGCCCCGCCCATAAATGGTGCTGCAGGGGGTATAAAACGCCAGCTGATCTTCTTGTTCGTCGCCTCTTGTTCTGTTGCTTGATCGATTGCTCGGCGTAGTTCCTTGTCCGCGCCTTGTAGATTTGTTCCGTTGTCGGACCATATCTCTGTTGGGCAGCCGCGGCGCGCTATCATTCGACGAAGCGCCATGATGGCTGAATCTGTTGTGAGTGAGGCGGCGATCTCCAAGTGGACGGCTCGCGTGGTCAGACAAGTGAATAGTGCGACGTATCTTTTCTGTTTACTCCGGCCCACAGTGACTGTGAGAGGACTGAAGTAGTCCAACCCAGTATAGGTGAAGGGGCGCTGATGGTGTGCTAGGCGCGCCAGCGGATGGTTCCCTGTCGATGGTTGAGGCGGAGCTGTCTTCCTCAGTCGACATGGCAGGCATCTGTGGATCACCATGCGTGCTGTTGGCCGCAGTCGAAGTATCCAATAATGCTGGCGGCATTCGTTGATTGTCGTCTCGACATTGGCGTGGTGCAGCTGCCTATGTGTGAAGTCGATGTAAAGCTTTGCCGTCGTATGGTTTCCGTCGATAATCGCTGGGGTCTTCACCTCTTCCTGGATGCCAGTTGTCGCGGCGATACGGGAGACGATCTTGATGACGCCGTCGACCAATTGAACTGCAAGTGGGCGTAGGCGGCTGTTCGTCGCGATATCACATCCTTGCTGTAGCGCTGCTATCTCTTCTGGGAACGAATCTCGCTGACTCGCTATGATGAGCAGCTTCTCTGCCTTGACCATGAGCCCGGCTTCTATTATTCTGTAGCTGCGATCAGCTTCTGTTGGCTTCATGGTCACCTGCGGCTTCGGCTTGCCTGTTTGTTTTCGTCCCCAGGCTGGATCAGCTTCTCTATTCTTTTTCGTGCGCTTGTAGTTTATTCTTTCTATTTTCGGACGACAGAGTGCTATGAATTGAAGCACGCGCGCTGTGGCTCGAAGTAAGCGTTCCCACTTCGAAAATCGGTTGCTATCGGGGATCGCGTCTGTAAGTTTCGATGTTGCCTGCTGTCGAACGTAGTTAGTCCTCTCTTCCCCAGTTTTCTCCTCGGACGTTTTCTGTTTGTCTTCAGGCCATGTTGTCGGATCTTCGAGTAAGAAGGGTGGTCCCCGGAACCATCTGTGCTGTGCGTCGAAGTCGCCCGGTACGTTGCGGGTGGCGTCGTCGGCGACGTTGAGCTTGGTAGGTACCCAACGCCACTGGCTGAGCTTGCTGTTTTCTTCTATGGCTGCAATGCGGTGGGCGACGTAGGGCTTGTATGAGCGCGCGCCTGTCTTCAACCATGTGAGTACTGTTCGGCTGTCTGTCCAGTACGTGACGGAGTCGGGTTTGCGATCGTGTTCGTCGATGACTGTCGCGGCCATGCGACTTCCCATAACGGCGGCTTGTAGCTCGAGGCGTGGTATCGAGGTCACTTTGAGTGGTGCGACCTTTGACTTTCCCATGACCAGGGAAGTGATGACGTGGCCGTCCGGTGCGGTGATGCGCCAGTATAGTGCGGCGGCGAAGGCGGCCTCGCTGGCGTCGACGAACACGTGTAGTTGTAGATCCGATGCGTCGCTGTAGTGTGGGTGGCAGCGCGGCATAGTGATGCCGGCTAGCTTCTGTAGGTACCCCGTTCATTCTGTCCACTGTGCTGCGAGGTCGTCGTCGATGCGTTGGTCCCAGTCGGTTCCCCTTCGCCACACTTCCTGTAGCAATTGCTTCGCTCGTGATATGACCGGTGATGCGAAGCCTAGTGGGTCGAAGAGGGACATGACGATTTTCAGTGCTTCTCGCTTGGTGGGGCGCGTGTTCTGTAAGATGTCTTGCGGTAGGCGGGCGAGGTCGAGATTGAAGGCGAGCTCGTCTGTGTGTGGCTTCCATACGAGCCCGAGCACGCGTTCCGTCGTAGTCCCGCCGTCCAAGGTGACCGGTTGAGACGCTGTAGTCGTCTCGGCGAGGGCGGCGACAATCTCTGCCGAGTTCGATTTCCATTGTCGTAGCTCGTAGTGTGCTTCGCTGTGTATGTCGCGCACCCGGCTTGCTGTAGCTATTGCTTCGTTGACTGTCGTGAAGCTCTGTAGGTAGTCGTCGACATAATGATTTCTTATCACGGCGTTGTAGACGTCTGGCTCCTTTTCTTTATAGCGCTCCGCGTTGACGTTCTTGACGTAGATCGCCGTAGCCGGTGATGACGTAGCGCCGAAGATAAGCGACGTCATTCTGTATTCACGGGGAGGGGTGTCCCCCCGCTCTCCTCCTCTCCATAGGTAGCGCAGCGCATCTCGATCTTCTTTTCTTATTTTGACTTGCATAAACATCTCTCTGATGTCGGCGGAGACGGCGTAGCAGTGCTGGCGTAGTCGCATCAATACGCCGGGCAGCGACTGCAGAAGATCGGGACCGGTAAGGAGATAGTCGTTGAGCGACACCCCTTTCGTCTTCGCTGCTGCGTCGTGGACCACGCGAACCTTGCCGGGCTTCATAGGGTTCAGGACGGCAAAGTGTGGTAGATACCATGTCCTTTTTTCGGTGCAGTCGGCGGGTGCTGGCTCGGCATATCCCTTTTGTATGAGCGCTTCCATCTGTTCTTCGTATTTTTTCTTGAGGAGAGGGTCCTTGTCTATCTTTTTTTCTGTAGTTTGAAGTCTCTTCAACGCGTTGTCGTAGTTGTTGGGCATCGGTGCATCATCGGTGCGCCAGAGGAGGGACGTTTCATAGCGGCCGTCTTCGCGTCGTACTGTGCGCTCTGCTAATATGTTGAGCGCACGTTGTTCCGGATCGCTGTGTGGTCTTTTCGGTGTTATGGCGATTGATTCGATGGCAAAGTATTGGCGGAGCTGTTCATCCATGTTCTCTTCCTGGGTGACGATGTGGTTCACGTAGTGTACGCGCTTTCCGAGCGTGCGTGTATGTGCCCCGTGTAGTACCCAGCCGAGGGGGGTGAGGGACGCGACGGGTTGGTGCCGCTCTCCCCGCTTCGTCTCTGTAGCCAACAGCAACTCCCAATTATCTTGACCGATGAGAATCTTCGGAACGGCGTCGTGAATCAAGCGCGCGCTAATGCCCGCCAGATGCGGGCAGTTGATGACGTCACTCCTTTCGACTCGCTGTGGTGAGAGACGCAGGCTGTTGATGGTTCGCGCTTGAATGCTGACTTTGCTCGATGTCCCCTGTACTGTGATCTTCACGCGTTGAGACTTAGCTTCGCCCATTTTGTTCGATAGGGCTTCGATGTGTAGTGGGTCGATCGGCCCCTTTGCGCCGATCTTTCTAGCGATGGCGGCGTCGATGAGCGTGACTGTAGACCCGTCGTCGAGTAGGGCGTAAGTACTGTAGTCGCCCCGCGGTCCGGTGACGGTGACTGGAAGAATCTTCAAGAAGCTGTGCGTCTTCTCTGTTGTCCTGGCGGTGCTCACGACTTCTGTTTCGTTTTCGCCTTTCTTGACGAAGTGTAGCAGCGGGTGATGCGTGCGGTCGCAGTCGTCGACTTTGCATCGCAGTGGCTTGCAACTGTGCTTCCGCGTCCTATATTTGAGGCATCTGAAGCATAGCCCTTTGTCCTTGGCTATGTCCCATCGTTCATCGACCCCTGCGTCGATGTATTGCGGACACTTCGTCGCTGCAGTGTGTCCGGGCTTCTGGCATACCGGGCACAGCTTTTCTGTTGCTGTAACTGTAGCTGTGGGCTCCACTGTGGCGGCGTACGTCTTCTGTGGTGGCCGCCGTGGGAGTGTGCTGTGGGTTGCCACGCGTTGAGTGGGCGCGGCCATTGTAGGTTGCTCGGGTTGAGCGTACGGGGCGCAGCGTTGGGCTTCGCGTTCCAAGAAGCGAGACAACTTCAATAGCTCGGCGTCGTCGTCCTCTGGCTGGAAGGCGGCGAAGTCGTACCATCTGTAACGCAGCACCGGTGTAAATTTTTCTATGGTGAGCTTCGTAATCTCCGGGTTGTACAAGTAGTGTTGCTTCTTCAATGCGCGGAGGGTGGCCACGATGTTGTTCACCTTTGTGGCGAACATGCAGACATCTCTGGCGGAGTCGGTGAGTCGCGGTAGGGCTCGCAGACGATCGAGTTCGACCTGTGCGATGGCGTCGGGGCGGCCGAAGCGGGACTGTAGTGTCTTCATGACGTCATGCGGGTCCGCGTCGTACATAAGCAGGTTTTCGACCGCTTCCCTTGCTGTTCCCTTGAGGCTCTTGCGTAGGCGGGCGAGATTCTCGACGTCGTTGTAAGAGGGCGCTGTTGCAGTGTAGGCTGCGTTGAATGATAGCCACTCTTGATGTGACCCGCTGTAGCTCGGTAACTCGAAGAAGTTACGTGACGTCGGACGTGTTGATTGCGCAGCGAGTGTGATGGCTTGCGCGAGCTCGGAGATGTCGAGGCTCTGCTGTTTGACTGTCATTTCCCGCGCTCCCGCCGGTACACAGACAGGGGGGGAACACTCCCCGCACTCCGGTTTTGCTGCTGCGGGGGCGCCGGGGGGGTGTGGCATCTTCCGTGTTTCTGCCTTCTCGTTTTGAGGCAGAGGTGGCAGCTCTTTCTTCGATAGGGCTGTAAGTTGATGCTGTAGACTCTGGTCGACCCAATCGGCGACGCGGCGTTGTGACTCGTTACCGCCGTTGTCTTCCTGTATGTCCTCCTCTTCCTCAGAGCTCTCTGCTTCAATGCGGGCGATGCGGGCGAGTTCATATTCTATCTTCAGGCGGAGGAGTTCTTCTTTTCGTATTGCTAGCTCCCGTGCTCGCATTGATCTTGCTTTCGTCGATGTTGATGCTCGGGATGCTGCAGGGTGGCGCGCGGGGAGGTGCGCCTGAACGGCGGCGGCGGAGGGGCGGTCGGAGTGTGCGGCAGTTACACCCCGACCGTCTTCTGTCGGGTAGGGCTCTTTCATTGTGGCCCCGTCTGTGTTGCTGGCTCGCTGGACAGCTTCTGTGGTGCCCTGGTTGCCCAGTAACGTCGGGCAGAGGGGCGTCTATTTCATGATTCCGCTTGCAGTGGAGTGGTGGGGGGCGACCCTAATGGGTGCGTCCTTGACGGATGGCTCGGACGTTGACGTAGTCTGTTCCGCGTGTGCGTCGGTGTCTTCGATGCTGTTGCCTCCTAATGTTGCGATTTCACCGGTGTGACGGTGATCGGTGTGGCTGCCTTTTCCGCTTCTGGTGACGACCATTCTTCTGTATTGACCGCAATCCGGCTCGAAGGACCAAAATGTGTGGCACTACTATAACTGTTGGTGCGATCGCGTGGACTGAAACATAGGATAAGTGCCGCACAGGACTATTGCTGGGATTGGGCCGTCCGGTTGAGGGTCGTCGAAAAGAAACACCAGTATTCTGTGCAGGATCGCTTCCTCGGTCCGCTGTACCACACTACACCGTTGAGGTACTATTTGCACTGCCGCTGCTACCGTTCCTCTTTCTGTTTTCCTCTTGAGACTTCCGAACTGTTTACTGTACTGTGAACCACTGCTTAAAACACACTGTCAGTGCAGCGGGCAGTGCTCCGTATTTATACTCCTACCCGTTAGGGTAAGGGGAGGTGAAGGCGGAGTGAGCGGGGCGAGGGACCGATGTTTGTTTATTAAACAATAGTTGTTTACAACAAATGACAATGGGTTGTTTACCTATTATTTTCTAGAATTTTCTAGCTAACTATGACGAACGTAAACAACATCGAGTAACGTAAACAACATAAAAAACATCGGCTCTATACTATTCTTTACCGACTAGATTAAGCGAAAAGGTGGGTAAAGTTCGAGAATATAAAACTGTAAGCTATTAAATATCTATAACTACTTAGGACACTAAAGTTCTTCCCTATAAACCTACTACTATAAAATACTATTCTAGTAGGAAAAAAGAGTTTAAATCAATAAACTTAATCTACAATATCTATAAGGCTAAGTCTTATGCTAGCAGTTAATTAGAGGCCGTCCCGTACAGAACGTATGACGTAAGTAGGTGTCTTACAAAAAAAATAAACGAGCTAAGCTCGGTCAACCAGGTACTAACTATTATAAGAACTATCTTTTAGGCGAGCGTGCTAAAACAAACTGGGATAGTGATAAAAAGCAAGCCTATCTAATGCAAAGACATAAAGAAACAACAAATTCAAATTCAAAGTACATCATTTATTGTGGAACATAGTATGTCAGGTGCTCCATGAATATTGTGGTAACAACTACCTTCCCTGACCCTGAACTATGTATGAGTAAAATACATTAGTCACCAACCCCTACTCTTCGCGTGGGTGTCGTAAGAGGCGACTTAGGGACTACACATTGAACAGGGAACGGGCAGCAGCGCTCTCTGATACAGTAACCTTTTATTCTACGATCTCCAACCCGCCTTCCAAGCGTGGAGGTTATGGCAAAACCCTCCACTTAACTGGAGGAGGCTCATAGTCCAGCAGTGGACTGTGACGGGCCGTTGATTTGATTTTTTTAATGTTCAACTATGTCCCGCCATTTTTTTTTTGACATGGACCTAATGCTTGTGTCGCAAAATCGACGTATCAAGCGTAACCGGACTTTTGGGGGAGCGGAAGACTCTTACCCTTAGAAACTATGTCCCGCCACATGGACGATGTATCTTTTATGGTAAAGTGAAACCGGTCGCACGGTTTTGTTTGAAGATACCGATTTTTTTGTCGTCAGCCAGCCTATTTTAATTGAAAAAAGCTTTTAAATTTCATAAAGGCTTTCAGTTTTATAAAAAATGA